>CAUJNA010003527.1:0-395000 GCA_963377175.1 Effrenium voratum | reverse complement strand
ACACACAAATAATGATAACACACACGCTCAAATACACACAAACAAAGAACACGACACACAAACTCACAAAAGCACAGAACACACAATTTCAAAGACACACACACACACATAAACACACACACACATAAACACACACACACACACACACACACACACACATAAACACACACAAAGCACAAACACACACACACACACACACAAACATATAGAAAACACAGATTTAGTCTTTTTCAGGGGGTGTGTTTGGGGTGGGGGGGTTGTCCTAAGGGGTGTGGGAGGGAGTCAAGACTGCGGGGGGTCAACGATCTGAGGCTATGCATGCACCTGCACATCATCTGCAACACTACTTGCTTGGCCCTTTCCTTCTTGCGCCCTGGGCACAGTCCGTCCCGAGTCTCCTGGAATTGCAGGGGGGTCCCTCGATTTCCGTTTTGGATGTCAAGTGGCAGTGGCACAGGGGGTACTGAGTTATTTCACACGTCTTTTTGCACTCGGAGATGTGATTTTCCCATCTGAAGCGTGTCTAAATCACGTCAACAGAAAAAGCCCGCATGCGAAAAGGGATGGACAAGTCCCTGCAAAATCTGCCGCCCTGATCTCGCTTGGCCCTAGCTTTGCTTACCTCTTAGAAACACAACTGTTCAACTTTTTGGGTAACATGGGCTATATGTCTGTAAAAGATTAACTTCCCCAGGGCTTGGAGTTTTAAGGGGTAAGTTTGACCATGTTTTCCAGCTGCAATGTGTTCCCTGCACTACTTTCAACCAAGGATCCTCGTGAAACATGATGGCTTATTATTTGAGGGTACCCACCTTGTGTGGCTTCAAAGGAACACCTAAAGAAGCACTATTTGCAGGGGGGGTCCCTAAAAGCGGCGCTGATGTGTGTGTTTCTCAAAACCGGGGCTTCCTTCTTGGCCCAAGGGGAAGCCAGCAGGAAACAAACCTCAGGAGTCAGTGGCCACTTCTAAAACCGCCAAAAGCGGCGATCGTTTCAATGGAAACTGGGGAAATCCAGTCACCCGTGCAATTTGCCTCACTTCCTGAGTTCATGAACTTTAAACTTTTTGGGAAGACTATTTTAGTTGTAAACGCAAAGTTTGAACGTTTTTTGGGCCATCCACTCAGCAAGTGAGTTGCTCGGTTCCTTCATGAAGTTGTTGCCCAGCCACGAGCCAGCCAAAAGTCCAAAGATTTTGTTGGTTTGTTCCATGCAGAGATGTGCACCATTCCCTCTTGGGCCAAACGGACCGGGAGTCTGATGGGGATTTGGTTGACTTCCTGTAGAATCTTCTGCTGGTTCCAACAAACTTGCCGGTGCTCCGTGGGGAACGAGAGTCTGGAATGACCCTACACCCTCCAACTGGCAGTTTAAACCATCCAAATGGTAGTTTAAGCCATCCGACTGGCAGTTTAAACCATCCAACTGGTGGTTTAAACCATCCGACTGGCAGTTTAAACCATCCAACTGGTGGTTTAAAGCATCCAACTGGTGGTTTCCTTTGAGTTGGACTCCCTGGGTCCGTCGCAACAACGCAGCTCAAAGGCAACGCCCAGCGCCCCGCTTCCTCGAGGCACATCTTCGGCAACTTCTCGGGGAAGGCCCGGCGCGGCCTGGGCCGGGCCAGCGCTCTGAGCGGCATGCTGGGCATCAGCTGCGGGCTGATGGTGGGCTTGCACGGGGCGCAGCGCCTCGGTCGCCTCGGTCGCGGGCCAGGGACGGCTTGGAGTTTTTTTTTACCCCAGCCTGCCATCTGAATGGATGCGGAAGGGTCCGCGGAAACTTGAATAATGTCCGATCAAGTTTGTAGGTAAAAGCCAAAGCTCATTTGCTGAAAGGAAGGTGAAATGGAATGACCCCAGGCCTTGGCCCCCGAAAAAGAATCACCAGTTGGATGGTTTAAAAGGCCATGGCTTCCACTTGCTGAAAGGAATGTGAGTTTGAGTTTCCCCTGTTATTCTTTAGCGGGAATCCATCACTACTGGAAATATCGCTTTGCCAGTGGACTTAAGCGCGTGGAAGGGGTCTGTGTGTGTGTGTGTGTATTTTTCTTTGAGGCCACCCTTTGCTGGGTCAACATTTGGGAACATCTTACATCTTTGCCCCCAGCTAACATCATGAACAAAGAGCATATGTCAAGTCCTAGGTTTGAATGAACAGTGACCAATTTCGTGGGGTCAAGCAAAGCAAAGAAGCAACAGGAAACCGTCTCAAGGGTTAGGGCTAGGAGTTCACGCAGGTCATTGCCAGGAGATTTCCTTACTTCAACGCTGGGTTCTGGGTTCTTTTTTTTTTCTGGCCGGTCCCTTTTGGGGGACAACATGTGGGGAACTACGCACCATAACTTTGGATATTTTTCCCCCCCCCCCCCCGTTTTACATGTCTGCCTGTTTGTCTGTCTGAATGTTCACTTTCAGCCAGCAAAAGGATCACTCTTGAAGGATTCAGAACCAAAGGGAAGCCGTGAACATGTGTGTTATGCCGTTTTTCTTTCGGGAGGGAGGGGATCCTCCAAAGAGCCTAACCTTTTTGTCATCCCAGGCGGCAACTTCTGTGGTTCAGACCCCCTCTGTGTAACATCTGACTGCAAGGGGAATGTGTTTCTCTGAACGAGGGTCCTCGAACCTATCTTGTTGGCTTTCTTTTGGTGTCCCAAGATCCAATAGGGGCGGTTCTTGGAACTGAATTCCTGGACATGCTGTCGTTCATTGTCTGAACCCGGGAACTTCTCACTAGCTGAGTTCCTGGACTTTATACTTCTTGGAATCTATCACTACTGGAAATATCATTTTGCCAGTGGACTTAGGCCCATGAGCGGTGAGTATGTGTGTGTGTGTGTTTTCTTTGAGGCCACCCTTTGCTGGATCAACATTTGGGAACATCTTACATCTTTGCCCCCAACTAAAATCATGAACCAAGAGCATATGTTAAGTCCTAATGTTGACGCCATATTAATTAACCCCAGTTTATTAATAGGGGGTGTCCCTGGATTTAGCGAGAAATCATACTTTTGGAGGGGTTCCTTATTTCATGGCTGGGTTTTGGGTTTTGTTTTTTTCTGGCCGGGCCCTTTGGAGGACAACATGTGGATAACTACGTACCATAACTTTGGAAGGCGGCTTCACCAGCTTTACATGTTTGCCTGTTTGTTTGTCTGAATGTTCACTTTCAGCCAGCAAAAGGATCACTCTTGTTTAAGGATTCAGAACCAAAGGGAAGCCCTCAACATAGTGTGTTATGCCGTTGTTTTTCTTCTTTTTTTCTGGGGGAGGGGATCCTCCAAAGAGCCTAACCTTTTGGTCGTCCCAGACGGCAACTTCTGTGGTTCAGACCCTCTCTGTGTAACATCTCACTGCAAGGCAAATGTGTTTCTTTGAGCGAGGGGTGTCCCTGAACCTATTTTGTTGGCTTTCTTTTGGTGTCCCAAGATCCAATAGGGACGGTTCTTGGAAATGAATTCCTGGACATGCTGTCGTTCATTGTCTGAACCCTGGAACTTCTCACTAGCTGAGTTCATGGACTTTATACTTTTTTGTGCGAAGACCATGTTGGTTGCAAACAACACGTTTCGAGTTATGCTTGGCCAATCGACTCAGGAAGTGAGACTCAAAGTCCTTCCTTGGCGGGTTAAAAGCAACGCTCTTGAGGGCGAGTTTGCAGCGTTTTGCGCAAGGGCTCTTCCCACAATGTTTTCAAGCCCCTCGTCGCATCCCATGAAACATCCCAGTATGGAAATTGGGGGCTCGGTGTCCACTTCTGTGATAGCAGGGGGCTATTGGAAGAGCGACTCATTGGCCCAAAGCTCGGTTCCAAAAGCTTATGGGGTCGCATGTGGGTCCAAAAGGAAAGCCTTATGTTGGTTCCACTTAAATGTTTCTACCAGAAATAAAGGTTTCAACAGGTTCCAAACGCGTGCAACTGTTCATTTCGGGGTCCCTTTGGTTGCAATTTCGGTGGCCAACCTCGGGTCTGGTTGGGTCCGGTCCCCATCTTCGTTGCTTTCGACTTGAGGACCGGCCGCTACGGTGGGACCATTGTAGGCGGGGACACAAAAAGTCAAGACCAACGAAGACCAACGCCCCCGTTCCGCACAAGACCCCGGTGGATAAGTCCCGATCGATGGGTTTGGTCGGTCGGTCAGTTTTTACGGTCGCCTTGTTGACACGGACTTCCGCCACATTGTTGGCCAAGAAAGAATCTAGGTCCCCCAGCTAGGTGCCCTTTTTAACCCCTTTTTTGGTTGGGAGGGTTCCCCTACTAAAATAGACAAAGGGAATAAAGAGTACCAACTTACTCTAACCTCTCTACTGGAGGACCTAGGAATGGTCTCCCCGTCGTGGGGCCTCAAAGTTGGTCTTTCACGTTTCAACAGTGAGGGATGTGTAGGCGCGGGAATTCTCGGCCCACTGAGCTTGGCTGATTCAGATCGATGGGGGTCTGGGACTTCAAAGTGGAGCCAAGCTTCCGAAAGATTTAGCCTATGTTCCCCCGTCTTGGCCTGCGCTTGTCCATGTTTTTGGTCCTTCGCTTTTTGTGCTTCGTTCATTCTCAGCGGGAGGGGGGGGGGGGACAGGAGAAAGATGTTAACATGCCATTGCCAAGTTTCTCTAGAGCGATCCAGGCCTAAACCTCGTCTAACTCAGCAGGTGCGAGGACGTACTTGGCCGTTACAAATCCGGGAGGAATATTTTTGCAGGACTTCCATCGCGCTTTGTGCAACGGGTGATGGACAGGCTACGTAGTTGGGCCCGGCCGGCTGTGTCCTTTCTCCGTTGCCTTAACCCCAAGAACTACGAGAGGACCTGTTGGCCCTCCGGGCCAACTGCTGGGTCCCTTAGCAAAAGACCGCCGAAGCCCGCCCACCTTTTGGGATCCGGACTTTGGCATCCCAGTTGCCCGGTGGCGCCCTTGTTTCTTTTCTTTGTTTTGTGGGAAGGGTTTCCCAAAGTCAACCAGCCAAAGAAAAGGATGTTGTTTCTGGATCGCCAGTGGCCTTTTTTTTGCACTTTACCTCAAAAACCAGCAACAGGACTGAAAACAGCAATCGCAACTTGGCTATTTAGCTAACTTTTTGAGGTTGGCCAAAAAAGGAGCAGTACGAAATCCACTTCGCACCGGTTTTTGGAAAGGGTTCCCTTTAAACCCCACCAACCCGGAGAAAAAAGAGATGCCGATCCGTTTTTTCCCATGGCCACTGGACTGGGTCGGGGGGGGGGGCTAAGGGCCATGGGTTGGGGTGGACCATTTTAGTGGCAAACAAGAAGTGGTGGTTGTTTTGCTTTTGGCGAGTCCACTTGGGAAGTGAGAGCCATGGGCCAGTAATCCTTGGTTGGTGGCTTTGTTTTGGATTTGAAGCTTTGGTTCTTGTAGAGGGTACATGGGAAAACCAGCCCGGAACAGCAACCGATTCGGCTCCAACCGATTCAGCAAGTGGTTTGGAGGTTGGGGGCTACCTTCCCAATTTGGCTTCAACAGGAACTGGGGAACAACTCCCACCAATCCAAGCCGCGAATCAAGTGGAAGCTGACAATTCTTGGGAAGCTGATATTAGATGCATCATGATGCATCCCTTTGATCCTCACCCACCGCCCCAGATCCGGCTGCAACTCACCGATCCGGCTCCAAGCCAGGCATCGGCTGGATTTGGATGGCCGGCGCCTCTGCGGTGTGCCTTGGAAAGGGCGTCTCTGCGGTGATGCGGAAGAACCTCGGCTGAGTCACATGAGACCCAGGTAAGTGAAGGTTACTAGGAGATAATCCCGTCTCGCTTCCTGAGTTCCTGGACTTTAAACTTTTTGGGATGCCCTTTTAGTGCTAAATAGAAAGTTCAGATATTTTATTATGTATGATTATGACTCGCATTGGGCTGTTCAAAGGCAATCCGCAGAACCCTGCATGGACGATAGACAAATCCCCTTACGGGCAGTGAAAGCCCTCTTACAATATGTTCAAGTTTCCCCTGGGTTTCTACTTCGGTTTCCCGAAAAGCAGGATCCTGGAAAGAGAGGGGAAGCTTTCCCTACCTGGAGTCTCCATGACCCCTTTAAAAATGGGATCATTATCCAAAATTCAGGTTGTCTGGGGGTCATGGAGACTCTAGGTAGATATGTGTCGGTCCTTTTCAGCGGCGTGGCTGTCGATTCCGAATTCCAGGGCTGCTAAGCCAGAGTGAGGAACATGAAAGCTCACGAGGAGTGGATGACCAGGCGGGGGATGACCGGTCGATTTCTTGTGTTTTGATCAAGGCGCATCGGCCCAGTCCACTGAAGACGGGGAGATGCTTTGTAACACTTCGCTGGAGGGCTCGTTTTTGTTCCAGGCGTGGGGTCCCTTGATTATTTTTCAGAAGGATTGACGAGTGGCCGGAGTGCCTATGCACAGGTTCTACGTTCTCATGTGGAGCAACTTCCTCATTTTCCGCCTGCTGCTCTTTGTGCTGACGCCCGTCTTTGAGGCGACCGCGGGATTTAGTTGCGTCGCTCACGGGGTTGTTTTTCCTTTTTTTTTGTTTTTGGTTTATTATTTTAAGATAATATAACTGTACTAGGTCCCCCAGTTGTGCCCTTTGACCAACTTTTTTGGTGGAGGGTTCCCCTACTAAAATAGGCTACAGAAAAAAGGGTACCCTTATTTTGACCTCTCTATTGGAGGACCTAGTGTAGGCTAAATGTGGAACGTAGTCAGACAGTTTCTTTCACGGCAGGTGCGTGTCTTGAAATGATTGCTGGTTCTTCCCGGATTTTCTCCGGAGTGAAAAACGACAGTTGGGCGTTTTCGCTCGGGGGCAATTCCCTCATTCCCTTCTGAGAACTCCAGCCAGCCCAAAGCAGGATGCCCTTTTTTCACGCATGGCCACTGGGCATCTTGAACCAGCCAGAAAATAGGGACCCCCCAAAAATGGCGTCGCGGAGACTTACTTCAAAAGTGGCTTCGCATCATATCTCCCTTCCGTGCGAAACAATTTTTGGAGACCAGCATCCAGCATCTTTGTCCAGTGGTCCCCCAGCTAGGTGCCCTTTTCTCGCCTTTTTTTTGGGGCATGGTTCCCCTACTAAAATAGACAAAAGAGACAAAAGACGGTACTAACTTATTCTATCCTCTCTACTGGAGCACCTAGTTGTTGCTTTTCCCGTTTTTGGTGACTCTGGACAGAGCTCGCCAGAGCTCACCTTCAGAGTCGCATCTGGTGGGTTTTTGGGGGGTTGCTTGCATGGGTTCCCTTGAGCCCGTAACCGCAAAAAAAAAGGCGGTGCGGCTCGAAGCGGGGGGCTCGCCTGGCTCGCACCTACAGACAATCTGCCCATCTCATTGCTTAAGCCCCTGGACGCTAAGCAAAACACAAAAGGAAGGAATTCGCCAGGTCTCCTGATTCGTGTTGGAAGCTGAACTCAGCCCCACAAAACCCGTCGTCTTTTTTGGGGGGGGGATTGGATCAAAGCGCGCGATATTTGCCAAGGATGCAGGGCAGGCAATGTGCATGTCTTCCCCGTGACTGTTCCATCTTCCAAGTTGTTGAGGCGGTGCCGCCAGTTTACCGAAAACCATTTGGATGCCGCGGTTTGTGTGGATTTCATTTGTTCTTCCGCCTGTGGGCTCTTTTTAAGTAATTTTTAGTCAATCGATGCCCGTTTTGAACAGAATTCGCCTGTTCTTCCCCCCTTTGGGCTCTTTTTAAGTATTCTAAGTTTAGTACTCTTTTGACCTCCCACGGGGGTGGATCCACAGCTTTGCCATCTTCAAACTCGTTTGGCACGCGGAGCCAGGAGTGCCGGAACTGCGCCTTCCTGATCCCCACCTACGCCAGCCCTGCCATCGGCCTCGTCCTCGCAGAGCCCCGGCTGTTTGGCACACGCCCTGAAACATGGAATTGGGGGAGGAGTGGTGTTCTCGTAATTCTAAGGGTTGCTTCCCCATTCTGAACCCAAGGATCCGGATCTTTTTAGCAAACCACCCAAAACCCCTGGTTGAAAACGGATCCGGTTATTGAAAAGAACGATGGTTGAAAAGAATGGGCAAAGAATCAACCCCTAGAGTAATAGATACAACTCTCAGAGATATACGTGTATCTACAGATATCCATGATATCCAGGATATCATGGAGATCTGGAAGTCCACTGTTCCAGGTCCCCTTTACTAAGACCAAACAAATGGAATTGGGGACCTCCCCACCCCCTCCCCTCTTTTCTGGCAGAAAGGTAGAGGGGATCAGAAAACGCGCCGGCGCATTTTTTCACGGAGAAGCCGGTAAAATCCCAGCTCGGGCAAGAAGATGACGGAGGACGGACTTTTGAGCTGGAGAGCCGGAAGCGCAAGAGGTTGGCCTTGAGCAACTGAGCCTCTCAATGGCTATGCAACATTGACTAGGTCCCCCAGCTAGGTGCCCTTTGACCAACTTTTCGGGGGAGGGTTCCCCTACTAAATAGACTACAGAAAAAAAGGGTACCCTTATTCTAACCTCTCTACTGGAGGAGCTAGTTGGACAGGTTTAACCTTTTAGGACCTTGATGGGTTCCGTTTCTCAGTTGCCATGGTGGACATGTCGACACCATTTAGGTTCCGTTTCACGTCCACCAACCACTTTGTGAGTGGCTCCTTGCCAAAAAAATGATCGCCGTCAAGGTCCCAGCAGGTGAACCTTGCCTATTTTCAGGTCCCTTGGGCAGAGTGGTCAACTCCCACGCAACCTTCTGTCGGGGGGCTTCCCAAAGGGCCATATCCCAGTAAACTGGGCGTCACCCCAAAATTCTGACTGGCCATTTGCCCGGTTCAAAGGGTTTGAGTGAGGCCTGGTTCAACAAAGGGTTGCTGCAAGCATGTTGCTCCAACAAACAGTCAATGTGTTTTGGCATCAAACAATCAACACGCCGGACTGCAAATTGAGGGTCACTGGCGGTTCGGCGCAACCCTGGCAAAGGTTCTGGATTTTGCCCCAAATGATCGCTGGGGGGCAAAGCAAATCACTTGGCTATATTTTGCACCATCTAAACAGGCTCAGTAAACTGCTAGGGCTTCCTCTTGAAGGTATGCTTCCATTTGCTTAAGATATGTTTTAACTTATCTTGTTGGTTTTAAACGGAATTTATCACTACTGGAAATACTTTAATTTTTGTCCGGGGGCTCAACCAAATGGAAGCATATGCCAAACTTGTCCCATAACAAGTGGCAAGTGGCAGATGGACCACCTTAGGGGCGGTAGGGGAAGTGGGGGCCGCGAGGGAAGAAGAAAACTCGGTTGTCCACAGCCGACCTTCAAGGCAGTCTCCGAGAAAAATATGACACATCAAAACATAGGCCGTTTTGTGCTGGCTTGCGCCGAGAAGCAAACAAAAAGTTCGCCGGGAGGTGGCCTCTCTCCCCCGCATTTAAAAGCGCGTGCAAGGAGCCCGGTGGTTACTTGTGTGCTTCCAGTTAGCTGCTTCAGGACCTGTTGTCTAATGTTCCTTTTCTTCCATTTGTTTAAGAATATGCTTTGTTTTTCCCTGTGGGTCTTAAAGAGAACTTGTCACTACTGGACATATTTTTATTTTTCCAGGTGGCTCAAGCAAATCGAAGCTTGTCGGTCTTAACGGGATTCGGTTTCAATACTGAACATATGTTCTCGTTTGTTCCTGGGGACAAACAGGCAGATGGAGGTTTTCCTGCCAGAAACAGAGCTTCATCCCCGATAGCCAACGTCAATAAGCCTCTTGCCAGCTTGTTCTGACCTCTACGCAACTTGCGTGAGCAACTCGCGGAACAAACACTTTGTATCTGATGGGGTAATTCAATCAAGCCTAAGAAGACGGCAGGTCCTGTCTTGACGTGCTTGTTGATTCTTTGGGCTGCAAGTCCAGCTGTTCAGCGGCACCTTTTCCAATTTTGTCTGGTGGATCCTCACTAGGGTCAGGCACCAGCAACAAAAAGGGGTTCCACTTCTTTTTCTCCATTTTGGGTCCCTGGTTGCCGCTGGGTATGTGTCAAGTATGTGTCACGATAGAAAGGCCCCCACAATGGTTTGTCTTGTTTTCCTTGTGGTTTGCCTTTTGTTCCAAGGTGAAAAGGGCAGCCTCAACACATCGAGAACCCGGCAAAAAGCTGCAAAGGTTCAAGTTTTTTGAAGTGGGTCGGTTGATCGGAAGCCAAAAGGCCACCAACTATTTGTTTGCTGATCCTTGCCTGCGAAAGTGGTCCCCAGAGGGATTTCTTAATATGGATTGTGGATCAGGATTGGCCAATGCTCCATTTCGAACACCCCATATTTTTTGGGGGGACCGATCCCTATCTATTGTGCGAAACGCCCAGCCATCGGCCGCAAGTAAGAAACAATGAAAAGGGAAACCAGTATTTTGGTGTCATACACGCACGCATATCCTCATTTCACGCGTTTGTTGTTCCACATCTTCTTCGGTGGATGCCCTAAATATTGCAAGTAGGTAACAACGGGCACCCTCCAAATTCCCATGGTTTGTGGGCATTTATCATATCCCCTGAAAACTGTTGGTCCAAGTCCATTTTTTCACACACAATGTTGATCCCTGATGAATAAACCCGAACGAACTTGCTGGAAGGGCCCCACTAAAAAGGGACCTTTTCTGAGTAATACCTGGGAACACAATTACTAGCTTGTTAGTTTCCAGAGACGGAAATCAAGAGGGGAGCCCCTAGGAAAAAAAAGAAGATTAAAACAAAAAAACAACGCCTGTCATGCCTTTTTGTTTCTAATGGAAGAGCGTAGCGGTGCATTTTATAAACTAACAAATATGAGTCAAAATGGCCTGCCATTTTGACAATAGGATCCGTAGGGGGCATTCTAGCATTTGGTAATTGTTCTTTTTCTTTTTCGGGTCATTCCATGTCTCATTCCCTGATCGAAGCGATCGCAAGTTCATCAGTCAACGGAGCACCCGCATCCCTAGGTGCTGCCCTTTCTCCCTTTTTGTTGGTTGGTTTTGGGTTCTCCTGTTAAAATCGACAACCCGCATCCCAAGCGAGCGGGACCGAGGAGCTGCTGCTCCGGCGCAAGGCGCTCGGCTTAGTCGGCTCGCCGGCCACTTGGGCCGCGGGCTACCGGGCGCTGAAGTGAGGAGTTTGGAGGTCTGGAATTGGGGAGAGGGGAGGGGGGGAGTGAAGATGGAAGTGGGGGGGTGCTGACCACTGGAGATCTCCATCTTTGGTTCCATTCCCCTTTTATGAGGAAGATTAGATAGGGGGACCCCCCCACCCCCCCTCCCGATTATGGTGGTGGGGATTTTTTTTTAGCGCAGAGGAAAGCGAAGACGATCCGCGAGTGCAGGACGCAGTAACCGATCCGTGTTTTTTTTTTTTTGAGAAACTGGACTTTACTCGTTCTGTTTGGGGACACGAATTTTGAAGGGTAAAGAAAAAGGGCTTGGCAAGTGATCCTTTAGTTGCCGTGTTCCATGTTAGTTCAATTCCGTTTCTTGTTTACTCAGCGAAAGGGAGTTGCAAGGCCATATCAGCCTAGGTGCCCCTAGTAGTGCCCTTTTCCTCCTGTTTGGGGGAGGGTTCCTCTTCTAAAACAGGCTACAGAATAAGTTGGCACCCTTATTCTAACCTCCCTACTGGAGGACCTAGTCAAGGTCCCAACAGGTAACCTTTCCTATTTTCAGGTCCCTTGGGCAGCTGAGTTGTCAACTCCCTTTCCAACTCAAGTCGGGGGCTCCCCAAAGAAAGGCATATCCCTGTAAACAATTCGGCGCCCAAAATTCTCACAGGTTGGGTTTAGGGAATTCACGGAATGTGTGCCCTGCGGATCCGCAGTTCTCGCCCTTGGGTGGTTTCCGGCGCTTGCCCGGACACACCGACACACACAACGCTTCCATTTGCTGAAATGAATCTTTGTTGTTGTCCCCGGTTGGTTTTAAAAGCAATCGATCACTACTGGAAATACCTTTTTTTTTCCAGGGGGCTTAAGCAAATGGAAGAAAGCAAGCGCGGCTTTGTCTTCCCTGAGCGGAAGAATCGAAGCGGCAGAGATCAGCATCACCTGCCCTTTCTGAGTTCAGCTCAGATGGGAGTAGCGGTCAGTTGGGGTTCCAGGTCGCTTGACGACGAATCAACCTGGTGGAAAAGTTGTGAATGTTTCTCCAAAAACGTGAAGCTTCACCAAGAGGACCCACGGGTCACACACACACACACACGCACATGTATACATATATACATATACATTATGTGTATATATAAATCGATGAATACATCTATAAACTATATATATATGTGCAGGTGTGTGCGTGAGGGCTCTCGCTCGCCCGCGCCCTGTGGGCCCGCGCACACGCACACGCACGCTCACATGCACACCTACCGCGCCCAGTTGCTTCAAAAGCGAAATCGGTCCCAAGCTTGTTTTAAAGTGCTGATGTCGGGCGAATGGATCGGATCGGACTGACCAACCTTCCCTCGCTGTTTTTTCGAGCCCGTGCCAAATCAAAGACCCGTTATCTCGCCAGAAGAAAGCGGGTTGCAACGGCGCATTGATTTTTGAGGCACAAGGGAAAGCGCATTCCAGTATGATGTTTCTGGGACTTGCTACGGCAGTGTCTCATCCTTGTGACCTCCGTTTCGCTTGAACAAATCATTGCGTCATTGTGTTGCTCTTCTCGTTGAGGCTTTTGTTGTTGATTCCGGGGCTTGGGAAGATGTCGTTGCGCCCGTGCGAGGGGTTTGTTTGCTCGGGATCGCCAGTGCGTCTGAGGAGTTGTTGCAACTGGTGCCTGCCAGCAATTCCGCGCGGGAAAAGCGAGGCTCCAATGGAGATCAAGGGAGCTTATTTCCACCCGCTTAGTCGCCCCAAAGGTTCTGAAGATATGATCAGAGCCCCTGCGATTGGAAGGTTCCCTAGATCCTTTGGTTTCCCCCTGAAGCAGAGGTCTTCACCCAAAGGCGACCTCAGGATCATGCAGGGCTCAGACGAGGCGGGACCAATAGGTTGCGGGTAAGTGGGGCTTTCGGAATTTCGATTTCTGGCGGAGGGCCGGCAGAACTTTCCTGATAGAGTGATGGTTAGAATCAACGATCTCGCAAGAAGGGACACTGCCGATTTCCCGCAACCTTGGCGGCGTTGTTCTATACCATGACGCGCCTGGGCCCTTCGTGAATTTCAGGGGCCTCGAAGCCTGTCCTGCGAAGTAACCTCTTGTCTTGTTTGTTGTTAGTGGCGCTTTCTTCATTTTTTACTCCGGGAGAGTTCCGGGACTTAACTCTCTCGTTTTTAGAGAGGCGAAATGGAACCCAAACAGTGAGAAGAATGCTCAGAATGGATCCCACTTTGAGATGTCCAAGGTGCAACTTGGGCAAGAAAGACCGACCTTTTGAGCTTGTTGCGTCCGGTTGGGGTGGCCACATTTTTCAGCGACGAGTAATTTCAATGGCGGTCCTGGTGTTGATTTACATTCTGTCATGGGCGTTTTGCAGGACAGGTTCCTCTCAAAATGGACTGACCTTTTGCTTTCCCTCGCAACCGCCAAGGGCACCGGCTCTAACAGACGCGTCCAGATGTGCGCACCAAGTGCCCGTTCCATTTTGCCCTTCGGATGAGCGCAGCGACGCGGCCCTGAGAGAAAAACAACTGCGGCCTGATGTCAGATTGAGCGCTTTGTCCGATGATCAGCGGCACCTAGTAAAAAAGGAGGTCTTGATTTGCCCGTTTTGGCTCAATTGCCCAAAGCCGACCCTTTGACCTGTTCACTGTTGGTTCCCCTTGTCGGTCAATCTTTAGTCATGGCCCCAAAAGGTTTTTTCTTGTATCTTTGGGTCCCTAAGGGGCAACTGAGACAAACGTCTTGATTTGCCTGTTTCATGGATTCACCATGAACGTTTCTCCCTTGTTGTTTGGGCAGCCGAAAAAAAGACTCAACCATGCCAGTCGAAAGGGAGCTGCTTTCAATAGGCTCCCAAGCCCTGGGCCTTCACTGTTCTTGGCATGGTTTTTTTTTTTTTAGTTGTTTGGTTCTGTTCATTTTCAGCTGGGGGTCTGCAAAAAACAGTCAGCTTTTCGCTACCAAGAGTAGAGAAGAGGTGATTTGGGGTTCTTACCTTTCAAGGAGAGCCCAGCTCGCCGCATGGCCATGACCTTGACCATCACACGGAATTCTTTGACTGGCACAAAATGGTCAGGATTTACTACTCAGTTGCCCAAAGCCGACCTTTTGACCTTTTGGTTTCCCTGATTTGGTCCATTTTTGGTAATGGTCCCAAAAGGTTAACCTTTTACTTCCAGGTCCTTTGAGCAAGTGAGACTAACCTGGCCAATCCGCCCACCCGAGTTTTTTTTTTTGCTTGACCAATCCGCCAAACTATGCAAGAGGTCATGGGGAACAAAGGGCTAACCACGCGATTGCAAACGAATGGTATACGTACTGTATTTATTTCCCATATTTCCCATACTTCCCGTACTTTCCCAGGGTCCCAGGGTCCTAGCCATCCTCTTAGCCTTTTAGCTTTTTAGTGTTAGTTTCCATTTAACCCACTAAAAGTTAGTCACTTTTAGCCCGGATCAGAAAACGAGCAGCCCAGTTTATTCTATCATGCTGCCTATCCTAAACTCACATTTCCCTTGGTAAGAAGCCGCCTCCCGCAGGCTCAGCCGCCTGGTGCGTCTCCTGCGCTCCCTGCCGGACGGGGCAAAAAAAACGACGGAAATCCGAACGGGGGTGTTACGAGTCCGCGGGTGTGTTCTTGGCTGCTCTTGGGTTGGATCTTTAGACTTTAACTGTTTGGGAAATGAAGGGTTCTCCACTAAAGCAGCAAACAGTTTAACTTTTTGCAGAGGGATCAACAGCAACCAAGTGTTTGGGTTGTGCAAAGGTAATCCTTCGTGGTTTTGGGTTACTCACTCGCGTTTTACGGTTTGTTCATGGACTTCAAGTTTTTTTTGGTTTGGACTGTTTTTCTGGCAAACATAAAGTTTGGACCTGGTTTTGGCCAGTCCACTCAGGAAGCGAGGTATGTTGAGGAGAACACTTTCCAGTCATTGCCTATGAATCAGAATGGCCAACCCTCAGCCCTCCAATTGAACAGCCCAGTGTGTTGGCCTGCGTGGGAATTCACTGCAATTCAAGAAGTGAACCAAAGCGCAATTTGGGACTCTTCAATTTTATGTTCCGTCGATTGATGAAATGCATGAACATGCCTGGACCTTAGCCCATGGTGGGGCGCTCCTCATCACCAAAACCTGTCAGTAAGTTTCTGGTGGCCGCTTGTTTGCGCCACTTGTAAGCCCTTTTCATGCTCTGGGTTTTCTGTTTCCCCCAATGCCCATTCCAGAAGCTAGGGAAGCGGAGTGGGGTGCCTACGTGTACCTGATACCAGACAATTGCGCGTATTCGGATTGAGCAAGTCATTCCAAGCTGTGGGCGGTTGAAATCGAAACCCGCTTCTCGCACCTATTGAAAGAATGGTTGAAGCCATAACGTTCGTTGGCATTTGCAGGGGAATCATAATTCCAGTTGAGGGACATATGGTTTTAGGGCCAGTCTTTTTGATACCAAGGGAACCCCCTTAACATGACAGGGGACTCTAAATGGCCAGGCGTCCTTTGCTTTTCCTAAACATAGTTTTTGTGGACGCCTCTTTGAGACCATGTGCCTTGGGTGGCTTGGGGGATTGCCTTCGCACATATCTTACCGTTTTGCATCTGTTTGCCCTCTTGCCTGGAATGCGGTTTCTTCACTGTTCCCCTTGTACCAGCGTTTGACGTCATTCCCCCCCGGACCTTCTCTCGGCTTTCCTGGGCATGGAATCGGGCTGTGGGGCTCCCAAGATTTTCCCCCACCTTCATGTGCGCCTCGTCTAGGAACGGACCGGAACCCAGATTGGTGGCTGTCCTTTTGGAGGGACTCCCCAAAGAAAAGGACGGGTTTAGCAATTCAACATTCAAGAATTGGACGTGAGGTTCCTCAACTTCCATGCGCTTCAGAATGCGTTTTATGTTATTGTTCCAGGTGCTCCAGCAAAGCGAGGTCAAAGTGCGAGATACAGGAAACTCTTCCGGTTTGTACCTGTCCTCATGAGACGACAAGTCTGCATCGGACGACCAGCCCTCAGCCTTTTGTGGGGCCTATTGAACATTAAGTTGTAGAGCCCTTTTTGATCCTTCTTCTTTGGGATGGGTTCCTCTTGAAACCCAACCAAAAAAAAACAGATGCCCTTGTTCCCATGGGATTTCCACTGAGCATCTGAGTTTGAACGCCCAACAAGTTGCAGTCCATATTGCATTTCCTTCACTTTTCACGGGTCGATTCCGAGATGTCCCTCTTTTCGGGTGGGTTGGGATTGCGTCGCCTTTTTGGCAACCATGAAAAAATGGGGTGCCTCTTGGTTGGGGGTGATGTTTTGTAAATGTAGGGAGCCCTATTTCAGGTGACAAGTTGGTGGCTAAGGTCTTGTCTGGCCGCGGAGCGGGCTCGCTCCATTCACCCGGTCGAGTTCCGTGCGTGCGCAATTGTTAGGGCAAACCATCAGGGCCAACCTACACACCAGAATGTTTCTCAGAACCTTTCTATCAACTTTTCTTCTAAGAAGGTTCTAAGAGCCATTGTGTGGAGAAACTAGGACTAGGTCTCCCAGTAGTGCCCTTTGACCCTTTTTCGTGGTTTTGGGTCCCCCTACTAAAATAGACTACAGAAAAAGTTGGTACCTCTCTGCTGGAGGCCGAGAGGAGAATCTCGGACCAATCCAACTGGGAGATCCCATTGCTATCCCGCCACCCGTTGGATTGGACCAGGAGCTGCTCACGCTGGTGAACGGCATGAGGGCGGCCTCCCGTGCAGTGACCTCCGCCCTAATGCGCCTCGCATGATGTGAGATGGGGCGTCATGTTGGGGGCGGATTCCGAAAATGCATGTATCTAACCCTTGGCTGCAAAGCTGGAGAGAGCGCACGCAAAATAAATAAATATATATATATATATGTATGTGTATATACACATGCACATGTATTGTTCGCGTATGTGGTGGTGTTCAATCATTATCTTGTGGTTGCCAATTTGAAGTGAGCTTCCTTTCAACAGGGAAGCATGGAAACATGGGTGGCTTTGAGAGAAGTCCCCTGAGTTGAAGGACCCCCTTATGTTGGCTTCCCCTGTCAGTTGGCCGGTGGGAGAGTAGAGCATTGGTTGTGGAGGGTTTGGTTTCTGGGGTTTGTTGGTTCGAAGGCTGAGTGTGTGAGTCCATATCTGAACTTCGAAAACCGTGGGGAATCCCATGTTGGATTGGGCGGATTTGCCCTGAAGCCAGAGCTATCGGTCAATTTTATCCCATAAGCCAGCGGCTCATAGGGACTCCCGGATTGCTGGTGGTGGAGCGGACTCGGAGCTGGCTCTATCGCGGTAGCCTTCGCCTTGCGGAGAAAGCTACCGATCGGAGGTCTGCTTGACATGGTGGTTGCTTCCAGCCGCGTTGAATCTGTTTGTTATTGTCACCTGGGTTCAAAGGGAATTGATATCGCTACTGGACATATACTCTGTTTTTGTGTTCAGGGGACGGGTTAAACGCAATAGAGGATGGAGGAAAATATTCCGCAGCGTGTCAACAGAGCCTGCATTGCCCACTGAGCGACCTCCCATCCCAAGACCATTGAAAGGCGGTTTTATTGCGAGGGCGTTGTGAATCTTCAGACCTTTGTGATCATTAAAGATGTCCTGGAAAATGTTCGGGACCAGCTTCAAGTTAGTGTACATAATGCTCATCTTTCTAAATTTTATATGATGGTTAATGTATTAGTTGTCGCTCAACTTGTCACACAAGGCTTGTGATCGGCCTGAACTACGTCTTTGCCATCGTCATCAACATGTTCTTGTCGGAGGTGGCAGATGAGATGCTCGAAGGCATGCGCGGCGCTTTTCTGCCTGCCTCCGGGTGCTTTTCCAAGGTGTTGCCAGTAGTCGCCTACTCTTAACACAGTTGTCTTCCATTTGCTTAAGAATATGTTTTATTTTCCCTTGTTTCCAGGGGTCTTAACCAAATGGAAGTTGTTCTTCTCCCTGCCCTGAATCTGTCAAGGGCATTTTCATGTATGAGGTTTGGCGGTATGGAGGTTGTGTGCTACGTGCAAACAAATCGGGCGTACTGCCTGGGAAGGTTAGAGTGGTGGCATACAGGATTCCATGATCCCCATACTAGGTTCATGCACTTGAACCTGGGACCAGTTGAGGCAGGTAGGACCACCCATTGGCAAAGACCGAACCCGGAAATGATGAAGGCTCCCCATCTCACATACACACACACACACACCTCTGCGAATGTGCATCCCAACCATGCACTTGTACCCTGCGGGCCCAAACCCCGAACAGGCTTATCGCGGGGCTCCATGTTGACTTTCCGGAGGGTAGTTATTTCGCTTGCTTAAGACGAAGGTATAGCTTGTTTTGTTTTTCCTGATTGTTTTTCCTGGAAGACAATGGTTCCTTTCAACGGGCATTCTAGGTTCCATGATCTTGGGGGTAAGCTTTCTGCCCCCCCCCCCAAAAAAAAAAAGAGAATTATAAAAAAAAGCCGCTCAAGAAGAAACGCAGCCCCAGGGAAACACTTTGCATTCCCCGGGGGAAGGGATAAGATACTCATCCGTACTCGGGCGTAGTTTCTTTAAAAATATCCGGAATTCTTCTTTTCGATGGAAAACCAACAACTTGCGGGTGCTAGCAGAGAATGAGGGCAGGAACCTGGGGGTTCGCTCTTCGCTTGAAGGAAACACCACAAGGGATGGCTTATAGGGTTCATTCCATTTCTCATTCCCTGCTGATCAGCAAGAAAAGGAAGCCCATCTCGGAGGCTAGCCGAGAGGAAGATCCAGCCACTAGCGGCCACGTGTAGCCCCGGGAATCTCTCTCATAAGCCCCCGAAGCTCGTGGCCTGGCGAACCTCTTCCAATTGCAGAATACGTGTTATTTGCCCATGTCGGTTTTAAAGTAACTCGAAGTCACCACTAGAACTATATCATTTGTATGTTTTCCAGGGGACGCAAAAAAACAAAAACACAACTGGAGGCCAGGGAATTTTCTGACGGTCCCACCAAAAGAAACAAGAGAGAGAGAGAGAGATGCGTACGGTTCTCTCTGGAGGCAGGGAACCCCCCTTAAACGGTCCCCACCAAAAGCCGAAAGAGACTTTCGTAGGGTTCTCGTTGCGGGTCCGGCGACTGCGTAGCTCCGCCTTGGCACCTCCGAGGCATAGGTGTCTTTTTTAGGTTATAGTGTGGTCAAAAATGGAAGGCGCTGTTTAGATGGGTTTTATGCCCCATTTAGCAGGGAACCCCATCTATTTTTCCAAAAGGACACCTACGATCCGAGGAACATCGAAGCAAAGTTCAAGACTCTGGGCCTCTCCATGTGGAGCCTGGCCTTACACGGCACCTTCGCGGACTCCATCGCGGAGATCTTGGAGAACATGCGGGCGCTGGAGACGGTAGGCGCGGAGGGAAAGAGGGAAAGCGGGAAGCGCGGGCCGTGAAAATCTCAGCTGATGAACTGGGCATCCATCCGCCCAGTTTTTTTTGTTTTTTTGGTTTTTTGCGTGCCGGGGACGGTGGTTGTTTTCCAACCTGGTTTTTGGGAAGGGGGCCCCTTGAAACTCAGCCAAGCGAAAAACGATGCCCGTCTGAGTTAGGGCTCGGTTGGGGTGGGGAGGGTTTAAAGCTGCGGCGGTGGTGTGGTGTTTGGCTGCCCATATGCTGCCAAACTGAATTCACCTCTTGCTGTTGTTTGTCCCTTTTGCGGTTAGTTTGCTTCGCTTTTCCTTTGAACTTGCAAACAATCAGGGAACTGCTTGCGGGGGGTGGGTGGGGCAAATCCCTGCGAATGGTATCATCGGTTAGTCACAATGGCAGCATTCACCGCCCAGGTGGGCTGTGTCACTTATCACCCTTTCAACGAATGAAATGAGCCGGAATCAACTCCCGAGTAGCAGGTTAGTACTGGATAGACCCAACCATAAATAAGTGCCGATATCCGCCCTTGTCAGTCATGATCTTGGGTGGAGCCACTTTTATACCCGGCAGTGATTATGACTGATAGGGGTGTGTTTTGGTCTACAGGGAAAGCCACAGGAACACCGCCCCCCCCCCCCTATGATGTGGACACATGACAATAGCCCATAACTTTGCACCAGTTGGATTGTTTATAGGGCTCATTCCATTTCTCATTCCGTGCTGAGCACCAGCGGCCAAAGGGCAAACTTTTGTTTCACCCATGGCAACTAGGCGGACTTCGGTGTAGCCTCAAGTTCAGAACACCTCTTCAAGTAGGGGGTCCCTCCATGGCCGAGCATTCCACTTGGTCAGTAGTGAATATCCCCTGTCAATAATCCCTCCTACGTGGGATATACCTTACACACGTACAAATAAATAAATACACACACATACACATATATATATATATATAGATGCAACCTCGGGGACTTGCAAAGAGGGGAATGTGTGTGTGTGTGTCATCCAAGTTCATTTCCGTTCCCCCAAAGGGTGGAGATGTGAAAAGGCGCTACTCGTGCGCCACGCAGGCTACGAATGGACACTGGGGTGGTCGATGATTTTCGTGTTCTTCCTGTACGTCCTGCTTACCAACATCACCGTGATGAACATGCTCATCGGCATTGCCGCTTTGAAACATGTGGGTTTTGTGTCTCAGACGGAGCCCGCAAAATGGATGTGTTTCCTTGCGGTGTCCTTCTTGACAAGGCCCAAGAAATGATGCCGTCGAAAACAGGCACGCCCATATAGCGGGGTGGTCCAAGTGGGGGGCCTCCAAATTGCTAGGTTTCTTCTAAGTTTCCTCTCCGGCTGGTGTTCTTTGGGTTCCTCTCTTCAGTCGTGTCACAGCAAGTACTCTGAACACTTCGGGTGGGTCAAACAGGAGATTCCCGAAGGGCCTTTCTATGGGTTCGTTGTTGTTTCCCTTTGACCGGCAGTTCCAACAAATCCGAGTTTTGAATCACGACACTCTGACCGTTTGCCAGAAGTGGGCAGGAACCAACAATTACAAAGGGTTTCTCAGCGCTTCTCCAACGGGAAGATGGCTGGGCTAGGGGGGATTCCTGGATGGCTGGAAGTTTCAAGCAACATCTTGAAAGCAAGTCTCGTGCCCCTTTTGGCTTCTTCTTTTGAAAGTCGCCAACTGCCAATGTATGGTGTCTTTTGTTTGTGAAAGCTGAGCCGCACCAAAACCCGGGCAATAGGATAAATAGGGGCGGCCGCCCTTTTGATTCTTCGCGTGGTTTTGGGTAGGCTTTGTGAATACCAGGTGACGTTTCAACGGTTATATCACCAGACCCCTGCAACGTTCCCCTTAAGAATGAGCAAAACGTCAGAGAAATGAGCGTCAAGTTTATTCTTTGGGGTACCGGGTACGGTCCGGGGCCTTCGCATCTGGCAAGGGTCGCGACTCTTGGCATTCCTTCTCGCCTCAGGTCTGCGAGGTCGTCTCGGAGGTGAAGCTGAAGGACGAGAAGAATGTGACTCAGCATCGGAAACTGCCGGGGGTGGACGAGGGGGTCTCCGCAGAACAGGGGTCAAAATGTGGAGGTCATCAGCAGCAGCAAGAAGAAGAAGAAGAAGAAGCAGAGCAGAACAAGAAGGAGGAGGAGAACAATATTAACAATAATTAGACGGCGAAGGAGACCAAGACGAACAACGAGAACAAAGACAAGAAGAAAACCGGCAACAACGGGAAGACTAATAAGTATCCCGAGTCCTCCATCTCCAGGTTATTTTAATTCTCTGTTTTCTGTTCTCCCAGAGTATTTCCACATATTTCCACTCAGACCCTTAAAACAACTGGCAGTCTCCGGATTTTACCTCAACCTTCCATGATCTGGAAGATCCAGGATAATGACACGGAGAAGAGGGAACCACAAGAAAGAGCACGTGGAAACACCCCGCAGCCCCGCCTTTCCATTGATCAGAGTTGGATGCCAAAGTGAAGGAACCGGGATCTCTTGGTACAGGTTGCCCTTTCATCTAAAAGTAAACCCCCAGAGGAGGACACCCCCGAAAAAAGTATCTAGGGGTTCTAGCTGGATCCGGGGTCAACATTACTTGAATCCATGGATGGAATCATGGAAGTGAACAGGGGCCCACCCTCCTGTCATTTATGATTGGAAGGAGGGTATGCTTTGAATTTTGACCTCGGATTAATCAGCCCCAGTTTATTAACATGGGGGTGGTTTTGCTTCTCCAAAAATGGTCTGATTCCCCAGCAAAACCATGGACACCCCCATATGAGTAAACTGGGATGAACCCGTGGGGTCAACACTATGCTTTTTCGGTTGTTTGGCCAACAGGTGGCGGTGGATTACCTGAAGCGGAACCTGCGTCAGCTTCTGATCGAGCTGGATGAGGATCAGAATCAGCAGAGCCTCGCGAGCGAAGTGCCGGGATTTGGGCCCCCGAAAACGGCGGTGGTCCTCTTAAAGTGTTGGTTGCTTCTGGGTTTTCCCTTATTCTAACAGGGGACATCCCCACAATCAAGGGCTTATGAATCCTGGGTTCACATCAAGTGCCTTGCCACTTGGACCACGTCGCGGCCTGGACCAAAGGTCGTTGTGCGCTCTCTCCACGCCCCTCATTCTGGCTTCCTCGCATCCCGCCATTGAATGGCAGGTAAAGGTTTTAGTTACTCACAGGCGGAAGTGCACAAGAACCAAACCTTTTTTCAAGCGGAAGGTAGTCCATCAATAAACATCGAAGTGCACAGCCGCACTTTCCAACTGGGAAACCCAGGTGGGGTTTATGCAAATCCATGTTGGGAAACGGGTGTCCGATGGCAAAGGGTGCGGATTCAAATTTCCCGGGTGAAACGTCAAGGGTGCCTTGGGGTTTTCCGTTGCGAACATGGGGAGAAGAAAAAGCCCGTGAGCAAGGTCTCAGGAGGAACCTTGGGCAGGGGCCTGTGGTCCGTTTTTTTTTTGGGGGGGGGCGCCGTAGACATGTTGGGGGTGTCGTTAGCGGTCAACGGGCCGCTCGCCGCTCCGAGGATCTCCAAGAAGGAGCTCAACGCCGCCGCCCGGATTTCCGCGAGTGAAAAAACGCGAGGTTTCTCGGGTTTCGGCTTCGGTTCTGCAAGCGGCAACCTCGGGTTTCGGTGTCAGTTGTTTTCTTTCGCGGGGACCCGCTTTTGCAGAAGTTCCAAGAGAAAAGAGTTTGGCTGGGTGCTCTTGGGTTGGTTAGGGACCCTGGGAAACCATACCGTATTTTTGAGAACTGATTGGGGTGACTCACTTCCTGAGTTCCTGGAAACAAATCGTGTTGAGTTTGTTCGTTTCGACTTGGCCAAGCCACGGAAGTGAGAAATACTGTGGATGGACGAAATCCTGCACCACTTTGAACCCATCAGAAACCATTATTGTTTGGCATTTACGAGGAATAATCATTCTAGGCTTTCTTAGGCGGTGCATCCACAGCGGGGTTGGGGCGCCAAACATGCATGTGGGTCTTCCTCTTGGTGTCCTCGGTGGGTGGAGGGTGTTCGGATGTGCATGTCCGAGGCACCCTTTTGGGGGTCTGCTTTGAAGGGAAACCAAGGTTTCAAGTCACTTGTTTTTTTGAGCGTTCGTGTCCTTTTCAGGTTAATTTGGCTAGAAATAGATGGCACTGGTTTAAACGGATTTCATTGCATTTTCCAGGGCCATCTGTTTTTGCAAAAACAACACCTATGTCTTGGAGACGACTCCTGCTTTTAGACAAGACAATTGCCAGACTTACTGCATTTGTTCTTTTGACGTTGGCTTTATGTTCATTGACATCAGCCAGAAGCTAACTTTGGCAGAGGGTCTTGGGTGAATTATAACGGCCTCACAGGACCTCACCCCAAATGGCGGTTTATGTGGGGAATATCCCCGCAACCACCTTCTTTCAGGTTAATGAAATATTATAATTCACCCAGACTGTCCCAGCAGGTCTTAGTCTGGCCGCGCATTTTGCCCGTCCGCGTCTGTCCTCGTCGCCGAGGCTCGCAACATGCCACGAGCCAGGGAGGTCCTGAAAGAATTGGACGTGCCGCTTGGAGCGTCTTTCTTCGTCTTCTTGGTTTTCTTGGGTCGCGGTTTGTATTTTTGGTTTAGTTTTTTTCAGTACCGGTGGAGGAGGAGCAGGTTAGGGCGGGACTGGCAGTTTTTGGGGTCCGCTGGGTGTCAATCGGCGGGTATTTCCGCCCAAAAAAGTGACGACCCCGCTCTAAATGAGAACCCCCTGAGGAGTTGATGGCTCTCGGGTTATCAAGCTGTGTCAAAATGGGGGGACCCACAAAAATGAGTACTTTTCCTTTGGGTTCCCCTTTTGAGGTGGAAAGAGTCTCGCAAAAGCACCGAGGCAATTTAGCCATGTTGATTTCGCAAGAGGCCACAGACAGGCTTGGGATTCTTGTTTTCCATGTCCCCCCAGGTTCTCAAGAAGAACACATTATGTTGTGTCAGACCTGCAGGACCCCTTCCGATGCGTGGTTGTCTTTTGGTTCTATGCTCAGAGCGTTTCACGCGTTTCGCCGCGGGTTTTCTCTTGCGCTCTGAGGGTCTGGGGGTTTAAGGGCCAAGCGTTCCCTCCAGGAGCCAACAGCATTCTACCTTAAAAGGGCCCAGGACAAGGGCAGTGTTGCACCATTTTTTGTGGGCTGGACTCTGCGACTCTAAGAGAGCTTCAATCCACAGGAATCAAGTTGGCCATTAGCCCTATGACGAGAAAAGACCACTAGGGCTTGGCGAGTTTCTTCTAGCATAAAACGTAGCTGGCTACTCCTGGGCTACTGGGGTTCTCCGGGAAACTTTCCCGATGAGAGGAGCTTCCATGTTAGCTCTCCTCAGGGTCTGGACAAGCTATCTACCCTTAAAATATTACTCAGTTATCCACAGCGAATCGACATTTTTGACCATTTGGTTTTCCTATGTTGGTCCATTTTTGGTCATGACCCCAAAAGGTGATCACCGTTTTATTTCTGGGTCCCCACGAGGCAACTGAGATTACTCTGTGAGCCTAGCCTGTTGATCAGTGCCTTGAGTAAGGCCCGAAGACCCCTTGAAGACCCAATTGTCCTATTGCCGTCACCTTTCCCTCACCTTCCCCTGGTGTTTGGGACAATTTGTACGCGTGTTTTTTGAGGGTACCCTTTGTCCAACTGACATGGCACTTGAAGAGAAACATGATCTTCAAGGTACCTCCCCACAGGTACCATGTTAATGCCCTTTTCCCTTGGTTTAGTGCGGAAAGACCGAAATGCTGGGGGGGGGGGGGGATAGACATGACTTGGAGAATGAGGCAACAGACGGTGAGTGTCTTCCAAAGCCATCTGTTTAATCACCAGCTTTTCTACCTTGGTTCACATTCTCTTTCTATAGCTTCCATTGCTGAAATGAATATGTTTGATTCCCCCCTGCTGGTTTTAAAGGTAGCTCATTTTACTGGGGCATTGTTCAGGGATTTAGACAACTGGAACCCAACCACTAAACCGACCACAGGCATCTAAAGACACCAAAAAGCCACTAAAAGGAGCTGAGAGAACCGAAGTTGAGCCGGACGTCATTTTTCAGGGCCCTGGAAAAAGAAGCCAAGAACCGGAGGAAAAAACAAAACAAAAACTAAGTGGAACCAGACGCATTTGTTCCAGGGACCTGGACAACTTGATCGTGCTCACGGAGCCTTTGTTCGAGCAAGACGTGGACGCGGGCCGTGAGCAGGAGGTCACACGCGAGGAGCTGCTGTCCGGGGCCCTGGAGGGAATGGGGGATCCCCACCTTCAAAATGGAATTGGGGGAGGGGGGATTTCGTTTAGGGTAACCCATTTTCCCTTTTGTGGTTGGAAGACTGAAAAGATGGAATTGTGGGACCCCCCACCCCCCTCCCCCTTAAGGTAGGGAGGATACTGGGGGGAGGGGGGTGCACACTTAGAGCATAGGCGTCCTTTTTAGGTTAGTTTGGCCAGCAATCGAGGGGTTCCACTGGTTTAGATTCGGGTTTTGTGCCCCATTTGCCAGGGAACCCCATCGATTTTTCCCAAGAGGCCACCTAGGACTTGGAGACTGCAACTGGGCTCAAGATGAAAAAGGAGCTCGGGCACACCGCCTTTGGGTTCCCCATTTAAGGTTCGATTTCGGTGCCTTGTTTGAGCCACGGACGAAATAATTCCCGAAATGAAGGAGGGTTTGGCAAAATAGACCCGAAGTGTCCATCATATCGGGGGGGCGGGGGTGGGGGTGGGGTGGGGGTGAGCATATGGTTGTTTTTTTTTTACAACGCAACATCCGGGGGGCTTATGCAAATGGAAGGCAAGTGGTTAGGTTACTAGGGTTATAACCTTACCGGTCCAACTCACTCATGAGGATAGGGAACAGACCACTCGCTAACTTGGCCATTCACTCAAGTATGTTTTCTTGTTTGGGGGACCCACAAACATGGGGGTTGCTTTCCCTTTGGCTTTGCTTTAGGGAAAACCCGGGGGAGAGGAAGAAGAAGAACAAGGTTTAAGCCATTAATGGTTTTTTCCCCACGCGTGGGGCGTGGCAAAGCGAATTTACCCTTCCACCAACAAACGCGGTTTGGTGCACAGGCTGGGTCGCTAGAAGGACAGTCTTGAAGCTGCGCCAGATGTTCCTTCACGAGCGGGGGGACGAAGCTGAAGAAGAGGACTTGTCCAGCTTTGATGGAATTGAACTTCACTGTTTTTGGCATGCATTTTGATTCCAGTGTTGTTTGGTTCTGGTCACTTTAGTGTGCTGGAAAGAGTCCGTTTTTGTTGCTGCCGCCCATGCCGTTTGGCTTGGAAAGCGTTTTTTTCCGTTCCGAGGAACGTGATCCTTGACATGCGCGGGGACCGGGACGTGCGCATGGAGGACCTGGTGCGTTTGCGCTGCGACCTGCGCCGGTACCTCTCGAGGCGCGCTCTTGCCGCGAATCCGCTCGCTTGGATTCGCCAGATTCTTTTTTGGGGGGGGGCCACGCAGTCCTTGGGTTGGATTCCAGGGGTCGCCGCTCAAAAGGCCACTCTTCCCCTGGGTCCTTTTCCGGTCCTTCGCTTCCATTTGCTTGCGAATAGGTTGTTATTTTCCCTTGTTGGTGCGAAAGGGAATCGATTTCACTACTGGAAATTTGTCAATGTTTGGCTTAAGCAAATGGACGTTTTTGAAGTCCCCTTTGATAGATGTATGGAGGCCGCACCCGGGGGTTGGGGGCAAGAGGGGGGTTCTAGGGATGAGTGCGGGGTGACTTGACCTGCACCTTCAAGTCACGCTGCTTCCGATTTGAATGGAGACAGCACCTAGGGTATTGAACATGGAGAAATGCAAAATGCTTCTTTTCCCAGGGCATGGGGAATTGCGTGAGTCAGTTGTTGGGGTGCTGGTGCGCCGTCTTACGCGACATCAGAAAATAGATGTCCCCCACAAAATTGGGGGGGTGCTGCTGATGCCCCATGTCATGCAAAGTGCCTGTGAGTAGCCTGAAGCTTGCCACCGCGCCCGGGCCCGAATTTCCCTTCAGGGTGATGTTTCAAGGTCATATCCCCCCGTGCCTGCGATACATGTGGTCGCTTCGTGTGTTTTTGTTTGGCCGGGTGACGTTGGGGCCTCAGACGTTTGTGGCTCAAACCCTGATGAGTCGGAGAGGGAAATGGGGTCCCCACGGCCAAATCTGAGCTTCAGCCTTGGGAGGTCCTGGGCTGCAGGCGATCTTTCTGCGGAGTTTTTCATCTGGGGGTACAACGAGCGGAAGCCATGACCAAAGGTTCTTTACCTGGGGATCCAATGCTCAACACTTGCAGATTGGGGGTGAACAAAGCAAGTTAGAGCTTGTTTGGCCAATCCACTCGTGTAGTGGGTGACGGCTCCCCCCCTCCTAATTCCCCCATCCCCACCCATCTCCCCCGCTTTCCCCGGTGGGTGCCTGGCTTTGAGGGCACGGCAGGATAGAAGCAGGCCGCCAGCATGTTTGCGAAAACCCATTTATGATTTCCCTTGAGATCTGATCTGATCTTTTCGAAAAGTTGCAAAGTCGGTTCCTTCATTCTATTAACTCCTACTGAGAAACATTTGCGCGGAGCAAAAGTCTGGTCCTTATTCTATTCACTCCTATTTGCTTTTTGATTTGGCCACCCCCAAACTCCCTAAAGGTCGCGCACGTGCTCAGAGACCCGGATTCGTTCGTTCGTTCACTCCGATTGAGAAACCCGACTCGGCCGCACCTCCCACCCCCGCCTTCCGTCCAGGCAGTTTCAGCAGCTCTTTGTCCACATTGAGTCCCAAGGTGATAAGGCCGGGTTGAGGTCAAAACCGGCTGGCCACGGGCTCCTAACTCCGTAGCAACGAAGCCCTGTGGCCTTCTTGATTTTTGTTGGTTGGGTTTCCCTTGTCAGCCAACGAAAAAGGATGCCGATGATTTCTTCTTTTTTCCTATGGCCTCCGCGGGATGCTCTTGGCGTCATAGGGAATAGTATCACAGAGAGGGCCAGGGGCAGGTGTTTTCACGGATGCTCGGGCGAAGGCGTGGGCCTGCAATAAGTTTTATTCCACAAGTCCGCTGGGAAGGGAGCATGCACAAGCCATTCAGAGCCTTGCCGACGGAAGGGTTCTCGGGGTTCTGAGGACCGTGTGGGTCGCATGTAGGTCCCGATTTACATACCGACCGGTTTAGTTTCATATGGGGGTGAGGGTGCCTCCAAAAGCGGTCTACATCCCCACAAGAAGGCACACCCCCATATTGATAATCTGGTTTCAACATTCATTTTTTTATCCTTGGAATTCTTAATCCCCGAGTTCTGTCTTGAGAAAGTTGGTGTTTTGTTTTTTTTAACACTCACATCCTGCACGCGCTCTGGGCGGAATGCATACAGATGTGTATTCAATGTGCATGTTATGTACCCAGGCGCCTTGGAGCTGTTACAGCAAACTTTGGACGAAATCCTGCACTGCACCACTGTGAAACCACAGGAAGCCATTGTTGGTTGGTATTTACAAGGAAACCATGATTCCCGGGTGGTGCGAAATGGATTTCGTCCATCCACATACGACCAAGATTCCCCGCTTTGCTCAACCTGGATGCCCCCCTCAAGATGAAGCTGTTCCTCGCCAAAGTTGCGTCAAAGAAAAGAAGCAGTACCTACCCTCTCCGTACTAGATACCCTTCCGCTAACAGAAGGCATTTGTGGGAGGGTACCTGCGAGATCATTTTCCTCTTGCAGGGACCCCGGTTTGTAGAGGGTGAATGGGACTGCCCTGACCACCAAACCATCAATCCAAACCACTCGGAGGGGAAAAACAAAAACACGGCTTGTTGTTGCTTTTTTTTTATCCAAACCACTCGGCGGGTCTAAAAAAAAAAAAAACGCTTTTGTTCATCAGTTTAAGAGGCACACCATTTGGGGGGGTCCCCCTGCCAGGTGCCATGTTAGGGAGGGTAGGGGGTATGGTCGGAAGGCTTCGGCAAGGGCCCCCGTCGCCGAGGCAAATAGTTCCGGCAAGCGTCCAACTTGCGCTGCCCAAACGTGTGCGTTTTGAAAATCCAAGGGGCAATGCCAGAACAGTAGCAAGTTATATTTTTCTGGACCTTGTCGACACTGGGGAAGGTTATTGAGGGGTACACATTACTTGCTGGTGCGGTTGGCAGGGAATGAGAAATGGAATGAACCCCGACATTCCCTACTGAGCACCAGCAAGAATACCAGGATAGTAGATGTGGATGTTTTTGAACACGTGCAAGAAGAGAAGACAGAAGCACTGGCTGACATGTGATTCACTGCACAGAATGTTGTCTGGTACTCACTTTTGAGGAACACAAACCAGGGGACTCGCTAACATTGCCATGTCGAGAATAGAAAGCACATTGCCAGGCCTAGCTTGCTGTTATCTTGTTGCCCTTTCGGTTTTCCTTCACTTGTCCTATCTCAACCAGCGCAACAGTGTTCACCTTTTGCAGGGTGTCTACGTCTGACCCAGCTCACATATAGAAAGCTGAGCTATACTGGGTTCAGACTGAATCCTGAATCGTGCCAGATGGTCGCTGCTTTTCTTGCTCAAGTGGAGTCCGACTACGGAGAACGGATTACTTCCATTTTGTTAAGAGTATGTTTCATTTCTCTTGTTGGTTTTAAAGGGAAATTATCTCTACTGGATCTGTGTTTTCAGTTTTTCCAGTGCGCAAAAAAGCAAATGGAAGGTAAGTGATTTAAGTGGTTAGTTTACTAGGCTATATCCTTACCCCTCAAACTCATGAGGACTGTTTCTAGGTTATAAACCACTTGCATTTGCTTTGCCAACCATCCAAGCAAATGCATCCCCCTTTGTTAACAACTCCAGTTCTCCCCCCTCTCGAATCGAAAGCCGAAACCCGAAACCGGAAGCCAGGCGCGGGTCTAGATCTCGACCGCGAGCCCGCGGGTGGAGCGGCTGCACGGATCAATCGGTTGCCATTTGGCGCCGAGGAAATCAACTTGCATCTCACCTCCGGAGTTCTGTTTTCCATTTGGTTAAGAATATGGTTGTTCTCCCTTGTTGGTTTTAAAGGGAATCCCTCACTACTGGACATACTGGTGTTTTTTTTCTGGAAGTTTTGGTTGCCAGCCATCCGGTTCCTTAGTTTGTTTGTTGGGTGTTTGGCTCCAAGTCAAAAGCTACAATTTACCGAAACTGCCACTTAGGGACAAGCGGGAAACCCTGTTGTTTGGCCAACCCACCCAGGAAGCGAGGCATCTCAGGTCAAGGTTCCCCAAGGCTAACTGTGGATGGACGAAATCCGGCAGCACCTAGGAAACCCGGAGTGATGATACCCCTGTAAAATCCAACAGGTGCGAGCGGATTTCATCCATCCACAGTATGAGTGCCATTTTTGTTTTCTTTGAATCTCCACTGTTTTCCTATGAGTCTCCCGGTTTCTTTGTTCGAGGGCATATGTCAACTTCCATGGGTGTTTGGTGGTTTGGAGCAGAATCGGTGGTTTGGTGGTGCTCCGGAGGAGCCATTGCACAACTTGGAGCGTCCATTGTCCATTGGTTGCAAGTGACAAAGCGTGTGTGCTGCTCCAGTTCTGGATGGCGTCCAAATTGGCCGCCCGGGATTGGCAGGGATGTCACGCACATGTGAACCAGCCTCCTGGAGGCTGCCGTTCGATTCGGTCAGCACGGGGCGCTAGGCCGCGAGCGAGCGATGAACCGATCGGGTTGGCATCAGCATTGAACGCGTGGCATTCGGAATAGACCCTGCCGCTCAGAGAAGCCGTCAGGTCGGTTGGATTTATGGCTTGGGTTTGAAGCCCTGGTTCTTGTGGAGGGTCAATCAGAAACCAGGCCAGTCCAACCTCCAGGCCACTAAGAAGGAAGCTGATAAGTTTTGGGTTGGGACCAACCACAACCCTAGGGGTTCCATCAGACGGATTTGGGGCAGACAATGCCACGTTCGTCCGTGGGATTCCTGCATGATTGAAATACGCGCGAAGCAACATCTGCATATGATGGGCTGGCCTTGGAGTTCAAGGGAGCTCTCCGATCGAAGCGGTTTGCCTGGAGGTTTTGCAGATACATTTTGCCGATTTGAAACATGGCTTTTTCAACACCAACATAAAAGGAAACCACCATTTCCAAGGCAATGTTCAGGTGTTTTTCATGTAAGGATCCCTGTTTTGCTGTATCCTCCAAAGGTTGTCTTCCAAACAAGAACATGGGGGTTTGTGGAGTTTTGGGGGAGGTTTTGCTGTTTCAAAGACCCCCATGCCTTGAGGTTTGCCCAATTTGCATCAAAAGGACACCGCCCACATGTCTTGCGTGCGTCACTTCTACTTGCCTTGAAGAGTCAACCCGGATCAAGCGATTGGATGGGTTTTCGCGCGAAGCGTTGAGCCACGAAACGAGATGCAGACAGAGTTGCTCCGATCGGGTAGAGAAGTGGGTCTCTTTGGTTGTATGCACATAGATGTCTAAGTCCCCCAGTAGTGTCCTTCTCTCCCCTTTTTTTGGGGGGAGGGTTCCCCTACTAGAATAGACAACAGCAAAAAGGGTACCCTTACCCTGATTCTAACCTCTCTACTGGAAAACCTAGATGTCCTTTTTTACTCAGTTTGGTTTTCCAATTGGATGTTTGGCCAAGTTGGTAAGTGGGTACCCGCCACCTGAGTCGTAACCCAGCAGGCCTAGCTCTATGGTTCTATCCCAGGCTGCCAACAACTTACTATGATAGACAATGGACTTCCTTTGCCAATCAACTTCCTGATTCCGGAATTGAGTTTGTTCAGAGAACCTTGCGTGCTACGAGTCCCGGCTGGAAGACTTCCAGGAGTTTCAAGGAGCAATGAGTCGCACCTCTCAATTTTCTGCCGTAGATACTGCCAGTTCAGTGTAAGAGACACTGCTGGCCCTCCTTCGTTTGCTTACAGGGCTGCTCGGACTGGAAGGACAGCTAGCACTTACCTGACTTGAGCTGGCCCTTAGGCTTACATCTTGCATGGCAACCGGCTAAGTAGGGGCTGATCGAAAGTAGCCAAGCAACTTCACCTTGTTCCTTCTCGGTTTTACAGCTGTGAACTATATATTTAGTCGAGCTTCCGAGAGGCGAGCGTGTTGATGTCCAGTTGTGGGAAGTGATTGAGCAACCTGGCGAAAGTACTGGTAGCGTGCTGTTGGCGGATTCTTGTAGCTAAGCCTGCCAAAGATCACTCCCTAAAGGGTCCCCATTGATCTTGGGACCTCAAAATGTGTTGTTTTGAGGCCATGAGAAATTGGTTCGGGTTCTCCATAGCGTCCGGGGGTCTGTATGGGAGGGGTCATGACATTTGGGGCGGTTTCCAACTTGTTCCTCAATGGTCTGCTGTTCCAAGGGCAAGGGTCCTCGGCCCATCCAACCTCCCCCATGACTACCCAGCGGGCGAATCCGCTTGTCCCATGCAGGCGAAGATGGTCCGGGGTGCACAAAATGTCATGACCCCTCCAATACCCCCGGACCCTTTCGAGAACCCCAACCAATTTCTCATGGCCCCTCAAAACAACAGATTTTGAGGCCCCCCCTTTGGGCATGATCTTTGGCGGGGGGAGAGCCCTTATATCGAGAGTAATACATGGCCCGAAGCTCCTTATGTGGGTCTGGGCTGGGGCAACGGTACATGGTGCCACAACTTTCTGGTGCGATAAATAGGGAATGTGGTTGAATGAACCCAGGCTTTGGTCCCCATTTATCAGGAAACCACCAGTGATGAGTTTTTTCCCGGGGTCGTCCCAGTTCTCATTCCCTCCATCGAGATCAAACAAGAAACAAGACACCTGCCCCAGTTGCCCAGTGGCGCTTGTTTCCTTTTTTTGGTAAGGGTTTCCCTTTAAAGTCACAACCAAAAAAGGACGCCGATTCTTGATTTCCCATGGAAATGCATCTGGGCATCTGGGCTGCCATTTTGCTTGTTTCGCGTGAGCCGCCGCCGAGCCTGGGCCATCTCTCCAGAAACCAGCCACAGGATGATTCCCCAACAAACAATGGTTTGCTGTGTTTGAAAGTGGTGCAGGATTTCGTCCATCCACAATATGTAGGAATTCAACCAAATCAGTCAGACAGTCGGCCAGCCAGACAGCAAGACAGCAACCAGCCCAGCAACCCAGCAACCCAGCAACAACCCAGCCAAGCGAGAGGCCAAGCGACCAGCATGTAAGCCAAAGACTGACCACCAACCAAACAACTACCACCAAGCCACCAGCCAGCCAGACAATCATCCAAAGAACCAGTCAGCCAGCCAACCAGCCAGCTTGGTGTGACTTAGGCAATCTCAAGACCCCCTCCTAGACCTTAAGCGCCGCCTTTTGAAGGGGACGTCACATTTGTTTTGCAAATGATCAGAATGGGGCTGGGGTACTTTAAGTCCAGATAAAGTCATGATTATAGTGTTAAACTGTTAGTATTGATTCCACCTTGTAGACCTGTTGAGGGGGTTGCTTTGTCCCTTGACGGGTAGCATAAGTCCCCTCGCGGTTTTCATCTCTGGAATGAAGATGGGGCTTGAAACAACTTTTCCCGGACAGCCCCACACATCCAAGAGTTTTCCTATTACCCCCTCAGGTTACACCCTTTGATTATCACCCTTTTCCAGCCGACTTCCACATAACACCTGGTTATATTTGGTGTGGGATTGTGTTGCGTTTGCCCAGGGTGTAATCCCAGGGGGTAATAGTCAAATCCTTAAAGCGCACTCTTCACTTCCCACTAATTGATCCAGCCTTTCAAAGGACTGGCGACCCTTTTTGGTCCCTCTAGCGGCTCACTTCGTAAGTTCATGGACTGAGTTTCGGTCAGACCCAACAATTGAATCTGTGGAGCAGCTTAACCCTGGTGCAATCCCCTGGTTTATGCTAACCATGGTTATGATGCTTAATGGAAAGGCAGCCACTCGTCAGGCCCAAAACGGACTAGTCACTAGTCGCGCTTTTGCTGTCATTTATGATTGTTGCTCCTGCCTTTCTTTTCAAGTGGCACATCACCTCCGCATCAAGCCTAGCTGAGCATTCTCTTGTTTTTTGTGTGGGCGGACGAAATCCTGCACTAGAAAAAACATGGAACCCCATTGCTTGTTCATATTTACAGGGGTATCATCATTCCGTTGGGTTTCTGAACGGTGGTGCCTTGGATGGGTTTCGCAACCATCCACAGTATCATGAACCCCCTAGGCGGGGATATTGCAGGCTTATCTTTGGCTTGTCCTGGGCTTTTCCAGGGACAGCCCTGCCCATACCGCCCCCCCCCTACTGTGGATGGACGAAATCCTGCGAATGATCACTCCACTGTAAATACCAACGACAATGGTGTCCAATGGTTTCAAAGTGGTGCGAAATGGATTTTGTCCATACACAGTAGGGGATCACTAGGAAGAAGCAGAACCGATCATCTCCCGAGCAGCCCTGGCACGCATAATCTTTTTGCGAGCGGCCGCCCCGGCTGCGAACCTCGCAGGTGGCTTCAGCCCCCCCCTGCGATTCCTCTGCTTCAGGTTTTGGTCACTCAACTCAGTTGTTCATTGGCACCCTTTTCCCCTTTTTTTTGGAGGGGGTGGCTGCCCCACTAAAATTGCCTTCCCCAAAAAGGGTTCCCTTTTTTTTCTCCCAGGGTCACTGAACAACCAAACGCGGATTCGGAGCTTTTCGAGGTTGGAGTGACAAAGGATTCGGCACCAAAAGGAGACCCCGGCCATTTGAGCAAACCCCCTTATTCTCGGGGTTGATTCCACATTCTGTTCAACCATTGGTCTTTTCAAAAACCGGCTGTTTCCCCTGGGTTTTTTGGTGCCCCTAGACTTAAAGTTGGATTCTAGAGATGGCTCCTGAAGGAGCGCGGGTACAGAAACGGGTCGCAAGCCGGCCTACCTCGCTGGATGCAGCTGGGGCGAGTCCGCGCCGAGTGGATGCGGCTGAGGCACAGTTGCCGTGGTGGCACCTTCTCAATCGCCCAAGGCCGAGCTTTCAACCAATTTGTTGAGGGTTGGCCTTTGAAATCAGGAAATTGAAGTGACCCTTGCGAATAGCCATGTGGAATGGCAAAAGCGAACAGTGTCCGCTTGAATCCGCGAGCCTTTGGGGTTCAAAGTGACCAAAGGGGCAGGGGAACATGGATTCTTAAGAAAGAACCATCCATTTGTTTAAGAATATTTGTATTTTCACCAAAGTTGGTTTTGAGAAGGAATCGATTTCACTACTGGACATATGTTTTGTGTCTTTTTCTCTCTGTTTTTTCCCGTTTTTTCCCCAAGGGGGCGAAAACGCAAATGACAGAACGCCTATGGTTGAAGCCCCAGTGATAGACAGTTCTCGTCCTGAAGGGTGACCCTTACCTTTGTGCGTCGTTTTTTTTTGTTTTAATGACCAAAGGGTCAAGACGGAAGCCCATGGCTTACTGTGGATGGACGAAACCCGTTTCGCGCCACTTTGAAACCATGGGAAGCATTGTTCGTTGGGATTTACAGGGGGGTCGAATCATTCCGTTGGGATTCTTAGGTGGTGCGAAATGGATTTCCCAACAATCCACAGTATTACTTGCACATCAGGGAGCTCAAGTGGGTTCAGAAGGCAGCGAGCGAGTAAGGTACCCAACAGGTCGGCACAGCGCTGGGTGTGGCATGTTTGGAGGCTCGGTACATCTCGGTACCCGTTTTTCTTTTTTTGGTCCCCGTGGTTTGTGAGGGAAACCAAAGGAAAACTGCAGCTATTACCCCTGTTCTTGCAGGTTTTTCAGGGAGGCCCAAGGAAAACTGAAGCCATTACCCCTCTTCTTGGTGGTAACGGGACCAAGGGAAGCAAAACCGCTGCGCCATTTTGAGGGGTCCGGGACTCAAAACGCCGACCCGCCAAAAAAGGCGCCAGTTCTTGGGCTTGAGTGGAGTGCACCGCATCCCGCTGAGTGAAGGCCTGCCTTGCCTGCGCCAATTTGCTGCTTTGGGAAGCCAGAGGGAGGAGCCTCTTGCAGGGGACCGAGACCACGCAAAATCAGTGGTCATCCATCCAACACTTTGGGGTACTCATTTGTGACCTGCACTAGGTCCCCGAGTAGTGCCCTTTCTCTCCCCTTTTTTGGGGGAGGGTTCCCCTAAAATAGACTACAGAAAAAGAAGAAAAAACAACGGGTACCCAGACCCCTAAAGAAAGACTACTTTTTTCTTGGAAAGGGGGCTTGTGCACTTCCAAGTTAGTTGGTGGGTACTCATTTTTGACCTACAAAAATGGTCCGCGATTTCCTTCAGCCTTTTTTGGTCCATTCGCAGCGGCAACCCAGCGCACATTGCAGCCCGAGGCTGCTCAGACGGCAAGGCATATTGGCCCATTTGCGCCAAACCGCCCGGCGGGTTCTCACGGTGCCAGTGAATCATGGGGAGCCAGCAAGTAATTAAATATTTCTGGGGTCTCAGGGTCTCAGAACTACTCGTAGTACAGTTTATGTATGGTTAAATGTGAAACTGAAACTGCATCTCTGATTTTGGTCTCCCAATTCGGCCAAGAGCTTGGAAGCCTGCAATGCCATGAGCGACCACTTGGCTGTTGGAAGGAAAGAGTTCTGCTTTCACGCGCGCGGTTTCCAGCTTGAGCGCTTTTTCTTCTGTGGCCTTAGCTCCACTTCCTGAGTTCCTGGACTTCTCCCTACTCTTTTCCAGAAAAGCGTTTTGGTGATACATAAACAGTTCGGACCTGCTTTGGCCAATCCACTCAGGATTTGTTTGTTCTTGTTGGGGGGGAGGGGGCTTCATTCATTTGGAGCGTATGCTAGGCTACTGCAGGGAGAGCCTTGTCCCCCATCGCCTGCCTTGGTGGTCCACGACCCACCCCGCCGGGCTCCAGATTCCTTTCAGACAGATGTGCCGCCAAGCGGCAGCGGGACCTGGATACGGCACTACGGGCGAAAGTGAGTCTGCACCTTACTGGGGGCGGTTGGCGGTTGGTTTGACCGAAACGCCCTAGCTTTGTGCGAAATTGCTGATTCCAATCACCAAGTACCCATTCAACGCGACTGTGGCAAAAGCCCGGGAAAAGTTGTGGTGTGCATAGGTGTCCTTTTTAGGTTCGTTTGGCTAGAAGTAGAGGGCGCTGGTTTAGATGGGTTTTGTTCCAGGGAATCCCATCTATTTTTCCAAAAGGCCACCTATGGTGGTGTGGTTTTGTGTGGTTTCTTAGCTGCTCTTGGGTTGGATCTTTAGACTTTAACTGTTTGGGAAATGAAGGGATCTCCACTACAGCTGCAAAAAGTGGTCCACTTTTAAGCAGAGGGATCAACAGCAACCAAAGCGTGTTTTTTTTTGGGGGGGGGGCCTCGGAAAGGCAACGGAGCACACCCAACGGGCTTCAGAGAAAATGGGCGGCGAGCTGTGGTGGGGCTCGATCTTACAGCCGAGGCCGCGAGTCTGGAGGCCAATGCCGTCCAACACATTCAAAGTCCCCAGAATCAGCTCTCCCTTTTGTCTTTTTTCTTTTTCTTGTTTTTTTTCACTAACCATGCAAAAAAAAGAGATAAACATGTACATATATATATATATATATTTTGCTGGGTCCTAATTCCAGCCTAGATTCAAAGTCCCACAGGAGGGAAACCACAGAAAGACACCCACCTCTCAGGGCGTTGGTTTCTGCAAGCTCTTTGGGACATGACCCTAAGTTGAAAATGTACAAGGTTACATGTCTCGCGCATTTCCTTCAGAGGGACCCGCCTTTTTTTTCTCGCACATATAAAAAGATCACATCTCCCTAGGGAGAATATACAAGGGGGGCGCCCCTTAGACCCAGGTGCTGCCAGCGGTGCAGCCTGTTAGATCCTGTCGGGGGATGCCAGCATGCGCCCTAAGCTTGACAAGCCAAGTTTGAGGTCTCCAAGCTAAAACGAGGTCATATGCTTGGGTAGGCTTATGAAGCAGTATCTGAAAAGCGATTATTATTGGAGTGGAGGGTACCCCTTTCTTTGGCCAAGATCAAGATCCTTGGTGATCCTTTTGCTTCCCCTCCAAAAGTCCAGGGCCTCCGCGCCCCCGCGGTTTCGGGGGGCCCGACGGACCCGGCCGACTGGACTGGGCCGACTCGGCCAGGGCTACGCCTCGAGGCTCGAGGACTTCATCCGGAAGATCTCCGGAGGCGGGGGCCGCTACGCCCGGGACTCGGAGCCGAGCGGGTTTCGTGAAGCCGTCGCGGTTTCCAGGCCGGGGCTTTCGTTGGATGGGGAACTGCAGGATGGTCGGGGTGTGCTTTTGGGGTTCACTATGAAACCAAGCAAAAGACGAGGTTTTTCTCCTTAGAAGAAAAGAGGAAGAATGACTTGTCCCAAAATGATGGGTTTCCGTAAGCCAAGGTGGAATGCTTGCCCAATGGCAACGGGAACAAGGACGCACTTCCTTTTGTTGGCCCACCAGTAAAGGGAAGCCATGATGCCACCGGATCCCCTTTGGGCATCTGGGTCTCCAAGGGTTTGGCTCTGACCGCTTCAAGAGGGGAAAAACCGAAGCACGCATAGAGGAGGCCATAGAGGTTACCATTTATCCCCAGCTTCTTTTTTTTGAAGGGCCCCCCCAAAAAAAATCGGCCCCGGTTTCTGGACGTTTTCCCCAGCGCGTTCGCGCTTATGCTGGTACCCTACTCCGAGTTCCGAGCTCTGCTCGTCGCGATTTTTTGGCGGTCGCCGTTTTGGACTTGTTCGGCGATGCCACGTTGAGCATGCTGCTCGGGATCAGCTGCGGTGCTTCGAGCTCTACTCCTCGGAGGTTCTGAAAAGCGATATTGTCAAGCGCTTGGACACGCTTCTCGTAGACGAGACGGTGAAGACCGGCATCTCGATGTACAGGCTGGAATTCGCGGGCCAGGTGGCAGCAGTCCGCCAGGAGATGGGACGTGCCTGCTCGGACCGACAATCCTTGGATTGACTTGTATGCAACGAGGCGAGACCTCTTTGGGGATGATCTGGGGCGCCTCAAAGCAACCCTGAAACAGAGCCATCACATCCTTGCTTGGATTGTTACTTGGGTATCCCTCATTTCCGATTGTTGGATGGTTCTGACACGAAAAGATGGCAACGCCGATCCTCAGAATTTGGCACCAGTTTGCAGTGTGTCTGGGAGATGCAACCCGAACATTGCAAGTGCAGCAGCTTTTCGAAAGCCACGACAGGCATGCGAGCGAAACTCCTTGCCCCGGCCTCTCGAAAGCATTTCCCGCACAGCCGAGCCATGGTTTCTGCTTGCAGCGTTTCTGGTTGCTTCTTTTGCTTGCGCCCTGCATCTTTTGCTTGCGCCCTGCAAGCAAAAACGCGAAAAAAACACAGAGGAAGCAAGAAGACCAGAAGAGTCGTTTTTTCTTGGCCTTATCGAACCCCCCCCCCATCCCTGGGTTGGTGAATCATGAGTCATGAGGGCTAAACATTGGGATGGGTTCTACTTTGCAGGGCTCCCAAGCCTTGCTGCTATGATAGGTCGGGAGCGTGGGAGGCTTTGGCCCCCGCCGAATAAAGGAAACCACCAGTTGGACGGTTTATGAAGGTCATTCCAACTACCCAGGGTCTCCATGACCCCTAGAAAAAGGGGTCATAACTCTGGTCAAAACTCTTTAATTTTGGGTAATGACCCCGCTTTGAGACTCCAACTACTGCACTACTCAAGGGGGTGATTCCCCATTCTTTTCAACCATCTTTCTTTTTAAAGACCAGCTGTTTCCCCTGGGGTTCTGATGGTTTTCTCCGGAAAGAATGGAAATGGAAGTGTCCCCTGGAACCACTGCCCAACTCCTCCATTTGCTTAAAATATTGTTATTTTCCCTTGTCACTTTGAAAAGGAGTTCATCACTACTGTACATTTTTATTTATTCATATTTTTCCTGGGGCCTGAACCAAATGGAAGAACTACTGCCCATCGCAGCTGCCAGAAGCTCTGCGCTTCCTCAGGTCTTGCCGCTGCCCTTGAAACGGGAGGCGCAGCGGCACCTCAAAGCGGCCCGGGGCCTGATGGCTATAGCCCGGCTTGGGCGTATGTGTTCATGGGATCCCCGGCTCGCTGAACCCCAGCAATTGGTGCCAACTTTTACCGTCGCTTTTTGGGTTTTTGGGTCCCCCTACTAAAATAGGCGAACCAGAAAAAAGGGTACCCTTATTCTAACGCCTCTACTGCAGGACCTAGCTAAACACCCTGGTGGATAAGATGGAAGGGTGATGGTGTGTAATTATGTGTGTGTGTGCCATTTACCTTTGGCTTGCTGGGATCCCTGCCAAAGAAAAGCTTCGGCTTACTGCAAGCCAATCAAATACATAGTTTGTTGACGTAACCCCACTCATGTCCCGCAGGTAGACCAAACAAAATAAACCTTGTTTGGACCTCCTTTTGCTGGACCACTTGGAATTTACACAAGGGTCCCCAAAAGGAAATTCCTCGAAACATGGATTGCTTCTGAGGTTCCAGGCCAGTTTTATTTACAAGACAATGGACTTACCTTGGCTAAGTTGCCTCGGTTTGGCCCCTGAGCCGTGGTGGGGGGAGCCCAAGGGAACATGGCTTGGGCAACTGGTTAGATAATCTCAGGTGTTTGGGTGTTGTCTCAATTCAGGCAGAAACCTGGTACCACTCACCTTGCTGAGCCTTTTTTTTATGGGGCCATAACTCACAGTGGTGTCCTTTTAGGGAGCGAGAAGAGGATGGATGCCCGGCACCGTTCTGTGACTTTTGCGACTTGGGTCCTGAGTCCCCTCACGTGAGCCGTGCTTCTTCGACGCCCGGTCGAAAGGAAGCATCAAGGGAATGGCAGCAAGCCCCAAACGCTTCAATTCTTGCTTGGGCATGGTTGCGGGACCATTCTTGGGCCAGTTGATGTGATACTGTGGATGAACGAAATCCTGCACCAAATTGAAATCATGGGACACCGCTCTGTTTTTTGGCATTTACAGGGGAATCGAATCATTCCAGGGTTTCTTAGGTGGTGCAAGATTTTGTCCATCCACAGTGGTTGCCCAGGGGCAACCCTTCAAAGAGACCCAGTCGACATGGGGGGTGCTTGGGGCTTCCCCACCCACCTGGGATCGGGGATGAGACCGGAGGGTAAGGAGACCCAGGAAAAATGCGCACGAAGGTAAATTCCCATGTAAGGCCCCATGTAAATGATGAACACCCAAAACCCCCAATTAAAATCCATCTTCCAGACAAGTGACATATAGAGCAGCTGCAACAGCCATGCGCATATTGTGTCTTCACTGTTGTTGGCATGTTGTTAGTTTTTGTTTTTTTGGCTTAACCACTTTTAGCAGGGGGCTGGAAGAAGCAACGTTGTTTGCTACCATACGAAGGGTTGGGAAGGTTTGGTGAAACAGGAAGTGGCATCCACGTTGTTCATGGACTTGCCCCCTGCGCGCCAATCTTCAGAGAAACAAAGAGGTACGACTGCAGCTTTGGCCCAACGACCGCTGGCAGGAGGCGAAGAACAAGTGACAGGGCTTGAAGAGGCGTCCACTTGGGACGACTGTATGATCAGCTGGGTGCTAAACAACCCCAAGCTTATCCAAGCATTGTAGGAAGCAACACGGGACGGTGTCTTAGGCATTTTTTTACAGCCCACCCCATCGTCCTTTGGGCACCCAGCCATGAAGAGTCATCAACCCTGGTCAGCAGCCAGAAGCCATCGCAGAAATGATGACCTTCCTAAGCTAGGGTTGACTTAGGATGCATGGTGAGTTTATTGCTCGTGACTCAAATTACACGAGCAATAGAAAGCGCACGCAAACCGCAAACTAGGTCAGTGCTTTCAGTTGCCATTGTAGTAGGTAACCAGGGAAAGCCAACATGTAAAGCCTAGAGGTGGCGATAACTCTGGTTGCCTGCAGTGGCAACTGGAAGCACTGGGTTGCATTCTGCTCTTCTAGAGGGTGTGTTTGTTTCCACTGAAGGTTTGCCGCCTAGAGCCCAAGCTGACATCCTCAAACTTACCCTTTGAAATGGCTGCGGCTCAAAAAAGTGGTACCAAAATGGCACCTTGATAAATGGAACCAAAGACTAAAACCCACGTATCGCCAGCTCTTTAATATTGAGCCATACCCAAATGATGAATTGAAGGGAAACCACTCCCAACCGTATTTTGTGGAGAAGCCCTCACCATGTTTACTTAAGGAACCCGGTTTGCGTTTGTTTTAGCCATGGGCAGCTGACAGATCTGCGCTCATGGATGCCTTCCTGGAGCAAGGTGCAGGCGGACGCGGGTGGGTAGTGACTCACTCCCCGAGTCAAAACGAAGAGGGTACCAACCAACAAGGGAACCAACAGGGACGCCAACAAGCAAACAGGAGACCAACAGCTCACTACCCCCAAAAAAAAGGGGTGCCCTCCAAAAGCAACCAAGTCTTGGCCAACTTGGTCCGAGATTCCTACATTTCTCACCTGGGGAAGTTGAAAGTCCATTCATGGCGACCCCTAGTCTTCCTTTTGTGTGGAGGGGGACCCCGACGCCCCTCCCCCTTCAGCTTGCTCATCTGGTGGAAACCCATTTACCCTCTACAAGAGCCAGTGGTTCAAGTCCAAATCCAAATTACCAACTCAGGATCATAGGTGTTCTTTTTAGGTTCGGTTGGCTAGACATAGATGGCACTGGTTTAGATGCGTTTTGTTCCATTTACCAGGGCCATCTATTTTCCAAAAGGCCACCTATGCTCAGGATCTCCTGATAAGCCGGCAGCATGGGTGACCCTCTACATGTTGCAAGTAGGCGTGCAACCACTGAGAACCATTCTGAACAAAACGGCGCTATCAAATGCAATCAGTTGACGCAAAAGTTTCAAGCTGCATCCAACCATGGGGATGTGTGTGTGTGTGGCAAGAGAGGGGCCAAAGAATTACCTTCTCTTTCCCTCATGACTCATGGCGTTCAAGTCTCCAACGAACCGATGGCCCTCGCAATGGGCACCCTTGCAACTTTCTCTCAGTTGAGCGCTTGTAGAGGTCTGCTTCTGCTGCCTGGGTGCCGGTTCAGTTTGCAAGAAGTCCTCTGCTTGTCAACCCTCTCCCCCAGGTCCAAGGTCTTATTGGGAGGAAATGGGGCTCTTTAGTCTTTGTTGGCGCCCTTTTGGGGGGGTCACCTTTTCTCACTTCCTGAGTTCAAAGACTTTGTAGTAAACATAAAGTTTGAACTTATTTTTGGCCAACTCACTCAGGAAGTAAGTCTGTTGGAGGGGCTATGGGATCAAGGTCTTGGGTCGGTTTTCTAGTGGCGCGGCTTGCGCCGTCTGCCGATTTTTGCCGCAAGGCTCGCAGGGCCAGATATTCACCGCGAACCCGGCCGCCTGTTTGGCATGGGGCGTGCGTTTTGGTTTGACGTCCAAGTGTGTGTGTGTGTGTGTGTGTGTGTGTGTGTGTGTGTGTGTGTGTGTGTGTGTGTGGGTGTGTGGGTGTGTGTCTCTGTGTGTGTCTCTGTGTGTGTCTCTGTGTGTGTCTGTGTGTGTGTCTGTGTCTGTGTCTGTGTCTGTGTGAGTGTGTCAGTGTGTGAGTGTGTGAGTGTGTGAGTGTGTGAGTGTGTGAGTGTGTGAGTGTGTGAGTGTGTGAGTGTGTGAGTGTGTGAGTGTGTGAGTGTGTGAGTGTGTGAGTGTGAGTGTGTGTTTGTGCAGGTGTGTCCGTGCGGGTGTGTTTTCTTGGTGGTGCCCAGTCAGAAAAGGGCAGGAACCCAGGGGTCCCCTGGAAAGAGTCCACCAGTTGGATTGTGTTTATCGGATATCGGTCGTTCCATTTCTCAGGGCCTGCCGAGAACGCACCAGCTACCCTTTCACTGGGGGGAATGTTTTGGAGGGTGTTTTAGGCCCGTTCGGAGGGAGACAAGTCCATGTGCTGCGTAGGCGGCGTTTCTATTTAGTCCTTTCGGTTTTGGAACCACCAGCCAGAAATGGGTGCAGCCGCCTGTGAGTCATTCCGTACATGTTTCTGGGTAGACCGTTCTGATACCAGGTTTTTGGCAACGGACCCTTGGACTTGAACTTTTCGGTTGACACAGATCTGGGATGGCCCAAAAGAATAGATGGTTATCCTTGGAAACACCGAAAGGCAACCATCCGCTCCACCTGTTGAATTGCCATTGAATGGCAAGGGGCTCACTCCCTGAGTTCATCGACTTTGCAGCTTTTTGGTTTGGAACCATTTTGTTTTATTTTTTAAGAATATGTTTATTCTCCCTTGTTGGTTTTAAAGGGAACTTATCACTACTGGACATATTTCATCCTTGCAGGGGCTTATGCAAATGGAGTTTTAGCGGCAAACACAATTTTCTTATTTTGTGGTTTGGGTTGGTGGAAAGTGGGGTTTGAACCCCACTTTTCAAACTAAATGAGGAAGGCACCAGGTCCCCATCGCCCAAACCACCAATTCCTCACTTCTTCTCAGAATTAGCTCCCCTTTTTCCTTTTTGCTTTTTTGGGGTCCCAGTTGTTTTCCACTAACCAGGCAAACAAATATATATATATATATATATTGCTGGGGTCCTAATTCCAGCCTAGACTTACCCAAAGCGCATCGACCTTTTGATCTTTTAGGGGTCCTTGAACTTCAAAGGCTGAACCCCTGGTGTGAACCCCTAGTTTATGGGTTCATAACCGTTAGTTATGATGGGTTTATATGGGAAATCAGCCCCTCTTTGGGGTCCAAACTGGAGTCCCATACCTTCACAAAATGACCTATACAGCCTTTGAGTCCTCCCTCCCTTGCAAGAAAAACCTACCTTTTTAAGCTTTTGGTCTCCCTGGTGTGGTCCCACATTTGGTCAAGGCTCTGGAAGTAGCTTGCTACTCCATTACCATTACGTCCTTAAAACATATACACATACACACACATATATATATAACCGTATACAATATACGCCCAAAATATAACCTAATATAATGCCAGCAGCGTTCATGAATTCAAAATTTGGCAATAAATCAGGAAGGTCCTTTGGGCAGCTGAGCTTTGGGCCAACTGACCCCAGATGCACTGTACGGGTTCTCCTTGACCACCGGGTTGCTCGGCAAAAAAAAGGGCAACTTTCCAGGTATCCTTCTTTCTAGAAAACCGTCAAAATCCCTGGGGAAATGGCTGGTTTTTGAAAGAACGATGGCTGAAAAGAGTGGACAAGGAATCAACCCCTAGAGATGTTGGCTCGCTTTTTGTCGAGGGCACGTTTGTTGGGGTGGTTTTAAAGGAAACTAAAGGGAAACCAAAGGGAGACTACAGGCAACAGGGTTGCTCGGCGGAAACCAAAGGGACTCTGTATGGGCCAAGCTAGTATTTCTTAAAAGGAAATGGACGCCTAAACATGGTTGGGGTCCTTTTGGCTTCCCGGTACAACACTTCCAACCAGAATTAGCTCCTCTTTTTACTCTTTTGCTTTTTCTCACTTCCTGAGTTCATGAACTTTAAACTTTTTGGGAAGACCATTTTAGTGGTATATATAAAGTTGCCACTTTTTTTGGGCCATCCACTCAGCCAGTGAGTTTTTGGGGTTCCCTCTTTGTTTTCCACTAACCCGGCAAGACAAAACATGATTCTTTTTTGGCCGGGGCCCCTTTTTCCCAGCCAAGAATAGTGCAACCGCCCCTTCGTAAGGAGAGATGCCTCTTGCGAGGTGACCCTGGAGCATGGGCTCCGCAGCGGCCAGCGTCGGCTCAACACGCTGGCCGCTGGCTCCGGCAGCGTGCTGGCGGAGCCTCGGATGCGAGATGGGGCAGGGGCGGGGAAGCCTTCGATTTCTTCAGGAATATATCGATTGCATAAGGATGTAGAAGGTGTGCTAAAAAAAAGCGGGGATTCCCAGTTGGCTCTTTTTGGGTGGTCTGATGTGGGGTCATTGTCATTTCTAAAGTCCTATGTTTCATGTGTTTTCTTAATGAGTCGGTGGTTTGATGTGCGCGCTTCTCACAATGCGTTTCCGTTGGTTCCTTTTGAAGCGAGTCTCCTCGGGCCCATTTTTGGCGGTGCTCGGGGAAATGCAGCCCGCAAAAGGAGGGGGATCGGAGCACTATGACCCCGCCTGTCCTTGAATGGCACATGTCAGCTGGCATTTGCTGAACGGAATATATGCTTTTTCTTGTTGTCAAGTTTATTTATTGTTTGTCAAGTTTTCTTTTTTTTTATTGTCAAGTTGTTTCTTGTTCTTCTTTCTTGAATGTTTATTTTGCCCGGACTGGTTTTGCAGGGAATCGATTCCACTACCGGACATTTGTTTGCTGCTGTTTTCTCTGGGCGGCGTTAAAAAGCAAACGCAAGGTATTCACCGTGCTCGTTTCGTTGACCGGAGTTCATGGACTTGGGACATGTTCTCTTCCACTTGCTTAAGAATATGTTTTATTTTTCCCTCTTGGTTTTAAAAGGAATCGATCACTACTGGACATATTTGTTTAAATAGTTTCTCCGGGGGGTCTTAACCAAATGGAAGGTATCAAGAACTGTTCCGTTTTGTTTGGCTCAATGGAGGGTGCAGCCACGGCCGTGTCCATGTCTTGTGTTTTGGGGGGAACTTGGGCGCTTCGTGTTGAGGGCTTCACGGTTATACGCTGGATGGTCAAAATCCGTTTCGACTTTGAAGCCATGGTTGAAACCACAACGGTTGCGGGTATTCACAGGGAAATGTTCTCTACAGGATTTCGTCCATCCGCGGTAATACACGAGCCCCCTTTGATTTAATGGTGGCTTGAACCCAGGGGAAAAGTTTGCAAGCCCGGCAGCGCCCCCTTGTCATTTGTCCACTTGGGATTCTGGAGAAATCAGGAATTGTTTGCATGTTGAACGGCCAAGTGTTTGTCGAAGGGTCCGCTGACCGCTCTACCAAATGCAGGCACTGTCACTGTCATGTCCATGTTTCTTGGTCACCCTTTCTTTCCTGCCATACTGTGGGTGGACACAATTTCAATAACCAGCACCGACCGGGATGAATGAAATTGCTGGGGTAAACTACCAATCCCAACTGCTGCGACAATATCAGCCTGACAATCCATAGGTGAAACAAAACTGGTCTACTGTCCAAAGGCCTGATTCAGAATTGACCTGTTTAGTCCATTCTGTTTTCTCCTGTTTCAGTCCGTGTTTGACCTTTGCGAACGGTTTTCCTCTGGATTGAAAAACGGTTCGCTCGCCCTTGGGCGATGATTGTAGGTTCCCACTTTTTCGCGGCCGCGGTGTGATCTCAACCCCCCTCTCCCCAAGCCGAGTGAGCCCCAAGATCCCCACCCCCTCAAAAACGGAGGGGGGTGAGTCCTGGAAATCTGAAATTCTGGTTCCGTTCTCCCATGAGAAAGACTAGAAACGGGTTCTCCCGGCCGGACCGGGTCCCCAGCCCAAGATCCCCCCAACATGGTTGTTGTTGGGAAACATATTACGGTTTGCTTATTGTGGTTTAGTGGTTGGAATCCAACCACTGAACTGCTAAAGTTTGTTTTTGTTGCTCCCCTTCCAACGTCAACCAAGCAGCAAAAGGTGGGATGATTCCGGTTCCATTTTCCCATGAAGACTAGAAAATGGTTGATTGGGGGACCGGGCCGGGTCTGCACCCCCTTTCCCCCCCCCCAAGGGTAGGATGGATGCCCCAAGGGCCCTGAGAACAGTACAGGCCTTCCAGGGTGGCGAGGTTGCGAGCCGGGAGCCCAAGACAAGCGAGAGCGGAATTGCGGGCGTTGTTCGAAACCATTTGGGATTCTCTTTACTTGGTGGCTCCCAGCCATCCCCTTAGCTTTTTATTTAGCCCTTTACTAAAACTTCAACTTTAGCAGGGGTCTGAGGGCAGCCCAGTTTATTGGAGTTTCTGCCATTTTTGACTCCCTGAGTTCATGGACTTCAGTCGATTTTGGGTTTGGACCGTTTTAGTGGTGAATAAGATATTGGACTTGCTTGGGCTGGTGCACTCACGAAGTGAGATTTTGGGGGTGGTTTAAGAGGGAAACCAAAGGGACACCAAAATCCCTTCTTAGGGGTTGCCCAATTTTAAGAAACACCCATTTGCGTTTCAGGCTTTCCCTTGCCCAAAGCGAATCGACCTTTTGACTTTTTGGATTCCCTAGTTTGGTCCATAGTCAAGACTCGAAAAGATGAACTTTAGTTTTCCAGGTCTTTTCGGCAAGTGAGTTGAGGTTCATCCATACCCCCAATTGCAAAACTAGGGTAACTTTTATGTGCGCTTTAGGATGTTTTTGTTATTTCCCCTGTTGGCTGTACAGGGAATTGATTTCACTGGGAACATGTTCTGAACTGGATGGTGTGGAACATAGCTGGGGCAGGCCGCCCTCTGACTTCTTTTCTGGATGCGGTTCAAACGGAAGCAGGGGAAGCATGCCAAGGCAACCAGTCATGTACCCAAAGACTTCCAGTGGAGCCCGTTTTCCTTTTTTCAATCAACTACCAAAAGAAGATTCGCATCCTTTGCTTTCCCATGAGAATCGCACCCACCCTGATTTCTCTTGTTCCTTTGTTGCTTCTTCCCTTTTGCAGCCAACCACCAAAAGAGGATCACCCTTTTTCTTTCCCCGACTGCTCGGGCCAAATGCTGCCTTCCCCTCCTGTGTCGCCTTAGCAGGGCTCATCGCCGCACCGGTGAGGATGGTTCCCCGATGAGGACGAGTTCACCCTCATCGAGTCCAAGGATCGGGTAGGCCACCGGGGCGTTGACACCGGGCCGTGACACCCGGGAGAAACCGGGAGAAACTGGGCAGGGCTCCTTAAAAGATACATTTTACCCATTTAAAACATGTTTTTTTCCACCAAAATAAGTGGAAACCACAATTTACAAGGCAATGTTCAAGTGTATAATGTAAGGACCCCTGCTGGGAGCACGGGCATCCTGTTTGGTTGTTTCGGTAGACAATGCTTGGCTCATAAGTTTCGGAGACTGGTTGTTTCATAATCTGCCAAGGCCATCAAGTTTCACAATATGTTCCCAAAAGGACACCTCTGGTTGGGTAAAGGCCCAAAAAAGGTTCCATCTTGTTTGTCAATTCCTTGCTTCTGAAGCAAAAAAACACATGTTCCACGCAGTCGACTTCGCCCTCGCCCCCATGGATTTTCCGATTTCACGGTCAGGTGAGGTGAGTCGGGTACTTCTGGACCCCACGGGGTTCCACGCGCTGATGACCAACAGCGGAGGGGAGACCTGGTACCTGAACTTCGATTGCGCCTTGCTCGAGATCCCCACCGGGCCCCTGAAAAAAGGTTTCCAGGTGCAACCAGGGGCGGAACCGCCCCCTTTTTGTCCCCGACTTGTTTTTGTTTTGGTTTTTGGGGTTCCCCTTTTAAACTCAACCAAGCCAAAGAGGGCCCCCTTTTTTCCAAACTTTTTTTGGGTTTTGGGTTTTTGCTTGGGTGAGGGCTCGATGGACTTCTCAAATCTCTAGTTTTGCTTACCCAGTTGCCCAGTGGGTTGCTTCAATTTCTCTCTTTTTTGGGGAAGGATTCCGATTCCTTTAAACTCAACCAAGCAAAATAGGGTTCCCCTTGAAACTCAACCACGCTAATTCATACTTTGCTTTTCGCCTTAGCGAGACTGCCTGATTCTTGGCTTAGCCGGGATGTGGGCTCCACTCACTCCAATTGGGTGGGGTGGGGTCTTGAGCAATGTGGCGGAACCAAGCAAAATAGGGTGCCGATTCTCTTTTTCTCCCATGGGAGTCCACTGGGCCATCTGAGTGAGAACTGGACTTGGGGTGAGGGTGACCCCTGAAAGTCTCCATGGCGAGCCATGTTCCTTTCTAGGGAAGACTGACCGCGGAATTTGGGACGGGATGCCTTGGATTAGGGTCCGCACTCCGTGACTCCGTGACTCCGTGACCCAGGAAGAAGGATCCGAAGCAAAAAAACCTCAGGCGTTCAACCGGTACCATGTGTGCCCCGCCGCTGTGTTTGTGAGAGATTGGTTTGCGTGATTGATATGCGTTCTGACCTTCAATCAAATGTTTGCATATAGAATTCGCCCGTGTTTCATGCTTCATGCTTTAAATTTCATGTTTTCTTTAACTGCATTTCATGTGTATTTTTGTTAAAATACCTTTAAACAAGCAAGAAAACAAGAAAGAGCCTTTTGAAGAATCTCCCTGGAGACAAAAAACCCAGTTGCCCGGCCCTTGGAGACGACCCCCAGCTCCCCGGGCTTACCTTGGAGACAAAAGTCAGCGAGGCACCGCGGCCACGCGGCTGCCAAAGCTGAAGGGCCACGTCTTGGAGAGCGCCTCCTGGGACGTGGAGGCGCTGGTGATGGGGTGATGAATTGGAGGGGCGGACCGGCGGGCGGTTTTTTGGGCTGAAAGGAAAAGATGTTGGAAATTTGGACCGGACAAACTGGCGGCTGATTTTTTTTTTGCACTTGCTGACGCTTTTTTGTTTTTGTGTTTTCCTTCTGTTGGCAGTTGCATGTTAGTTGGTGGGAGGGTATTTTGGTTTTCTCCTGGTGGCTTTAAAGCGAATCTATCACTGTGAATATGTTTGGTTTCCAGAGGACGTATCCGCAAACGGTCGGGTTGCCCTTAGTTGGTGGTTTGGGATTGGTGGTTTGGGATTTGAACGGGTCCCTGGTCCTTGTAGAGGGTGGATGGGAACCCCTCCCTTGACCACCAAACCACCAGGCTCCAAACCGCCAATCGGAAGGCGGAAGCTGAGCTTTGGATCGGTTTAGCGGCGACGAGAAACCGGGACCAGCGAATCGTCCGCTGAGGTGTTTAGGTTTTGGGGTACCCGGTTCAATAGGCTTATAGGCTTTAAGGTTGGCTTGGTTTAGGTTCGGCATCCAGTTCCTGAGGTTTTTAGGCTGTCGGTTTAGTGGTTGGGTGTCCACGTCCACTCCTTTTAGCAGGAGATCTGAAAACTTCCCAGGAACAGAAGCCAGGGGGTGCGTCTTTTCCCTGAGTTGGGTATGGATCAACATTATACCAGGATGTGGGCCGCAGGCTTTAGTCTCTGTCCTTGTTTGCATTTTGGGGGTATCCTACTGTAGATCGACAAAATCCATTTCGCGCCACTTTGAAACCATAGGAAGATATTGTTGGTTAGTATGGTTTTTGGAATCATGATTCCCGGGTTTCTCAGGTGGTGCGAAATGGATTTCGCAACCATCCGCAGTATGTTTGACTCACACCCAGCTCATGGACTGAATAAGATTTTGGGAGCACCCCATAGCGGCTAAAGCAGAATCATGCGGGGGTGATAGGGGTCTGTTTCTATATGTTTTGCGATTCACCCTAAAACAGGGGACAGTTGGAGCTTCATACTTCGCAGGGACGATTTAACTGGCCAAAATCAAGGGCATGATAGGGAAGGCAGCATATATACCCATTATAGAAGTCGTACAGAAGCTCCACGGCTCCAAAGCCCATACCAGAAAGTTGACCGGATCCGACCTTTTAGCCTTGCTTGTCCATTTTTTGCGCGAGTGAGAGCCAGTTACTTGGGTGACCAAAGTTCCACCCACCACTGCCGTGGTTGTCATCTTTAATCACCCTCCCTTCTGCAGCTTTACTGGAAAGGTGTCAAAGACCAGCCATGTCAAGGGGCCTATCCAAACATGGCACTCATGCCACTAACATTCAAAATGGCCAGATTGCCTGGTATTTCGAAGTCCTTTGAGCAAGCGATGACTCGGATACTGTCGGAACACCTCCATTTGGTTCAGCCGCCCAGCTCTGCCCAAGCAGCGAAAGGTTGCGCACCCCCGACTTTCAACTTTCCTTGTTTTGGTCAACACAGGAAGTCTTTGAGAAAAAAGGGCATGGTCTTCTGTTCCTTGGTCACTTTCAACCAAGCCCCAAAATGGTAGCATCCGAGAAAACAACTACCCAAATGACCTAACTATAACTCATCCTTAACAACACTACCCAAATGATCTGACTACAACTCATCCTTAAAAAAGAAAACACAACTACCCAACTGACCTGCCCATACCTCATCCTAAAAACAAAAAGAGCACCCAAACGGCCGTTTTTTTGTTTTTCTTCTCCGTTGGTTTTTTTTTTGGGGGGGGGAGGGATGGATGATCAGCCCGTGGTTATCTCGCTCCTACCAGTTTTCGATTTCCGCGGTGCGGTTCGGCCAGGCCACCTTCGGCAGCACCAAGGACTTGCTGCTGGGCCCGGGGCCCCGACGGTAAGCCATCCGCGGAAGCCGCGGAAGCGTGTGGCCTGGGCAGGGGTCCAGGGGTCCAGGGGCGGGGGAACCCCTGTTCAGTTTTTTTTTTGGGGGTGGGGGGAGGGGGGAAAAACTTCTTTTTGTTGGTGGCTTTCCTTTTAAGGAGGGGTTGTTTCGTGGCAAAGCGCAAAGCAGGTATCATGTCCGTTTCATTTGCTGTATTTATCCTTGTTGGTTTTAAAAGGCATCTATTACTATACTGGACATCTTTGTATATCGGCCTTAAGCAAGTGGATTAAATTGGAGGGGTGAATATGAATGCAGTCGCGCGGATCACTGGGCAGCGTAAGGGGGGGTTGCGCCCGTTTTCGAAGTGTGTCGTGCGGAAAGTTGCACTCGAGTTGAAAGTCCAATCTTTCGAGCGCTTGCCGAAAGCAGACAGGCAATGGCAACTTCAACAGATGCTCAAACCATGTCGGGTTTGCGTCGAGAAATCTTGCATGAATGCCAAGAACTGCTCGAAGCACAATTTGCTTCCCAAAGGGTCCTTGACCAGCGCTTTCACGTTGGTTCTCCTCATTTATATATCAGTGCTTTCAGTTTGGTTCGCATCATTTACCAGTGCTTTCCTTTGGTGCATTTTGGATGCAGGAATTTAACTTTTTGCCAACTAATGGGTTTTTCATTAAACCACTCAAAGTTCAACTTTTAGCATGGCTTCGCTGAAAGCAACCGAGTTTCAGCTTGTTTGCAAGGATTCGATTGCCGGCTGGCGCAAGGCACTAGAACCGGGCAGATCCTGCACGTCGTCATTGAGTTCGCCAACGGTGTTGGCAAGGACGGCCTGGGGGGCCCAGTTTTTTTGGATCCCATGAGCGCCGACATCGCCGACGATGTCTTGGCATGTTGGGCTCGGAGTTTTTTGGCCAGCCGCGGTTGTCCGCGATGTGTTCGATGGCTTCCCGTGTTTTTGTGTTTACTTGCCCAGCAGGGAATGACCAACCTTCCGGGTGTTGAATCGGAATGAACCGGAAAGGAATTCCCTCAAAGGAAACCATAGGGGATGGTTTATAGGGATCATTCCTCATTCTCTTCTGAGAGCCAGCAGCATGTTTAAAGTGGGCCCTGCCATGCCTGATGTTGACCAGGATTCATGAGCCCCCGCTGACTAAAAGGGAGAAGGCCCCTTCACTTTTCATGGAAACAGTGCCCACTATGAATTTGACAGGTCGACTCCACTTAGACCCGGGGTCGAGATAAAAATGAGATTCCAAAAGGGTGCCCCCAACTGAGAGTATTCTACAAATAGGCTGCTTTTGTTCCTTCCGTTACTGTGCAGTCATGATGCAGGGGAGTGAATCAGTTGTCCAAAGTGAATTGTTTAACCTTTAGGTTCTCTTTTGGGTCGGTCCCAAGAGGTTAACCTTGGTTTTCGGTCCTTTGGGCGGGTGAGTGGAAGACCATCACAGTGGTAAACAAAACGTTTCGATGGTTCTGGCCAATCCACTCAGGAAGTGAGTTTTGGTTTCCAACCTTTCACTATTTTGAGAAACCCTCGAAACCCTCAGATGTACTGGAATAGTTCCTTTCCCTTGCCCGTTTAAGTTTGATGAACACCAAACAACTCTAGGGGTTGGTTCATTCCCCATTCTTTTCAACCATCGTTCTTGTCAAAAACCGGCTGTTTCCCCTGGTTTTTGATGGTTTCCTGAAAAGAAGTGGAAAGAATGGGGAAGGTACCCCTAGAACAACCCGTTTTGGATCAGAACAAAGAAACAACCCAAACAACACAAACGGCCGTGCTGCCCACCAGTGAGGAGAAGACGGTGAAGACGGCCTTTGAATTTGAACGTGTGCCAGTGGTCGGCGTGCATCGTGCTTCTCGTCCGCATTTCTTGGGGAATGCGGCCAGCGGCCCCCTTTTTCTGCGCCTGATGATTCTTGTTTGACTAGGTCACCCAGTAGTGGTCTTTTCCCCTTTTATGGGGGAGGGTTCCCCTACTAAAATAGACTACAGAAAAAAGGTACCCTTATTCTAACCTCTTTAGTGGAGGACCTAGTTGATTTTTAGGGATGATCGATCCATTGTCCTCCCCATCCTGCAGAGGGAGGCAGGCACAGCCTGATGATCAAGCGGAGTCCAGCGGATCCTGAGATGAACAAAAGTCTAGGGCCTTTCTCTGACCAATTCGATCGACCAATGGGTGTTTCTCCAAATAAGGGTTGAACAAAATGAGTGGCTTGAACCCTTTCAATCACACCAAGCAGGTACCCCGCAGAAAAGAGACACCCATTTGGGCAAATTGCTTTCCATCCGCTTGATAGGATAATTCGACCAGCCAATGCCCTTCATCAAGAGTGAGCTGGTTGCAACCCCGGCCAACCAGTAGGGCCCTTCTCTCCCCTTTTTTTGGGGAGGGTTCCCCTACTAAAATTGACTACAGAAAAACAGACTCTAACCTCTCTACTGGAGGACCCTAGGTAAGCTCACTTCTGTTATCTGTTCTGCTTGGTGGTTATTCTTTATGTTCCGGACCTTCAGGGGGCAGGGGGGGGGGGTGGGAGGAGGGCTACCACCCATCAAACCCTTCAAGTGAAGATAGTCGGGTTCTACAAACATGTGTTGGTTTGTTTCCCAAGAAAACAAGCTAATAGGCGATTGCAACCAACAGGTTGAGCAATTCCATTTGTTGATCCGGTTTCAATCATGGCCCCAACAAGGTGAGCGTTGTCAGCCGAGTTATTTCTGCGTTCTCACGCCGAGCCCAATGATTTCCATTTGCTGGAGACTATATTTTGCATTTCCCCTGTTGGTTTGTGAAGGGAATCGATTTCACTACTGGACATAGTTTGTCTCATTTTGTCCAGGGGACTTAAGACGCAAATGGAGGATGGCCACCCAGCACCTTCCAAGGATGGCCCATTTGTACCTGAAATGCCCTCGTATGGAATGCATACCAATTGACTGCCCTTAGGTCTTGGACTACAGAATTCAACCAAACTTTACCTAAGGTGTTCAGGGAAATCACCCCCATGTGTAATTTTGAGAACCGCTCAAGATGTAACGAGAGAGAGGGAGACGCAGAAACCTAGTTGCAGATAAAAGACAGCAATAGTTCAAAGAGGTGAGGATCATTGGACCAAAGCAACCTGGCCCGCCAACTTAACCTGAAGTCTAAGCCCCTCGGATGACTTGGCACACTGTTGCTGCCCCTTCGATCATGGCGAGTGATCATGTCATGTGACCATGGGTAAAGGGAACCATTTTAATGATGTCCATTTTCTTAAGACCATTTTGTTACTCCGAGAATCAATTTCACTGGACATACTGTGGGTGGACGGAATCCATCACCACATTGAAGCGATAGGAATCCAATCTTGTTTGTTATCGACGAAGGAATCATTCTCCCAGGGTTTCTCAAATGGTGCGAAATGGATTTCGTCCACCACATGTTCGATTTTTCCCGTTCGAAGAAACGCACATACATGGAGCACCGAGAAGTTGAGACGCCCCCCTTGACCTCTTTGGCCATCTCGCTGCCAGAGTTCCTTGGATCGCGAACGAAGTCTTTTTGGGGGTTTGGACGGACGGTATACAAACAAAAAGAAGTTGTATGCAGTTTTGGGGACCGTTCCTGGACCGTTTTCGTGGTAAACAAAAAAGTGCGGGGACTTGGTTTTAGGCCATCTATGCAGGAATCGAACGTCTATTACCTGGGGTTCTGCGTACTCCGGGGTCAACCTTGCGGAAGGAACGGACGGCGGTTGCCGGAGTACGGAATTCTCGTTTTCTCGCCCCGCCACCGCCATAGCCGCATCCAAGGAGCGGGTCTTCTCGGGCGACGGGCTGGAGCGTCTGGTGCTCTTCGCGTGTGCGGGGGCCTTTCTGCACGCTTTCGTGGGGACCTCCTTGGAGCGCCTCGGCGCCCGTTTCGGGGGTTCAACGGGGGTGGGAAGGGGCCGCATCCCTTTTTTAAAAGGGGTTTAGGGTTTCGGGTGGTGGGGTTCAGCTTGGGTTTTTGGTGGACTTTTTCGTTGGTTGAATTGTAGTGGCGCATTTCACCCACTAAATGGGGTCCATGGTTGGACAAAGTATTTGTTCGAAGGGTACCCTTGTAGAGGTTGGTTACTGCTGAGAGGCGATTTTGACAGGCCAAAGATCTGCAAGGGGGATCAAGGGGGATCAACCTTCGGGCCAACTGAGAATGGGTTTGTTAGTCTTCCAACCCCCCCTCGTCCAGTTCCATGATTTGTTGGCAAGAGGGTAAACACATGCCATTTGCGTTGTACAGCCCCTGGCAAAAAATGAGAACATATGTCCAGTAGTGATACATTCCCTGTAAAACCAACAAGGGACAATCTCAATACACAAAACCCACCCCAAGGGATTAAATACGGGTTTCTGAGGAGCGCCTACCCCCAAATTCCGCACAACCACCCCCTGTGTAACTTGCGCATCTTGCGCGGGGTGTCCTCTCCGCCTGGCTCCTAGCGCGTGTGCGTGCAACGAGCGAGGAGCCTCTTGCAGCGGTACGCGGGGGAGAAGGTGGGCCATCGCACGCGAGTCTTCGAAGTGCCCTATGACTCGCCTTATGGCCGGGAGCCCGGAGCAGCGGAATGGACCCGAAACTTGCTGGTGTGATATAGCTAGGGGATGACTGAGCGAGTCCGGGGGTTGAATCGGAATGAACCGGAAAGGGATTCCCTGAAAGGAAGCCATAGGGGATATTCTATAGGGGTGATTCCAATTTGTCATGGTCTGATGAGCACCTGCAAGAAAAAGGGGTAACTACAGAGGGCGCGAAAACCAAAAGAGGGCACCAACAAATGGTGGGTTTCCGCTTTGGTTTCCCTTTGGTTTCTCTTTCCAAAACCCACCAGAAGGGGGTGCTCATCTTTCAGATCCCTTTAGAAGAGCTCCGGGAGAGACTCATAGGATCAGGATTTCCTGCTGGAAGGCCGCCAAAATCCCCACCTTTGGGCGGAACGTCTCTCGGAGAGTTTTCTTACAACTGGCCTCGCTGAGCGGAAGGAGTTCGTTTGTCTTCGGCTTCTATGGGCGGTTTCTTTTCGCCGGTGTCCCATCACCGGCTTGCTCAGCTCAAGTAAACACGGGGCACCCCAAATTGCCTTTCAGGTCCGTTTTTCGTGCTCCAACGGGAATCCAGGGGCCCCCCACAAAGTCCACCATTTTGGCAGATGGCCGCTGGGGTTCCCTTGGTGACGTTGTGTGGGGAAGATCTCGTTCAAACCCGGCACCGAGGCGATTTGCAGGTGGATGACGCGTGCGTGGGGGAGCCAGGCAGGGGTTGGGGATTCAACTATTGGCAAAGACGGATCACATCTGGCACAAGATCAAAATGAACACTAGAAAGTTGTCCTAACATATCATGTGATTTGGCTTTGTTTTCATGAAACCAGACTATGTGACAACCAACGCAAACACGGGGTGAACGTTACAACCAACTCCCACCCGTGACCACCACTTCTTCAACGCAGGCACCAAAGTGCTCTTCTGGCTCACGGGCGTGGGAGTGGTGGCCGCCAAGGTCCAGGCCACCGTCGGGGAGGACGGTTTTTGGCCAGGGGACGAGCGAGGGGACGAGCCGGTGGCGCGCCCTTTGTGGGAGTTACCCCCTGTCTTCCATTTGCGGAAACTTACCTCTTAAAAGCACAACTTTTCAACTTTGGGGGTAACATGGGCTATATGTCTGTAAAAGATTAACTTCCCCAATCCTTGGAGTTTTAAGGGGTAAGGACATGAATATGTTAGTTCTTTATTTTTCCCTGTTGGTTTTAAAGGGAATCTATGACTACTGGACATATGTTCTCATTTTCTCATGGTGGTGCTTAAGGAAACCATCCAGAAACTAGCCTTTTGTTGGGGTTCCCCTATGTTGAGATAAAACCTCATTGTTGTCATTGTAGTGGTTGTGTTATTTGGTGTTGGCAGATCTTGGTGGTAGTGGTTTGAGGGTAGTCGAAACTATCATCCAACCAAAGAGAGAGATCGAGACCAGAAGAGACAGAGAGAGACGAAGAGATACAGGAAAAAGGCTGAATGGAGAACAGACCGGACGCATGTTCAAGGAGCCCCCATACTGTGGATGGACGAAATCCTGCACCACTTTGAAACCATGGCAAACCAGTGTTTGTTGGTAAAAGCAGGGGAATCATCATTCCAGTGATTCTTGGGTGGTGCAGGAATTCGTCCATCCACAGTATTGTCCAGACGTGACTTTTTCGGCTAGAATGAGGCCAGACAGGTCATCAAGCTGAGCTTGGACCGTGGCGAGCTGACCGGGCAGTGGGGGGTATCCCCTCATCAGATCCCTACTTGGATGTCCGGCCCAGGTTGCAAGTGGTTGGCCACTTGGGGTTAGAACCCCAAACAGCAATGTCAACATAGGTGAACCCTAGGTTGCTAACTTAGTAACTTGGCCGAACACCCAAGTAGGATCAAGTAGCATGCTTCGGTTTGGTTCTCCGCACGCAGCTGAAAGACGAAGTTATGCTGTATCCTGAAGGTCCGGAGCTTTAGAAGAGCTTTAGGACCTTTTGAAGCTAAATAGCTGGAAGACGAAGCTATGCAGGAGTTGGAATTCAGCACCAGGCCAACTCGCGGCATGCTTGAGTTTGGGTTCTCCCCACGCAGGACTCGGCGGGATGTGTGGAGTCGCCCCCTGGGCTGGTGCGTTTCCCCGGCGGCAAGGCGCAGGGGAACTCGGTGTCCCCACCGCCTTTGCGCCCTGGCCGGCGAGGAAGCTTCAGGGTATGCCGTTTTTTTTTTTTTTTTTCCCCAAGGGACACCAGAGGAAACCACCCATTTTCTGGGATCCTTTGACACATACCCGCTTGGAACCCTTTTTTTCAACAATGGAAGTGAACCCGAAAGCAAAAATGTCTTCCAAAACCCTTTTGTCAGCGTTTCATGGTTGTAAGGAGCAGAGGGGTGAGTTGACAGAACCAATATCCCATTCCCCACTATAAATAAGATAAAATGGGTGGTGCACCTAGCCCAAAATGGTACCACTGGTTTGAAATAGAGCCAAATGGCACATAGTATCACCTGGTGTTGTGAGTGGAACCATGTTCAGGCAAGAATTTTGGGGGCAAAGATGGGCAAAGCATTCCATGGGAGCGCGTGAGGCAACACATGCGGCCACTCTTCAGAGGGGAGCTGGGCGGGCGTCGGTCCAGATGTGTCTAGGTCCCCCAGCTAGGTGCCCTTTTACCGTTTCTTCTTTGGTTGGGAGTTTTTGTTTTTGTTTTTTTTTCTACTAAAGTAGGCTACAGAAAAAGGTGGGACCCTTATTCCAGCCTCTCACATCTGGAGAACCTAAGTGTGCATTTTATTGTTTGGCTTGGTTAGAAGTAGATGGCACCAACTGGGTTTCATTCCATGCACCAACTAGAAATGGTTTGGAACAAGCCGTTCTTACCAACAGATTCAATCTTTGGCTTGGCTAGCTATTGGGTTTAGTTGGGCTTAGTTTAGACTGGGTTTCATGCCGACAAACCCATCTATTTTACCAAAAGGACACCGAGTCGGTCGGCCGAGCGGCCGTTACTTTTCACAACCACAGCGAATCAACCTGAAAAGACCTTTCAGCTGCGCTGTTTGGATTCCATTGCGGCCCCAAAAGCTCATTTTACAGGGAGAAGGCTTGAGGCCTGGGTATTTCAACGCCAGCCTCTAAGCCCCTAAGGTTTCCAATGCACTGCAAAAGGGAAACCTTGTATCTCCGCGTCTTTTCACCAAGTGAGCCACAAGCAAAACCCGGGTAGATGAAGGATAGTAAGGGCAATCCCAACTACAAATAGCTGCAGCCGCCTTCTTAATTCTTTACATGGTTCTGGGTAGACCATTTTCATACCGGGTTTTGATCATGACTCAAGTGAGTGGAATCATCTTATGAGGTATGTTGACCTCCCTGAAATGGGATCAAAGGGTTGCACGACCCCAACACCCCAAACGCAACCGTACAACCCGCTTAACATGGCCTTTGTCAGACCATGTTCCTTTGAAAGGGACCTCAATTCAGGTTCCACCTTTGTCCGCAGAAGAAGACTTTCGTTGGCATTTTTGAGGGTACCCCGTTTTCTGGTGGTGTGAAATGAGAACCTCTTGGAAGGCCCCTAAACTTCATGGTTGGGAAACATTTTGCATTGCTGCTTGTCATGGTTTCGTGGAAAATCCTTCTTAACTGCTAAAATTCAAGTTGTTGCTCCCCTTCCAACGTCAACCAAGTAAAAGGAGACCCAAACGGCCATGGGGTCAAAATCCCGTAATGTCAGTGAACATCCCAATCCTAAACTAGGCTAACATGGGTGGTGAATTCACCTACCCCAAAGAGGTACCATTAGTTTTGGCCCACAGCCAAATGAGTTAATACCACCAGCAGAGGCTGCCCGTCGCCGAGAGTCCGGGTCCGAGGCCGAAGGTGCCTCGCTCCATGGCGCTGACGCGATTTCACCTCATCTTCGCCTTTGAAGACAGCGCCGCGACGGAAGCGGCGGAAGCGGGCGGCGGCTCTGTTGCTTCTGTTGCTTTTTGCTTTGTCCCTCTCTGAGTGGACCCATTTACCAATGAGAAACAAATAGGACAATTGCTGGTGACCTACTAGAAGGGTAACTGGGATGTAGTGGGTGTCTGGGAAAATTCATAGCTTAAAGCTTGCACCCTTGCGGTACGTTTGGAAATTCATGCCCCGCTTGCGGTACAGCGAAGCGTTTGCCCCAGTTGGATGTGCCAGTTGGTAAATACCAACTCAAGCACCAAGCCCACTGAGAGTTTCCCAAAGGCGCGCTTTGTTGGAAGCGTCGTTAGTTTTGCACCCACTGTCCCAAATCGACCTGTTTTGTAGGGGTTTGGCTCATTTCGGGTCAAGGGTCGCAAAGTGTTTCAGCTTCTGTTGGACCCGTGAGCCATACTTTGTCTACAACTCTAGGGGGCACTTCCCCATTCTTTCCAGGGATCCTTCTTTTCAGAAAACCATCAGAACCCCCAAAAAAAACAGCTGGTTTTTGAAAAGAACGATGGTTGAAAAGAATGGGGGATCAACCCCTAGAACAATAAGTTGTTACTTGGCCCCGACCCAAATTGGGCCGCCGTCGGGTTCACCTTGGTTTGGACGTGGATGTTAGGCCTTGATTCCTGTTGAGGAGCTGACTTCCACACTAGGGGAAAACTGATCTGAACGATGTAACCATTGGTTTCTTCAAATCACTAGTGAACAGCTGGTCATTTGATGATCAAACCAGCATGGGGTGAAGGTTGGCACTGGCCTTCCGAGGTTTACTTTTATTATGGAAGTCGGGTACAAGGGGTTGGGTACTGGAGCCCCCTACGGAACTCCTTACGTAGGGTTTAGGGTTCCTTAGGGTTTATTCGGGAGCTTCAGGGACCCCGCCCTTCCAACTCCCCGCCTTGGCAGGCAATGAGAAACGTAACGGCCCCTAATCAATCCATCCTATGATTTCTTTACGGGAATCCCTAGGTTCCTTTCCAACATCCGGAAGGCAAATCCCTACTGTGGACCTGTGTGCCGATGGGTCTTCGAGCAACTCTTGCGTTGTCTTTTTTGCAGTTTGTCGCTTGGTTTGTTAGGGCGTTTGCTTAAAGGCGTTCGTCCGTTGAACCCTTGGCGTGGTGTTGCTGCACGGTTGTTGGCTCATGTTTGTTGTTGGATGTTTTCTGTTTCTGCTCATATTTTTTTTGGGGGGGGCAGCAACACACAGCCAGATGTTTGCTACCATGGCAAGTATTTGTCAAGGTGGCATAGGAAAGTGGGGGGGGGGGGGTGGGGGTTGGGGTTGGGGGGTGTTCCCCTCCAAAAGTGGCCTGAATCCAACCAAAAGTGGGGACCCCCCCATTACTCCGGCAGGAGGTTTCTACGGGTTGATTCCAGCCATTCTTTTCAGCCATCGTTCTTTTCAAAAAACGATCGCCATTTCCTGAGTTTGTTTTTGGTTTTCTAGAAAGATCCGGATCCCTGGGTGCAGAATGGAAATGGAAGGTATCCCTATTGTTGGGATCCGGTGAACACCCCAGGATAGCCATCTATTCTTGTGGGCTATCCTAGGCCAAATGGTTCAAGTGCAAAGATCCGTTACAACTATATATATAGTCAAAACCTGGAATCAGAATGGTCTACCCAGAAGTTACCCCTAGAAATCTGGGGTTGGCAGTGACTTCCATTCAGGATGGGTAGCGGTGAGCCGGATCACCCACGAGGCTCACGAAGATGGGGGGGACCCGCAGGGACCAAGGGCTGACCCAGGATCTAAGTAGACCCGTCCCATCAGTAGGGGGGTGTTCCCTCCGAAAGTGGTCTGATTCCCACTTAAAGGGGACATCCCCTGATCAAAATCAACCAGGGGTTCTGCTTAATCCGGGGATTAGTACCAACAATGGCCACCACATATGTTATTTTCCCTAGTTGCTTTTAACGTGAATCTATCAATGCTGGACTTTTTCTTTCCAGGGGCCGCATGCTCATTAAATGGAAGAACATCAAAGGGCGCTTTGCAGGGGGCCCGAAAGGGGACATGCGCCCCCTGTTTGGACGAAATGCCCAGTCCGGCCCAAACATATGGAGACACGATAGCCGGTTGGTTCCTTTTGGCTAAAGGGCAAAGGGGCCCCGCTCATCTTGGCCACACCCAAACTCAACAAATGCACCTGTACCAAGTACAAGGAGTTTGGTTATTTGCCTGAAGATCAGCCTGTGGCCTGTGGCCTGTTTTTGGTGAGTGCAGGCACACTTTGAATTACGCTTGTGCTAAATGTTTAAAAGTTGTGGCCCGGAAGGTGAACATCTTTCAATCCAAGGGACCCTCTACAAGTGCTTGGCTTCCTGTCATTCTCAATAGGGTTTGTCTTTCAATAGCCCCAAGCCCGTTATGTGCCCTTGGCTTCCCTTTAGAACCGCCCACAAGCACCCAAAGTGGGTAGCTTCCTTGACAGTTTCCTTTGAAAGCTATCAAACAAGGGAGGTATGGCTATGTTGTTAATCGGAAACCACATCCTAGACACTGTTCACCAAAGGGTCACCCATATAAAATCTCATGCTCATACTGTTGACGGACGAAGTCCTGAACCACTTTGAAACCATGGTTTGATCTTATTTGCAGGGGAATCATCCTAGGTCCCCCAGTAGTGCCCTTTTACTCTTTTTTTTGGGTTCCCTACCAAAATAGACAAAACAGAAAAAACATATGGTACCAACTTGTTCTAACCTCTGTACTGGAGAACCTAGTTGTTTTGAGCCACCCACATGAGTCAAGAATAGGGTAACCCCCAAAATGGAACCCGTCTTCGCGGAAACAAGAAGTAAACTCTGCGGGCCACATCCCATACCCATGGGCCAAGGGGCTGCCGGGCTGCAAACCTGTCAGGTGGTGCAGCAGCAGGACTGGGCCAGTTCCACCTACGGCCCCCTGCGGTCCCTGGCCAACGACGTGCACGGGCACCGGCTCTGGAGCCACAGTGGCAGTCAGCGAGGATTCTGTTGCAGCCACTTTCTTCTCCTTCTTCGGGGCCTTTAAAACCAAGAAGATCCCCAAAAACGGGTTTTCTCGAAAAAGGCCATCAGTCGAGGGCCCCTTTTCTTTTATTTGCTGAAATGATTATGTTATTTTTCCCCCGCGGTCGGTTTGGAAGGGAATCATTTCTGACCCTTGTTTTCTGGGTTATCTCCATCGGGGTTCACATCCGTTTAGGAACAGTCTCTTTGACCTTAAAGTTGGAAACCAGGCCGAATCCAGCCATTTTTTGGTTGGCCCCCACGAATGGCTTAATTGTTGCTCCAATGGCTTAATTTTTGCTCCAATGTACAACCACCAAGACGAACCAACATGGGTACTCTGAAAAAAGAACAGACCTGTTACCTGTGTTCTTATTCTCTTGAAACTGTCCACTGTCGAAGTTGTCTTTTTCGCGGCAAAGCTCATCCCTGCATCTTACGCATCGTGTGATTCAAGTTGTTTCAAATTTGCGGTATGCTTTTCAATTTCCGGGTTTCCCCTGTTCCTGAAACTCCAATTTTATGTTCAAGCTGTCCAGGCTTCCGCTTTCTCTTTGCAAGATGTTTCTGTCTTTTTGCGCATGCTTCTTTTAAGATGTACGTGTTTACTTTGTAGGTATGTTTCCCAACTAAAGCTTTCAAGCGTTCAAGCACGGTTTTCAGCCAGCTTAGTCAGTGGTCTTTGGCGGTTTTAACCTGGCAAGGGGCTGGAGGTTTCATTTCTCACGCGTTTTGCCGGTTTCGCCTCTCTTGTGGTCCCGTTCATGTCGCTGTTGGTTTGATTCGCATCCCACTCAACAGGGGCATCAACCCGAAATCAACAAAAACCTTCCGCTGCGGTCCCCCTCAATGTGGGGATCCAAGGGAATCCACCCGTAATCAACCCCTTCTCTTTGTTGCATGTTGCTTGGATGTTAGGACTTTAACTTTTTGCCAACTGATGGGATTTCCATTAAACCACTAAAAGTTAAACTTTTAGCAGGGGAGCAGAAAGCAGCCGAGTTCTGCTGTGGTCCCCCTCAAAGTTATCCTAAAACATTGGGATCCAAGGGCTCCAACTCGGTGTCCGACTTTGCGCCTTTGGCTTTAAGGATCTGCTCGGAGCGCCACGCCTTTGAGCTGGTGGCGGAGAAGGAGGACCGCCCCGTGGCCAAGGAAAAACCGCCGGCCGGAGAACGTGGTGAAGTCATTTCAGGGGTTCATAGTATGGATGGATGAATCCATGTCGCACCACGGAAAAAAAACGTGTATTGTAATATTTAACAAAGAATCATCATTCCAGGGTTTCACAAGTAGTGTGAAATGGATTTCGCCCCTCTACAGCAGTGACAAGCGATGAGTTAAGCTGTTTACTTTGGGCGTCGAACTACCTTGGTGGCAGCGTGGCTCAACAGCGCGTGGGCAGACCGGGGCTCATGTATCCCCAACCATTTGCTCGCCGTGGTTTTAACCGCGACGCGGTTGGCCGTGGGCTACTGTTTGCAGATGGAGAGAGAAAGCCCGGGAGCTTGCAGCCTCACAAAGAGTGGCTTTTTCTTGACTGCTATTGGGCAACGGGTCTTTAGACTTTAACTTTTTGGTTGAAATCAAGCAAGGGGTTTTCCACTAAACCCCAAAAAAGTTAAACCTTTTTTGGTTGAAACCAAGTTGAGCTTTCCACGAGTTAAACCCCCAGAAAGTGAAAACCACTCTTTGCAGGGGGTCGTTGCAGCAGCAACCGGGCGTTTTGGAGCCTTTTTGCAGCCACGCCTATGAACCTCAACCACGATCTTGGTGTAGGGTTCCTGGGATTGAGGAACAGACTTGGCTCCCCCAGTGCCAGACTTTTTTGGGGTTTGGAGGGTTCCCCTACTAAATAGCAAACCAGAAAAAAAATGGTACCCTAGGGTTGTTCTATCCTGTCTACCGGAGGACCTAGACATTAAGCAGAAGTGGGACCCCAGCCGTTGACTGAGGAAATGTGTGGGCTTTGCTGCTGAGACTGGAGCAGTTCGATGATGCGCTGGCCGCCTGCACCCTGACTGGTTCCTCTTTCAACTTTCTTGAGCCTTCCGGAGCCCTTTTCGGGGTCAGGGTCCTAAAACCTCAGGTCTTCGCCATTCTTCCAGGTCATTCGGGCAAGTGATGCGCAGTTGCACATGCCTTAGTTCAGGTTCTATTCGAAATCAACCAGATTGACAATTGTCCTTTTCTACCCCTTTGGCCACTGGAGACCTAGCACCATGGCCTTAAATTAAATCGGAGGTATCAGTTTCCGCAAGCATCGCAGAAGTTAGAACTCCCGTGTTCCCAGCCCTCTTCATGCACCTTCCCACTACAAGTCTAAATGGACCCCTAGTTGTTTCGGAAGCTAAAGTGAATCAGAAAGCTTGCTTGCTTTAAGCAAAATCCCTCAGCGGGTTCCCCTCAAGAATTGGGTGACCCGCAGATGAATCAGTTTCCTCGTGGAACAATCCACAGAGCTTTCCCCGCAAGAAAACAAACAAACACCCGAGGCCAGCGGCCCTCCGAGCGCATGCGAGTGCTGGCGGCCCATGCTGCGTCTCAGTTGAAAAAGTTGTCTTGGGCCTCTCTAAATGGCTGTGGCTCACAAACATGTACCAAAACGGCCCCTTGGTAAATGGAACCGAAGACTAAAACCTGCGTAACACTAGTTCACCAATTTCGAGCCACACCCAAATTGATCGCCCTCCCTCCCACCAACTGGGGACCCGTCGTCAACAAGCATCTTCAGGAGTTCTTCAGTCCCCCCACAGGTGCGTATAGGTCATCCCTTTTATGCTTTTATGAGGAACATGTTCGTATTTTTTGCATGTGATGGTATGGTTGCTTGTTGAAGCACTGAGTCGGTGCAGCATGTTTCATGCTGTGGGTTTGAAAAATCAGTAGGTGATGTTGCGGCTGGGCACCGAAGCCCGTGCCACTTGTGAGCTGTCCGTCCATGGTTGAACATGACAGAGAACAAAGGGTATGCGATTCTGAAGGGTACCCGTGTCACTATCCTTCGTTTGCTTGCTTGTAGGTTACGAGTTGTTTTTTGGAATGTTCTGAGTTCTCATTTTTGTTTGTCCTGCTTTGTGTTTTGTTTTCTGTTTCCCTTGTGATATTTCTTGTGGCGTCCTGTCTTGTTTGCAATGTTGGTCTTCGGACTTTCAGATGCTTTGCCGCTTTTTGCCTTTCGGCCGCATTGACTGCTGGGTGCCCCAGCAGTGCCCTTCTCTCTCTTCTTTGGTTGGGAGGGTTCTCCTACTAAAATAGACTACGAAAAAAAAGGGTACCCTTATTCCAACCTCTCTACTGGAGGACCTAGATTGCCTTGCTAATTAGAAAGCAGGGTTGGCCTTTCCTAGGCAACTGCGTTGGAAAGAGGCACGGTTCCCCGAACTGTGCCGCTTTTTCTCACGGAGGTTGTGTGAACTTGAATTACTCTGAGGGGGACCATGCGGTTCCCTTTCGAGCGAAGACTCCATCAATTTGTCGGGAGCCACTGTGAGTCGCATGGTCCGCATTGATCTGATCCTAAGAGTATGCCAAGCGGGTCCCAAAGAAGGTGTCAAGAGGAAACGTAGGGTTGAGCTTTGCAATGTTGACCCTTCGGATCTAAGTATCTCAGTATAACCCATCCTATTTATAGGGTGCTTCCTCCAAAAGAGGTCTGAACCCCCCGTAAAAGGATACACCCTATGCATAAACGAGGGCTTCTACTTAGATCCGTCAATATTACTCTCCCAGCCGGCTGGCCGGCCAAGCCAAGGGCTTAACGCAATTGTTCGGCCAAGTTCGCCTAGGGGTGAACAACAAAAAACCAGTGGCGATCACCACAGACACGAACCATCCGAAGATCCGGGAAGCGAGGACTCCCCCGTTCAGTGGGGTTCACCTTGTTCTCAGGGGGTGGAAAAAAGTCCCAATTTTGGCGCTCACCACAGACACCGCGCCGGGCGAAGCATCGATCCGGAGATCGGGGATCCAAAGGACTGGCTCTTCCGGAAGGGGCCGGACATGGAGCTGGAGGCTGCCAGGAGCCTCTCCGTTTTTCTTTTTTTCCACGGATGGCGATGGGAGTTCGGCCTCCCGGTTGGTGGTTTGGAGCTCGAAGGTTGCGCAGACCTTGGCTCAGGTATAGGCCGTCAGGTTGGTGATTTGGATTGCGTTTTGTTTTTTTTGGGCGCGGACCTTGGCTCAGGCAAGCCGTCCGGTTGGTTTGGAGATTGGTTTGGATATGGAGTTGAACGGGTCCCTGGTTCTTGTAGCCCCCACCAAAGCGCCAAACCAAGGGGGAAGCTGATTGGCCCATGTGTCACTTGCCATGGCCAAACGACAAGTTGACTCATTGGGCGTGGCTTGCCTTATTAGACTTACTTGAGGTCCTGAAATCCGTTTTTGGACTTTAATCTCTGCTTGGGGGTGGTTGTTATTTTGGTGGTAAACAACAAGTTTGGACTGTTTTGGGTTACTCCCACGCAGCAAGTGAGATGTACTCCTTGCCAGACGTGGCTTATTTGCGGACTACAAGGTCCAGGGGCGCTCATTTGATCATCAGTCGCTTTGGAATGGCCTAAGATCAACAGGGCTACTTAAAAGATACATTTTTCCAGTTGAAACATGGCTTTTTCCACCACAAGAAAGGGAAACCACTATTTACAAGGCAATATTCAGGTGTGTAGTGTGAGGATCCCTGATCAAATTCTGACACTCTAGTCGGGCCGCCCCGGAAACTCTGCTCCACGCTTCCGGTCGGCCGAAGCCAGTCCCTGACTTCTTGCAAGGGTTCTTGGATTTGTTTCATGACGCAAATCAAGCATTGCAGATTCATGGCCGTTTAAAGCATGTTCCTTTCAGTGGTGCGATGGTTGGGTTGGCAATTCGATACCGGGGGCCTCGTCAACGAAGTAGCGCCAACAGACCAACACAGAAGTGGTCCTCGGGCGCAGCTGGAAGTTTGTCCCGTCGCATGCCATGTCGGCATGTGGGTTTGTGCTATAAAGCCTCACTTCCTGAGTTCATTGACTTCATACTTTTTGGGTTTGGGCCATTTTGGTGGTTTAGGCAAAAAGGTCGGGTTACTTTTCTTGGCCAGTCCACTTAGGAAGTGAGAAGCTGGTTTCCGGTTTCCTTCCCGAGCGGGTCAACGAAACCAGCATGCCCTCTTCGAACACACGTTTGCTGCTGCCCAAGGGGCTTTCCGTGAAGCCAGGGCGGGAAGGGAAGCCATGCCGCCACGCAGCCGGGGAGCCATGGGCCGCTGGCTGCGGTTGCTCTTCGTTTGCGCGGCCTGGCGGCTTCACAGTCGGTCGCCATGCTTCCAGAGCTCCGTCCCAGCACGGCTTCAGCCGCAGGAGCCCCAGCATGTGGCATGGCTGGAGGATTTGCGCGGCTGGCTGCGTTGCCACAAGCGCAGGCCCCGCTATTTTCGATCAAGCGCCGGCTTGAACAAGACGGAGCGTGTGGAATACCTTCAATTTGGTCGTTGCTGCGCGCTCCGAAAGCTGCTCAGGCAAAAAGCTTCTAGTCAGGAGCACATGGACATGTTGCAGCCGGTTTGGAGCGAAATTAAGCCGTATGTGTTGCCAGACGCTGCTGTTTCGCTTCAGCGAGCAGGATGGCTGGAGGATTTGTGTGCCTGGCTACGACTCCACAAGCGCAGGCCACGCCGTTTCGGAACACAGATTGACTTGAACCAGACGGAGTTGAAAGAAAAGCGGCAATATTGGCGGAGCACAATGCTTCGGAAGCTGTTGCGTGAGAACAAGCTTAGTCAGGAGCAGTTCGACATGTTGCAGCCTTTTCGGGAGCTACTAAAGCCCAGCACTTCAACACAGGCTTCGCGTTCAGTATGGCTGAAGGATTTGTGTGCCTGGCTACGCCTGCACAAACGCAGGCCACGCCGCTTTCAAGGAAGGGTTGACTTGAACAAGACACAGCTTGTTGAACGCCGGCAGTGCATGCGTTGCAGGACGCTTCGAGTGCTTCTCCGGGAAAACAAGCTTGGGCAGGAGCACCTGGAGACTTTGCAGCCGTTCTTGGACCTCATAAAGCGGAGAACTTCAACTGAGGCTCTTCTACTTTCGCGGTCTGTATGGCTGGAGGAGTTGTGCGCCTGGCTACATTTCCACAAGCGCAGGCCCCGCTGTTTTCGAAGAAGGGGCGTCTTGAACAAGACGGAGCTTGCGGAAAGACTTCAATCTTCACGTTGCGGCACAGTGCGAAGGCTGCTCCGGCAGAACACCCTTAGTCAGGAGCAGTTTGACATGTTGCAGCCTTTTTGGGAACTGATAAAGCCTAGCGCTTCCCTTTCGCAGTGGCTGGAGGATTTGTGTGCCTGGCTACGCCTGCACAAGCGCAGGCCAGGCCGTTTTCAGGGAAGGTTTGACTTGAACAATGCACAGCTCGTTGAACGCCAGCAGTACACGCGTTGCGAACGGCTACGGAGGCTGCTCCGGGAGGGAAAAGTTTGGCAGGAGCACCTCGACATGTTGCAGCCCGTTTGGGAGCTGATACAGCCTGGTAATTCAACTAACTCTGTTCTACTTTCGCGGTCAGCATGGCTGGAGGACATGTGCTCCTGGCTACGCCTTCACAAACGCAGACCCCGCTATTTTCCCTCAAGGCGCGGGTTGAACAAGACGGAGCGTGCAGAGCTGCTTCAATACAGACGCGGCTGCCAGCTTCGGAGGCTGCTGGGGCAAGACGCGGTGAGTGACCCAGTTGCCCAGTGGGTTGCTTCCTTTGTGTGCTTCGTTTTTTGGGAAGGGTTGCCAATGGCCGTTTTTCCTTCTTTTTTGGGTTTTGGGTTCCCCTTTACAGTCAACCACAACCAAAAAACAAGAAAAAGATGCCGATTCCTTTTTTCCCGTGGAAAAAAAACACCCACGCATCTGAGGTGAGGAGCACATGGAGCTGGTGTGGCCTGTCTGGGACCTGGTCAAACCCAGCTCACCATCCGGTCACCCCGTGCGACTGCCTCGCACGGACTGGCTGGAGGATCTTTGTGATTGGCTTCGCGCTCATCAGCGCCGCCCGCGCTCGTTTGAAGCAGGCTGGGCGGGTTTACAAAACGGGGCATCGTAACACAGCGTTGGGTCGGTAATTAAAGCAAAGGGCAGGATAAACCCCTGGGAACAAAAAGTCTTAGCCTGCGACAGGCAGTAATCTGACGGAGGAAGAACTGGAAGAACAGCTGCAGCACGAGCGGTGCGAGAAGGTGCGGCAGCTGCTTCGTCGCAAGGAACTCAGCCAGAAGCAGCTGGAGATGCTGCAGCCCTTCTGGCTGGAGGATGTCATGTCAGCAAAAGAAGCAAGCGAAAAGCGCGGCACATTTGCACCGGATCTCCTAAAAAATGTGGGTAGATTTCGCCCTGGAATTCCATTGATGGTTCCATGTTCTTGTTCATTCGGTGGGGAAGACATTGCAAAAGAACGTGGAAACGGGGAAGCTCTGCCCTCTGCAGACTGGTAGCCTTTCTTTCTTGTTTTGCAAGCAGTTGGATTACTTGGGGGGGCTGCGCAATTCACACCAAGGAATTGTTGCTGAAGTTAGCCTTGGTTGGGCACAGATGTTCAGACTACTACTGGCAAATCCACCTAGGGAATGAGAAGAGCTTGTTGGTGCCATGCTGCCATGACTAAAGCTGCACCCCCCAATGGCTGGCCAATTGCCGGCACATCGATCTTGGGCAAAACGATGTCACTTTTTGTCTAAGTGACTGCAAAAGCAATTTGCTATCAAGTATCACTCATCTGTACTTAGTGCAATTTGTGCAATGATACAAGTGACCTTTCAGGGTCCTTTGGAATGGGGTTGCAGGGGAAAGGGGAGAGCAGCAAATTTGAGGTTTGGAGGGCAAGTTTGAGGTTGGGAGGGGTTCTTGAGGAGCGTGTCACGGCGTGTCACGGCGTGTCGGGGGGTGGCCAATTGCCGGCACATGTACGTTGAACGGTCACTTTTTTTGGGATATGAGCGTGTCACCAGCGTGTCGCCCCCCCCCGCGCGTTGCATGTGCAATGGTCACACATGCCAGCCCAACCCCTCAATTGGATCCCATCTAGTATCCTGAAGTGGCGTTTCAACAAAAGAGACTTTTCACTGCACTTTGATGATGCCAAAAATAACTATGTGACTACAAAACCATTTTTAAGCAAGTGCTGGCCAATTGCCGGCACTTCACCCGGGACGCCAATTACCGGCCATCGGGGGGCCTGGTGTGTATTGTTCTGATTTGTGTTTAAGAATCCTGACGGGCGGCAAGTTTCACTGTTCTCGTTCGTCCCCCCCTGTAAAGTGATGAAAACGGTTCCAATGCTGGCTAGACGCTTTGCTTTTCTTGGTGTGTGTTTTCATGGTGTGATATTTTGTTGTTCTGTTTGTTCTAGAGGCGGCTGCGCATAAGAAAGTGTGTGTGTGTGCGCCGACATGCCGGAAGTAATTGCATGGTCTCAGAAACGTTGGAGAAGACACCAGCCGTCATTCGCAGACTACATGTCGGCAAAGTATCCAAAGCCTTATCCTTCTTTGCTTGTCGTAAAGAGGAACGCCAGAAGCAAACCCGTTATGTTCCTGGGCGCCAATTAAAGCTTCAATCTTGGCGCTCTTTTAGCAACCCGTAGGTGGTTTTTCAGCCTCATGCTCCCGGTGTTGTGTTCCGAAAGAGTGTTCAGGGGAAGCTCTCAGGGGCCCTCGGTCTTTGGAGGCACACAATGACAAAGCTAAGGGAGTCATCCAACATGGCTGGGAAGAAGTCAAAGTGTTTTCGGGGGTGCAGGTTGCATGTTTATAGGGGATTGGGAGAAGGGCGAGCCCTCGGTATCATCGTGCGGCTTTTTTTTTTGGCTGGCCGCATGAGCACTGAGTGAGGAAGTCGACGAGGCCTCAGCAGCGGACTCAAATTGTGTTATAGGCTCAGGTTGGCTAGATATGATATCAGCATTCAAGTGTCCAACGCAATGGTCATTGGTGAAGTCAACACAGCATAATCGCCACAGGTTCCAAGCTGAGGCAGGTGCATTGCTTGTGAGTGTGTTTGCTTCATTTCGGGGCATTGGCAGCGAGCCTGATAGGACTTCAACTGGGGTTGTCTCTGCCCTAAAGGGAGGGCAACGGCAAGGAAAGACCAGTCCTCATATAGCGAAGCCTTAGAAACACTAGCGTTCCCAACCACCCCCACCTTTTCCCCCTGCTTCCTCAGAGTCATGCGTTGCCCCTACTTCCAAATTACACTTCATTCGCACGCCCAATGCGTATGTTTATACCACTGTAAAATCAAAGCAACCAATTCCCCGCCGACCCCAACCGCGGTCGTATTTGGCAGCATGAACTTTTCATTTTAGATCCTTTTGTGGCAGGCAACTGTGAAATGAGCAGTCAAAGCCAGGAGGACTTCCCCAACTTGGTATGGCAGAATGGGCTTTCACAGTGACTGCCTTTTGAGAAATCCGTTGGACGATGGTCCCGCACAAATTATCGTAGGTGCCAGGCCGTAATCATCCCTAGTAACCGGGTCAGGGACTGGTCCATTGTGCAGGTGAAATTTCCGGGGCAGAAACCGCGAAACATTCTGCGGGCGCAAGGACGGCATTGCTTTTCTCCACAGAATACCTCCGGGGAGAATGGCGGATTCAATGGATCCTCCCTATGAATGATTTGGGGTTGTTAATGCTGCGATTGAATTACGCGCCAAGCATCCTGCTACGTTTTGCAGGCCTAGCCGCTGAAGCTTCGGAACAGCAAGCAGCATGAGAGTTCCTGTGAGCCACTGGTTGGGGTTGTCGCTTCTCATTTGTGTTGTTCCTCGGTGGCAGCTCGCTCTATGCTTGCAACATCCCTTGCCAGCGCGGTCTAGGACTCAGCAGGCGGTCTGGCTGGAGGAATTGTGTGCCTGGCTACGCCTTCACAAGCGCAGGCCGTACCATTTTGAAAGACAAGCTGGCTTGAATGAAGCAGAGCGGACGGAGCAACTGCAATACCGACGGTGCTCAGCAGTGCGACGTTTGCATCGAACAAATGCGCTTAGCCAGAAGCAGTTGGATATGCTGCAGCCTTTCGTGCCCGAAATAGGTATTCAGCGAGCACACTGGATAGAGGAGTTGAATGCCTGGCTATGCCTCCACAAGCGCAGGCCGCGCTGGTTTCGAACAAAGATCGGCTTGAATGCAAGCGAGTTGGAAGAGAAATTGCAATGCAGACGGTGCTTACAGGTTAGAATTTTGCATGCGGGAAATGAGCTCAGCCAGAAGCATATAGAAATGCTGCAGCCTGTTTGGAACGAAATCCAGCCTTCGATGTCAACTGCGGAAGCTAAGCGAACAGCGTGGCTGGAGGATTTGTGCGCCTGGCTGTGCCTTCACAAGCGCAGGCCATACCATTTTGCAAAACAGGTTAAGTTAAAGGCGACAGAGGCAAAGGAGCGTTTGCAATACAAACGATGCGCAGAAGTGCGAAGGTTGCTTCGGAGAAATGCGCTCAACCAGAATCAGTTAGATATGCTGCAGCCTTTTCTGCATGTCATGATTCTCACTTCAAGCACGGAATCTGTTCGGACAGCGTGGCTGGAGGATTTGTGTGATTGGCTGCGCCTTCACAAGCGAAGGCCACGCGAGTTCAAAGGAAGGACTGGCTTGAATGAGTCAGAGTTGCGGGAGCAGTTGCAATACAAGCGATTTGTCGAAGTGCGAAGGCTGCGTCGGACACATGCGCTCAACCAGAAGCAGTTAGATATGCTGCAGCCGTTTCTGCATGTCATGATTCTCACTTCAAGCGCGGAATCTGTTCGCACAGCTTGGCTGGAGGATGTGTGTGCCTGGCTGAGCCTTCACAAGCGCAGGCCGCACCATTTTGCCGGAAATATTGGCTTAAATGAGTCAGAGTATCAGGAGCAATTGCAATACAGACGGTGCACCAATGCGCGAAAGTTGTTGCGCAGCAATGCGCTCAGCAGGGAACACTTGGACATGTTGCAGCCTTTTCGGACGCAAATCGAGGCTCAGGGCCCAAGTCGAGCTGCAGTTCGGCTTCCGCGCGCGGACTGGCTTGAGGACTTGTGCGATTGGCTGCGATTTCATCAGAGAAGGGCGCGGCCATTTGCATTAGGGGCTGAACCTTGGCCGCATGATCTCTCCAGTTGGATTTTGAACCCCTGTTTATCTTTGATTGCTCGGGAAACTGAGTATTCTTCCACTAAACGCAAAAGTTGGGTCATGCTGGGTCTTTCACTGGTTTGGGGGGTTGGGACAAAAAACGTGTGCTCCCGCTAAATGGCGACCAATTTGAAGTGTTGTGTGAGGGGCAATTGCTTCCTTCACAGGATCTGAACGAGGAAGAGCTCGAAGAACAGCTGCAGCATGAGCGGTGCGAGAAGGTGCGGCAGCTGCTTCGTCGAAAGGAACTCAGTCAGAAGCAGCTGGAGATGCTGAAGCCCTTCTGGCTGGAGGATGTGAGTAAAGCGGTGAGCCAAAAGCCTGTCAGATCCTTGCCGGGGCCCTTGAAAATTGAGTTGGTGGAGGCTGGATTTCGGCCTCTGGAAATTCATTGATGGTCCCATTTTCCTTTCGCAGAAGACTCGCAAGATGGAATTAGGGCACCCCTCCCCTTTTAAAGTCGCGGGGGATCATGGCAGCAAGGTGGTGCCTGGGGATAACGGCGGAGGCAAGTTTGGCAAAGCGTGATGGCAGTGTAGCCTTTTCGTTGCAGGAGAATGAAGCAAGCCAAGCCCCCGAAACGGCAGGAGAGCTTTGCAGTTGGAAGGGGCGAGAAGGCATCGTGATTAAAGCTTCCTGTGTGGGTCATGGCCATGCTTACGGCTCGTCAAAATTAGGGAGCCATTGAGAATGTCATGGAAGTCTTCAACAATGTTTTATCTGAGACCTCTTTTAGCATCATCTGAGCAACTGTCAAAACTCGTGTTAGCTGAGACATGTATTCGGCCGACATCCGTTCTCCAAAAGTGGAGAAAGCTGGGGGAAGCGATGGGGGCGTCCCAAAGACGATGCCCTGCTCTTGCATGCACCAGCTTGCGCAGAGTGAACATTGCTTGCGCTACTTGATCGCGGAGGCTCTAGATGTGCCAGGTGGCGCGTGGCTGTGCTTGAAGCTAGACCACCATCATAACATGTCCAAAAATGATGCGCCAAAGCCATGCCCAAAGCGATGCCGGTTTTCTGCCAGAACTTTTGAGGTTTGATTGAGCTGTGGTCAACACCAAGGCTGATTGATGTTGAGGAGGACTGCGTAGACAAAGATGATGAGAACCCAACACATGAGCCTCAACTGCTGAACTCGGTTTAGCTAAGAACTTGCCTGACGATGCCAGGTGTTTTTTTGTTCCCTGTGGAACGCAAGAAATCGAAATTAAGGGGATTGGCATTTGGATAGAGGGTGTAGCGAATCTTGCTTTGGATTATTTTGCCCATGCGCCGCGAATAGAATCGTATGAGGCTCAAAATTGCCCATTAAACCTGGTCGAGAGACGGTTGCTCGGTTGCTGGTTCCGCAACATGCCAAGGCGAGCCGTGCTCGCCGTATTGCGAAAAGATGTTGAAATGTCAACCTATCAAGAGGAAGGTTTGCTGAGAGCAGCAATGGCCTCCTTGGACCTGCGACCTTTTACTGTGAACCACTGCCTGGCTTTGCTCATCGTTTGTGTGTCTTGGTGGCAGCTCAGATGTGGCCTGCTATGCTTGCAGGCACCCTTTTCAGCGCAGCCCAGGGTACATCAGGGGCTCTGGCTGGAAGATTTGTGTGCCTGGCTGAGCCTTCACAAGCGCAAGCCATATCATTTTGAAAGGAAGGCCAAATTGAATGAGACTGAGGCAGAGGAGCGAGTGATGTACAAACGATGCTCGCAAGTGCGAAGGCTGCGTTGGAGAAACGAACTCAGCAAGGAACAGTTGGACATGCTGCAGCCTTTTTGGAACGAAACTGTTCTTGGCACTTCGCCTGTAGAACTGCCGCGGGCCGCGTGGCTGGAACATTTGTGTGCCTGGCTGCGCCTTCGCAAGCGTAGACCGCGTAGACTACGGACAAGGGTCGGCTTGAACCACACGGAGCTTGAGGAGCGATTGCAATACGTGCGGTGTCAACAAGTGCAAAGCTTGCATCAAAGAAACAAGCTCAGCGAGAATCATGTAAAACTGCTGCATCCGTTTTTTAGATTCATTCTGCCCTCCACTTTAACTGCAGAAGCTAAGCGGACGGCGTGGTTGGAGGAAATATGTGCCTGGTTTCGACTTCACAAGCGCCGGATGCGCCGGATTGAATCAACGCCTCACTTGAGCGAGGCAGAGTTGCAGGAGCAGTTGCAATACAGACGGTGCACCCTTGTGCGAAGGTTGATGCAAAGAAACAAACTTAGCAAAGAACATTTGGACATGTTGCAGCCTTTCCAGAGCGCAATCGCGGCTCGCTATCCAAGCCGGGCTGCAGGCCGACTTCCCAGAGCAGCCTGGCTTGAGGACTTGTGCAACTGGCTGCGCTTTCACAGGCGCAGGCCATACCATTTCACCAACAAAGCTAACTTGAGCGAGACAGAGTTGGAGGAGCGATTGCAATACAAACGGTGCACAAAAGTGGAAAGCTTACGTCGGAGAAATGAGCTGAATCAGAAGCAGTTGGATATGCTGCAGCCTTTTTGCATCTAATGCTCACTGCAAGAGTGGAATCTGTTCGGAAAGCATGGCTGGAGGATTTGTGTTCATGGCTGCACTTTCACAAGCACGGGCCACGCCATTTCAAAAGCAGGATTGGCTTGAACGAAACGGAGCTGAAGGAGCAGTTGCAATACTGGCGCTGCTCAAAAGTGCGGAAATTGCTGCGAAGGAATGCACTCAGCAAGGAAGAGTTGAACATGTTGCAGCCGTTTCTGAATGTCACGATTCTCACTTCAAGAGCGTGGCTGAAGGATTTGCGTGCCTGGCTGCACCTTCACAAGCGCAGGCCGCGCCATTTTGAAGGAAAGCTTGGCTTGAATGAGTCAGAGTGTCATGAACAATTGCAATACAGACGCTGCACTTATGTGCGAAAGTTGCTGCGCAAAAATGCACTCAGCAAGGAAGAGTTGGATATGCTGCAGCCCTTTCGGGACCAAATCGCTGCTTTGGAGCCACGTGTGGCTGCACGTCGACGTCCGTGCGCGGACTGGCTTGAGGACTTGTGCGACTGGCTGCGGTTTCATGGGAGAAGGCCCCGGGCTTTTGGAGCCATTGCCAGACTTAACCAGCCTTTTTGCCCTTTTTACGCTGGTTGTTGCGGTTTTTTCCCTTTACCACTAGCACACAACATCTTTTTGCAGGGACCCGAAGCCTGACCAAGGAACAGCGACGGAACTGACGGAGGAAGAGCTGGACGAACAGCTGCAGCACGAGCGGTGCGAGAAGGCGCGACAGCTGCTTCGTCGCAAGGAGCTCAGTCTGAAGCAGCTGGAGATGCTGCAGCCCTTCTGGCTGGAGGACTTGAGCAAGCGCAAAGGCGACCAAAAGCGACGAGCGCCTGTGAGGTGTGTGGCCGCGGAATGTCTTGGGGACGTTTGGGCCAGGCGGAAGCATTGTTTGTTGCTTCACTTGACGAGTGTGTTGCACGCCCTTGGCCGCTCATAAGACGCCAAGTGCCTCGCATACTTCGGGAGTTTGTTTTCCCAAAAGGTACAGTCTTGTTCACAACCCCCACAGCAGGAAATAGGGTCGGGAACCGTGAAATAGCAGCTGATGTCAGAAACTCTGTCTCACGAGGTCAGTAGATTAGAAGCTACGGCTACAACGTTGTCCGAAGTTCATCCGCCTTTCGGGCGGATGGGGGCGGTGCCAGCGGAAAGCCTTTCCAAGGGCGTGGTCATCCACTTCTGCTGTTCCAAGATTTGAAGTGAGCTCCTGGGGTGTGCAGAAAGGGGAGTTACAAGGGAACTCTATGTTTCCATATTTGATGCTTCTTGTGTTCAGCATGGATGTGTGTCCAAGTGGCAGTGGCCTTGCCGCGTGGAGAGGGAGACTTAGCCTTGTCAATCAGCAAGCTGATAAGACTCAATGGGGAGCGGCGGCAAATGTCATGGCCGTTTCCGAGGCCGGCTTTCGTTGGTGTCTCCTTCAATTACAGGCTAAGGGGCATCATTTGATGTTTTCTGTTCCAGTTACTACACCTGCCTGGCAATCACTCTCACTGTTCTCCTTTGCGCGTTTTGAAAAAGGTTGTTCTTTTGCCACCCTTCCTGGGAAAATGAAGGCCGCCCCCCCCCCCAAAAGGATTCCTACACTTTGAGGGGCGCCCCTCATTCTCCCGGGAAATGTGAGGCAAAAGAACGACCCGGTTTCGAAGCGCGGCCCAGCAGTCCCCAGCTCGCTGCGGGCCGATGTGTTCCCGCACTGATGCCTTCCCGCAGGAAGTTCGCACAGGCCACGGCCGTGCCGCCCCGCGGCGGGGCAAGGGCGTGGGGAGTAGCCATGGAAGGCCCAGAAGCCGAGGGATGTGGGACATGAGGTTCGTTTTTTGTTTTGGTGGCGGGGGGGACCTCCCTTCAAATGATTCAGGCACCCTTAGTTGGTGGTTCGGATTGGTGTTGAGCCCCTGTTCTTGGGGCAAATTGGAAACCCCTCCTTAACCGCCAAACCACCAATGCAAAGCACCAATTTGTGGGAAGGAGAAGGATGTTGCATTTCAATTAGTGGCTTCGGGTTGGAGGTGGGAACTGAGGTTTAGTTTCCAGAATCTCGCTTGAAAAGTATTTTTGCATTTCAAGGTTCTCTAAATGCGGGCCATGTCTTAGAGACTTTTGGTTGGGGGGCAAAAGGCTTTTGAAGCGCTTTGCAGCCCCCCTCATCTGAGAGGACAAGAGGTACATCCAATCTAGTTTGTTGGAGTCTCACTGTAGGTTTCTTTTGTGCGGGCAATCAAGTAAAGAACGCAAAACCAGGAGGGAGCTCGTGAATCTCCAAAGGAACGATCAAGGACCTCTATCAATTCACGGGTTCGAGCAAATTATAGCGAGCTCACTTTGGCAAAAACAAGCGTGTTCACCACAACGGCCTGCGCCACTTGGGGTGATGGGATGTGGCGTTCGTTTCTCAGGTGATTTTGTTGGTGCCTAGGTCCCCCAGTAGTTTCCTTTTACCTTTTTTTGGGGGTGTTTTGGGTTCCCCTACTAAAATAGACTACCGAAAAAGTTGGTGCCCTGATTCTTACCTCTCAAATCTGGAGGACCTAGGTGCGGTTTCAATGGGGCTCCCACCTCCAGCAGCGCCAGCCATTTCGAGGTTCGAGCACGTGGCGCTGCGGTTCCTGCACCGAAAGGCGGCGCTGCTGGAGTACTTGCGCTGCCGCCTCCGGCGCGCCGAGGATCAGGCGACGGGTTTTGTGGGACCGTGGGAGGATCGGGCGGCAAGCGGAGGGGACGGCAACTTAAGGACGTGGCTCTTGAGTTGTAGGGTTTACCGGTTTTGTCTTTTTGCCGGAAGCTGCAGCTGAAGTTCCTCCTTTTTCTCGGAAAAGCCAAGGTAGAGGAGGAGTTTTGGTGTCTTCCTTTGTGTCTTTGAACCGCTTTGAATTTGCGCCATGAGACTTGAGCTGGCCAAGGGAGGGCATTGCTTTGGGCTTTCCAGACCTTGACTTTGCCGGCTGCGAGACGCTCATCAAAGGTGACATTTGGCGATTAAATGATAGCACCTAGAGGAAATCCCTGCCTCCTCAAACCTGGAATTGGGGGTGGCGGCCTGGATTTTGATTGCAGTTCCACGCTCCCTTTATTTGTGAGGAAACTGCAAACATGGCATCGCCCACCCTTGCCCCAACTTAGGTCGGAGTGAATGCAGTTGCTGGACCAATTCCGCTCACATTAACATAAAGCGCCGTCAAGGTGCACCGTTTTCCTTCAGATGCACATGACCAAGGTCACCTTGGAAACACAAACCAAGTCGATCCCCCGTTTTCATGCTTTGGGAGGATAAATGTTGAAGTGAGCTTTTTTGGGGTGAAGGGGATATTGGTTGGAAAGCCAAGGGGTTCATGCCTTTGACCCTTCGTTCTTCTTGGCTTTCACTTTAGTGGCATCACTTCCCAAGCTCCTGGACGCACCATTATGTTGGGGAAATCATTCCAGTGGTACACAATGACTTTGACTTGTTCGGGGCCACCCCCTACTCCAGCAGCAACCTGTTGGAAGTTCAGGCATGCCCAAAGCGAAGCTTGCGGCCATGTGATCGGGCCGCAGGTCACCCGGGCGCTGCTGAGCGTTTGGGCTGTGGAAATCTCCTTGGCCCAGCTGAACGAGCACCCAGACCGCTCCAGCGGGGGCTCCCGGCTAAGCTCAAACCCAAGTGGAAAGATCGGATTTAGTCCAGTTGCCGAGTTAGTTTTTCTTTAGCGGACCCCCCTAAAAGGGTGGTTGTCTTCTTTTTTTTCTTCTTTTTAATAAATTCTAAATCGCCAAAAAAGGAGTGATATTTGTCCAAGGTGGTTTTCAGACGGGCTGACAATGACAGGCAATTTGTGTTTCCTAGGTGGCACCTGAAGCAATCGGAGGCGTTAGAATGGGTTGGGGACGATTGAAGGCGGGAAAGCCAAAATTGCGGTATTCCCTTAGTGTCCCTCTGGTTTTGTTGTACTTACTCCCAAACTTCCTGAACATGTCTTGATTGCTATTGAGTTGCATCTTTAAACTTTAACTAACTTGTTGGGAAATCAAAGTTTTTCCATTCAACCCACAAAAAGTGGAGCTTTTTGCAGAGGGGTCAACCGCAACCAAGCTCACGTTCTTTTTCAGAAGGCTTAGTGGCAAACAGCACGTCTAGATTACCAATTTGGTCCGCTCCGCTGAAAAAGTCCACCCAACCAGTTGAAACACCACCAAAAAAGGGCATCCGCAGCCAACATGGTGCTATTCCTTTCGGCTTTCCCCTGTTGCCCCTGTAGCACCCCACTCACCCGAAGGGTCACTCTCTGCACCCCCACGTCGCCGGGCTGGCTGCAGCGCCCCCGGCGGCTGAGGCGACACCCACGCGGAGCTGCAGAAGGAGCTGGTGGAGCTCTTGCGGCAGTGCAGCGATTTGGACGCCCGGGCCCCAGCCAAAGCGGCCGTCGGGCCGACGCAACTTGTCGTTGCAGGTTGGATATGGGTGCCGTAAAGCGATTTGTTCGTTGGGTCCATTGGTGGGTGATGTGTATTTTTTGATGTACCAGCAGGGTTTTGTTGCATATACTAGGCCCCCCAGCTAGGTGCCCTTTCTCACCCAACTTTTTTGGTTGGGAGGGGAAGCCCCGACGAAAATAGACAAAAAAGAGAAAAGTGGTACCAACTTATTCTATCCTCTCTACTGGAGGACCTACTATAGGTACCGTAAAGCAATGTATGTGGGTCCGTTGGTGGGTGATGTGTTTTCTTGGTACCAGGGTTTTAAAAAGACGAAATGTGGTGCATGGGTTCCTTTAAAAGGCAACCAACAGAGCGGCATTTGGGTCAGCCATGGATTTCACTTGTGGATTGAGATATCACCTGTTTTGCCCATTTAAGGCGAGTTCCCCTTGGTAAGGGTGAAATATAGGGACCAGGATGTGTCCTTCTGGAGCTAGTGGGCTTCAAAATTGGCAGCAACCAGGAACAACAAGTCCAGGCTTGTTGTGACCAATCGACTCAGGAAGTACCCCTGCTTGGCAGCTTGAGGAGGGTCGGGTTGGCCACATGCATGCCCCCAAAAAGCTTACCTGTGCAAATTCAATTGCTAGGGTCCAAAGATCAACTCACACATCTGCCAGGGTTGCCCGGATATCACGAGTACTTTGTTTCCGCCTTTATGGAGCCATGGGAAGTTCACTAGGCACGAGTTCGGCTGCAATGACTCCTACTGCGGCGCTGAATTGTCGCCATCTACCAACTCACTGGTGTAGGTGGTTCATATCTCCAGTCAACCCCCCATTCAATGTGTTGTTTCACCCTAGGGAAGCTTTGCCTGACATCAGCAATTAAAGAACTCCATTTATGGTGCCACTCAGCATTTGGGGAACCCCACCCACCCACCCACCCGTTGAAGGTTGGGATCTTTCGGACATCTGACTTGAGGTGCATGCCACCATCTACCACCTGCTGCAGAGCCATGGCTGGCTGGATGAGCTCGCCATGTTCGCGGAGATGCGGAAGGACTACACCACCGCCACTTGGAACAAGCGGCGATGCTCCTTGCGATGAAGGTCGCCTGGGGGTAGCTCAAAAACGCCACCATAAAATGTGGGATTTCTCGAAACATCCCCTCCAATGGGCAGATGTCCTCTTGGGCTCCTTGCCAAGGTGAAAAAGGGTAGCCTCAAGGAAACAAAATACACAAACTCCTTCAGCCATTAGGGCTTGCCAGGAGTTCACCTGCGGGTTCATGCATTCAGGCTTCATCCATGAGGCGTATGGCGAAGTGGGGCATAAATAGGATCCCAGTTGGTCAAGCAACGCCTGGTGATACATGAAACCGGAGGGGGGGGGGTTAAGTGGCTGATTCCCCGAATGAAGATAGATTGCAATCAGGGGGTGCGCGATCCTTCGCTTGCGGGGGGGGGAATTGTCCATTTTCGTCTGCCAGGCTTGCCAGGTTTGCATATCCGAGGTCCACCTTTGTGATTTTGTCACCCGGGCACGCATCCGCAGCCTTTTTGGCTTCTATTCTCACCCGGGCCTTTCCTTCACGTTTCGCAGCTTCGTGCCACCCGCAGCTTGGCAGCGAGCAGACCTTGTTGGGCCTGGGTTTATAGCTTTGGCGTTGCCCTACGCCGATTTTTTTGCCTTTGGGTTTCTCCTTTGTGATCCATTTCTAGTCACGGCCCCAAAGGTGCACCTTTTATGTGTGGCTCCTTCTGGCAAAGAAGGTTCAGGTTGTTTCAACCAAGGCAACCCAACAAATCACAAATGGGATTGGGTTCGAACCCCCCCAATTTGAGTCACACTTTCAAGTTTTTTGGGCTGCAGCCCCTGCCTTTCCCATCAAAAAGCTGGTTTTTAACGTCAGCCGAAGGGAAGCTCGGCGGGGGGATGGTGCCATGTTTCACCCTGGGCCTGGAGGTGTCGTCAAGTGGGTCATGTTTCACTGGACCTGGGTGTCCCACCCAACTTTTTTGGCGGGAACCTATCGCCATTGAGCTTGTTCTTGTTTTTCCTTTTCTTTTTTGCAAGTTGCATATACTAGGTCCAGCTAGGTGCCCTTTCTCACCCAACTTTTGTGGTGGGGAGGGGAAGCCCCTAGTCAAATAGACAAAAACGAGAAAACAAAAGTGGGTACCAACTTCTTCTAGCCTCTCAAATCTGGAGCACCTAGGTACCCTTTTCGAGGGAAACCCCTCAACACACGCATGGGGGGTTCATCAAAATCGCCGTCGGCCTCCCAAATGAGTATGGGCAACGTTTCCCATGGGAAAGATCAGGCTGGTGGTTCCTCCCAATGGTCATCCCATGTGGCTCAAAATTAAACAGGAGGGGTTACGCAGGTTTTGGTCCATGTTTCCACTTACCAGGGTTCCATTTCTGGTACCGGTTTTTGAGCCACAGCCATGTAAAGAACCTGTTGACCAACCCCACCCCCAGGTTTGATTGAACCCCCCCAAAGAAAAAAGGAAGCGCAGCGCCATTTAAAGGGGGCTTCCGGTGGAGCGTGTTTTGCCACTGCAGGGGGTACCGCCAAAGTTTATATTGATGGTTAAGCCTGACGTTCAGGAGTCCCCTTAAAAAGGAACGTGGTCCAAGCCAGTCAGACTGCCATGTGAATCGGTGCGGTTTTGACTGTACCCGTTTTAGGATTTTTCAAGTAGACCCGAAAAGCCCAATCCCCACCCCCTTCAACATGGAATCGGGGGAGGGGGGTGACCCCTGGAATTCCAGTTAGGCTTCCATTTTCCCTTTCGTGGGGAAGACTGAAAAAATGGAATTGTGGGACCCCCCACCCCCCTCCCCCTTAAGTTAGGGGGGATAAGCCCACTTACTTGTTTGGATAGACCCTTCCAAGAAACCTTTGGCGCGATTGGTTCGAGCTTTTCCATGCTAGGGTTGCTTCAAAGAAGACCCAGAGACACATTTGGGATTGGGTTCACTTCCCATTTTCTCACTTCCTGAGGAACTTTCGCCACTTTTGGTGTTTGGACCACCCTAGTGGTCACCAACAAGTTTCGACGATTGTTTCTCGCCAATCTAGTCGCTCAGAAGTCAGTTTTTTGAGTCGCCTGAGGTCTTTGTGTTGCATTTTGCTTGGATGTTAGGACTTTAACTTTTTGCCAACTCATGGGTTTTCCGCATTAAAACCACTAAAAGTGAGTCACTTTTAGCAGGGCTTCGCAGAAAGCAACAGAGGTCTTTGTCGGTCATGGCCCGTACGGTGGCCACGAAGATGCTGAACGCTTCCACGGACGTCAAGGCTTTGGAGAAGATGTTGGCCGAGATCCTGCGGCGGCCTGGCTGCAGTTTCGCTCGGTCCCCGAGGTCCACCCTGAGGTCATAGGTGTCCTTTTGGGTTGGTTTGCTTAAAAGAAGAAGGCGATTCCTGGTTTACCAGGTGGTTCAATCATCTACCAGGGAAACCCATCTATTTTCCAAAAGGACACCGATGCCTGAGGTCCTGCCCGGTTGCCCAAGGCGAATCGACCTGAAATGACCTTTTGCTTTTCCATCTTTTCCCAGGTTGGCAACATTTGGCAGCCATTTTTAATAGAGGTCCAAGAAGGCTAACCTTTTGAATTTCCAGGTCCTTTGGGCAAGTGAGCTGGGCTTTAGTCACTTTTTGGGTTTGGATCGTGTTAGTGGTAAATACTAAGTGTGGTTAATTTAATTTGCCAGTCTGTAGGACTTTGCAACCAAAACAAAGAGGAATGTCCAGCCTTCGGCTAGTCATGGGTAAAGAAGGTTGGACTCCCGTTTTTCATTCGTTGCAAAAAGAAAGTGTGGACTGTTGTTTGGCTCTTCTCAGGGAGTTAGGGGTAAACCGAGAACCGAAAACAGGGGCGGGTGGGTACCCAAAATGATTTTTGGACCAGGCAGCATCTTCCAAGGATGGTCCATAATATGTTCCTGAAGTGCCCTTGTTGGACCAAACTTTCACCTTAGGTGTTTAGGTAAATCACCCCCAAGTGTAATTGTGAGAACTCAAGATGTAGCCACTCTCACGGACCCAGAAACCTATGACTCTAAAATAGGGCAACACCTCAAAGAAGTGAGGATCATTGGACCAAAGTAGCCGCAATTAGCCCTGGGAGCAAGTAATCTTGACCGTGCCTTAGATGCCCGCCAACTTGATCTGAGGTCTGTTAAACCCCTCCGGAAGATCTGGCACCCCATTGCTAGCCCTTCAATCATTCCTAGGCGTGATCATGCGACCATGGGAAAGGGAGCACGGTTGTGCGAATCCACATGCCACTCGCCGACTTTAAGCCAAAGAGGAGGCCAACGGCTTGTTTGAACGTCTAAACTTGGGAGACCCGTTTAGCGAGTTCTAACCAACGGATTCCGATCGCTTGCGTCAAAACAGGCCTTGTGTGAAGCATCCGAAACAAACCCACTTGTTAGAACCTGTCTCGGGTCACAAACCAGTGCGGGAAGATCCTTGCTTTGCTTTACTCTGGATTTGTTGAAGCGTGTGGAATCAGGCCTGCCTCTTGTGTGTGTGTGTTTTGAGGTGTGCCTTCCGTTTGGCCAGGCTTTCCAGTCACTTGCAGGTATGCGGCAAACCCGGGGTAAACCCTGGGTACACCACACACTACTAATTTCATCCGGCATGTTCATCGGGGGGAACACTACTGGTATGATCCCCTTGGGCGTGTTCTTCTTGAAGGTTCTCCTCTTCGAGACGGTTTTGAAGGGGAAGCAAGGGAACCCAGTTCCCTACCCTCCAAAAGTCATGCAAGCGGAGAGTAGGGGCTTGGAAGACGACGTCCTATGTGACTTACAAACACCCCCCTCCTTGGGCCGTGCTCGGCGGCTTTCTGGAAAAGATCCACTGGGGAAGTTAGCATCACAGCTCTCGGGACCCCTCCCCCTTCCCCTATTCCCGGGGCTTGCTTCCAGAAATGTGTGGAACCTGGTAACCTGCCTTTGGCTTGGATAAATATGAAACAGAATCTGGGCCCAGCCAGCCGCAGTTGGTGTGTCCTTTCCCGATTCAGCAGGCATGATTCTAGGGGTACCTTCCCCATTCTTTCCAAGGATCCTTCTTTCTAGAAACCCTCCAGAAACCCGGGGAAAACGGCCGGATTTGGAAAGAACGATGGTTGAAAAGAACGGGGAATCAAAAACAATATAAATTTCTTGAATTTGTCCTGAAACAAAAATGTGGAATCATAATCCTAGAATACTCTTACAACAATATGATTTGCTTGGCACTGACGTGGGCCAAGGTCTTTCGCTTTGACAAGACTCGCCTTGTCGGTGACCGGTCCAGTGGCACCTTGCTGTCCCTTTTTTTTGTTTGCCCCATTGTTGGTTTTAAAGGGAATCGAATCTATCACTATTGGACATTTTCGTATTTTTTTCCAGGGAGCTTAAGCAAATGGAAGCAACTTGGCCAACCCAAGTAGCCCTGTTTACCAACTTTCCACGGCAAGTCCATGGTCCATGGGCAGCCAGGGTTACCTCCCAGGCAGCTTCCCTGTTTAAAGTCGCGCAACTGGGTCTGTCTCAGGCAAGAGGACTTGCCACCTTTGGAACAGTCCCAGTCCCGGTGGGTCTGTCACTTTCAACCACTCACTTGGCCCTTTGGCCCAGAACTTCTGGGCTCAAATGACTTCTTGGTTTGGGACAATTCTGCCAAACAAAGATGCTTTGGGAACTTTTTGTCTAACCATCCTGTAGAGGATAAAGTTTGAGGATGTCTTACTATGCGTGTTTGGCCATGGTTCAACACCAATGGTACCATTTTGGGATAGGTGCACCACCCATTTTAGAACCTATTTTAGTGGGGATTGGGATGTTCCCTGGGTGTACGGGGTTTTGACCCATGGCCATATATCAGACCAAGCCGTCAAGCGCGCGCCAGGTTGAACGCTGACTCACCTGCACTCTTCCTGTGGGTGGTCGGGGGCATGCAGCACCTCCCATTGCTGGAGGCGCGGTCGCAGCGTCCAGGCGTCAACCCCTTGCACTGGGTGTTGGGGTGTCTGGGAAGCCAATGCACAAACAACGGGTAATTGACTCTTGGAGGGCAAAATCCTTGATTAGGGCTATACGAACTTGTTGTAAGCCAGTGAAGGCGTATCAAACGCTAAATAAGGGGATGCGGAGAAAACTGAAGCCCAATTTGTAAACCTGACCTTTCAGGTTTCCACTGTTTGGCTTCCATTTTTCTCAAAAGGAATGCCTCCAATTTCCAGGTCCTGTGGGCAAGTAAGAAACACGTGATGTTTGAGAAAAGAAGGATGGTGGCCAAAAAATAGGAATCAACTTATAGAGGGTTATTGAATTCAATCCTTATCCAGAAGAATGATTGGATGCTTGGGTTGTTGCTGGTTTGGATTGCCAGTAGGGAAACGGGGTCCCCCCTATTTCGAATATCCAAATTTCGTCGCTATGGCACTAAGTGGGTTTCCTTCGTTCTCATTTCTACTCACTCCCGTTCGAGTTCCTGGGCTTCCGTTCCATTTGTGGCCTTGGAACATTGGAGTGGCCACCCAGCAGATTGTTCACTATGTTCTTTTCTGCCAATCCCGACCGAAAGTGAGAGTCCCTCTTCACCAGCAACAAGTTACCTTTCCTCCTACTCACTTCCTGAGTTCATGAACTTTAGTCGCTTTTTGGGTTTGGACCATTTCAGTGGTAAATCTAAAGTTTGGGGACTTGTTTTGCGCCATCCACTCGGCACGTGGATTTCCTAACATGGCACCTGTGGAGACGCAACCTGGACCGGGCCCCTCGCAGTCGCCATGGAGGAAGGGACTTAGGGCGCGGAAGCCGGCAAGTGGAGATTCTTCAGGTAAACCACCACGGGGCTCCTGAAAAAGAAATTCATGTTGCAACCAGTTGAAATTGCTTTTTCCCAGTGGAAAACATGGCTTTTCCCATTTGAAACATGTTGCTTTTTCAGCACCGAAATAAAGTTGGAAACCATTTGAATAATGTTGCTTTTTCAGCACCAAAATAAAGTTGGAAACGACACCATTTACAAGTTGCAATGTTCAGGTGTTTTTCATGTAAGGATCCCTGTTCCTTTTTCGTTCTTTCCAGGGATCCGGATCTTTCTAGAAAACCGCCAAAAACCAAATCTGGGGAAATGGCGATTGGTTTTTGAATCTGAAGGAACGATGGCTGAAAAGAATGGTTGGAATCAATCCCTAGAGAGATGGTTGGCTCGTTGTTTGTTGCGGGCACCTTTGTTGGGGTGGTTTTAAAGGGAAACGAAAGGGATTGACGAAGCCATTTCCGCGGGGGGGGGGGGTTCCACATCCTAGTTGAAGACACCTGCCATGTGGCAGGTTCGATTTCGCATCATTCGTTCGAGACAAAGAAACTCCAGCGTTGCAAGCGGCGGATTCAGCTGATTCAGAAGTCAGGATTAACCAGTAAGGCTCCCCCTGCAAAGTTATTAGGCAATGTTTCTACATGCCTAGATTAGAATAGCTCACTTCCGCAGTTTTTCGTATGGATGGTTTTTGGTAGGATTGTTTTAGTGGTGCACAACACGTCCCGACTTTGCGAACCGGTTGACGCATTTTCAGATCTGGCGCCTAGCAGATACAAAGGACCTCGCCCTCCCTCCAGAAAGGGTGTAATAAACCCCGATCTCTTGAGCCCCCTTCTTTTGACGTCTTCCCACCCCTAGTTTGAGAAAAAAGCACCCTCAATCAGACAATCTGGTTAAGTGCTTCTGGAGGACGAATCTTAAAATCCAAGATGGTTTAATATAGAAACTATATGCCCAAGCTTAGCATGGGGGTAGCTTCGGCTTGGGGGTGCTGGCAAACAAAAACAAACTCTTGGATCCCCACACCTGAATGAAATTGGGTGAGGAATTCGCCTGCTGGAGATCTCCATTGATGATAACCCATTTTTTGTATGGTTTTCAAGGGATCTATCACTACTGAAAATATGTTTATTTTTTCAGGGGACTTAAGCAACTGGAGGAAGCGGACCTAAGAAGGTTCTAAGAAGTCATAGGACTGCATGTTGATGTTACTTGGGGTTCGGGTCTAGGAGCCGAATCTGAACCTGGAAAAGCATCGGTGTTGGCTTCGCCCATTTTACGGGGAAGGGGAGATTGTCTCATAAAAGCCAGGGCCCCGCAATGGGTTGGTTTCCCTTAGTCTCATTGGACTTTGGTCACTTCTTGCTTTTGGACCATGCAAGAAAAGTTCGGACTTTTCTTGGTCAATCCACTCAGAAAGTGAGTAATCAATTGGTCCCTTTGCTCTCACTTCTGGATGGTTCTTTCTGGACATGGGCATCAATGGGCATCATACTGCACCAGTTGGGATGAACGTCCCCAAATGATGGGTTTTCCGTTGATTCCCCTTTAAGCCTTCGGGTGTTGGGGGCCTTAAAGGGAAATCACGGGCGAAATCGTTCCCTGGTGTGGTTGGTTGAGTGTTAAATGAACAACAAAAAGAGGATGATCTGGACCCTCCAAAATGGATGAGGCGCTGTTTGCGAACTGGGTTTGTGTCAAAATGATACGGGGGTCGCCAAACTGTTGGTTTTCTTGTTGGTTTCCCGTTCAGCCAGCCTAAACAAAGGAACGCTAGAAAACGGGACACCCCCTTAACCGCCGCGCGTCGGCGAGTCGGGAGTCGGGAGGCTCTCGCGGAGGCGCTGTGGGGCTTGCCGATGCCGGTAGTGGGCATTGCAATGGGCGAGCTGGATGACTGCGCTATCGACCTCCTGAAGGCCCAAAAGATTTGTCGGAGAGAGGGGCTGCGCCCCGGTTTTCTTTCCCCCAAAAGGTGATGTAAGCAAACCGTCGACCTGATTTTCGGCCCAAAGTGAGCTTCACTGGGAAGAGACAAATAGATGTGCGTTTTCAGGGTACCCTTTTTGGGTTGTTTGTTTTAATCCTCTGGAACCCTCCGGGCAAGTGAGGTTGTCTTCGATTCCGGTTCAGAAGGTTTGTGTGATTTTCGCTTGTTGGTTTTAAAGGCAACCGATTTCACGACTAGACGCATGTTCGTATGGTGTTCCATCCCGGCGCCTTAGTCCTTTTATGCCACTCTTTTCCCAGGGTTCCCTACAGTTCCCCTGTTGCCTTCAGACATCAACCCCCAGATGTATACCCCCAGAAGCCAACGGATGTACAAAGTTGGCCCCATGCCAAACCGGACATTTCGGGGGTTTTGTGTTGGGGGTAGACCGTAAATTCTTTGACTTTTAGGCAAGTTGAAGCGAGATTCCCTGGTGATGTTTCAAGGTGCGGTTTTAAGCGTCACCAAATTGGGGACTGACCGAGGTAAGTGGGTATGGGTCAAAATCGATCCACCAGCACCGCAGGTTTAGACTCAGACATGCTTTCCATCCAACAGGGCGCCTTTTTGGGGGCCCTATTTTTGACGCACGCCACAGTGTCCCTTCAGCTGATGTTTCAGTCTTTTCATTTTTGCCGGGACCCCCCGAAATTGCGGCAGTCCATTGAAACTTAGGCTCCCAATCAGCCATCAGCATCCCAAAACGGGTGCCCTCGAAAAAGACGAGCCACCTGTATTCAGCGCCAAGGCTCACTTCCTGAGCTCCTGGACTTTAAACTTTCCGGGTTTAAGTTTAAAAGTCTGGCCGCTTTTTTGTGGCCAGTTTTCAGTCGATCGGAAGTGAGAAACAGGGCACCCTAAAAAAGAGACGAGCCACCCATATTCGGCGCCAACGCCCGCGTGGAGACGAACACTGGCAGAGGCGTGTGACTACATCTTTGCCGATGCATCTCCGCACCTCGAGAGGTTGGTGCCCAACGAGGCACATATGTTTCCGCCTGGTATCTTCGGAATCCTTCGTGACAGCTGCCCCAAACCACCCCAGAGCCTAGCTGGGCAAAGGCCCCATAGCTTTCACCTGTTGGGGAAAACGCTTTCAGTCGTTGGGGAAAACTAGCAGTTTCCCCTGTGTTTTCATGAAAAACCACAATAAACATGGGTAGCCTCAAAAGCAGAGACACTCAGTTGGTGATTTGGATTTGGCCGCCCCAAGAGAGAGAAAGGAGCAGCCCACAGGCATTGAATGGGTTCAGGAAAGCAAGCCACTGGAGGGTTTTGGTGGTAGGGTTCAGGCAAGCCTTGATTGGTCAGGGTTGTGGGATCACTCGGGGCTTATTCCCACTTCTGTGATACAAGTTTGTATATGGGGTGTTAGTCTTTGGGGTTAGGCCCTTTTTGTTGTATCACAGAAGTGGATTCCATTTCCCACAACCCTGTGACCGTCAGGTTGGTGGTTTGGATGAGTTTGGATTCGGAGTCGCCCCGGTTCAACCTAGGGGCTGAATGGGGGATTCTGCTGAACCTCCGCACCTCCAAAGCCGGGAATTTCCCCTACCTACTCCAAATACCCAGCCTTTTTGCAGTTAGTATCATGTCGACCCTCTGCTAAAGAAGCAGGTATTTACCATGGAAAACCAGGTTTTCCCAACAATACCCTGAAATAAGGTGGGTCTTTTGAGTCGGGGGCAGTTGGCGGTTCGGAGCTCGCTGGTTTCGATCTGGATTTGGGTACGGAAGACCCGCGCCGGGCTCAGAACCATCAGGCTCCAGTTCAAGGCAAATCGACCGAATCCACCAGGGCTCCTTAAAAGAAAATCATTTTGCCACCATTTGAAACATGTGGCTTTTTTTCAACACCAGAATAAAGTTGGAAACAACACGTTGGAGTTGCCGCCATTTACAAGTTGCAAGGTTCGATCGGTGTTTTTTTCATGTAAGGATCCCTGGGAATCAACCACTTTTGGTGGCCCCAAAAAGGTGCTCAGCTTTGATTTCTGGGTCCCCTGGGGCAATGCTTGAGCTCAGTCTTGCCAGTGAAAATTATCGGTTTTTCCAAACCCGCGTTTGGGGATTGATCAAGATTCCTGGCCCCCAAAAGATCATGGGCAGCTTTCCCCACGTAGTGGGGCATATCATTTGTTCCGTGGTTTTCCCCAATGGTCATCCCGTGTAAAGGGCCTTTTGGTCAAATCCCTCCAAGTTTCCATCAGATGACTGGGGCTGAAAGTTGTGTCAGATGCCACCCACAGGTACACAAGGGCTTCGCGTTGGGCATGGCATGCACGGCCTGCGCGGAGATGATGGAGGCAACGAACGACAGCCTTCCGTCGGTTGAGTTCGGTCAACCGGTTTTTCCGGGGCTTTTTCGCACCAAGGCCCAAACCGAATCGACTGAATCTGACCTTTTTTGAGTCATGTTCCCAAAAGGTTGACCTTCTGGGTCCATAGGTGGTTGTGTGTGTCCCCTTCCCAGCAGGTAATTTACTTGCTTGCCCGGTTTGTTGCTTCAAAGCTTTTGAGAAGACAATCTTGGTATATGTCACTGGCTGTCAGTGGTGAACACAAAGTCATGAGCCCCTCAGTTGGTGGTTTGGATTTGGATTTTCACCCCAGCTCCGTCCAAAACCAAACGGGGAAGCAACACCCGGGGTTTGGTGAATGCGCTTACTTCCCGTAATTTGCCTTTGGACCTTCCAGTTTCTCTTTTTTGGATTCCTATTTGTAGCCATGGCAACCCAACAAGTTAACCTTTATTTCCAGGTGCCTTGGGCAAGTCAGTACTTGCTGGGAAGATTGGTTCTTAGAATATCTTCAGGCGTACACACGTTTAAGATAATTTGTGGCCACATTTATCAGGAAGTGCGGGCTTAGTTTTCCAGAAGGCGATGTGTATATACATGTATATATATATATATGTAACTTATACAAATATATGTATCCCTCTATTTATATGTGGGAATATTTATATATATATATATCTGTGATAATACACATATATGGTAATGTACATCTACGCAGATCTGTGTATTTGTGCAGGGCGCTTTCTCCAGGTTGGCTTAAATTGGGCGCCAAAAGGAAGACTGTCGCGCCCATTTCGAGGGTGTGATTTGGACATTGGACGCTCAGCCCACCAGGCAGCTTCCAAAACCCTCGGCTTGCCTCATGGGATTTGCTTAAGGGACAGGACAGGAGACGGTTTATCGGGCTCAACATCTCCCCGCAGAAACGGGTATGGATCAAAATTAGACCACACCAGGAACAAAGAATGGCACAACTACAGATGTTCTTGTTCTCCGTTTAAACAAAAACAAAAGCGACCAGACGTCTACCCCCATTTTGGTGTACCCCGGTTTTCTTGCCCCACCCCCCCACCTGGCGGGTCGCCGCGGGTCGCCGCGGGTCAGGGGATGCCGGCGGAGAAGCTCGCGACGCTGAAGCGGCAGATGATGCTGGGCCGAGCGGAGCTCACGGCCAAGCCCAAGCGCCCTGGGTCCAAAGCCAAAGACTAGACAAATGGTGGCCCCGGAAACATGGAATTGGGGGAGGGGGTGGCCCCGGAAACGTCCAATTGGGGGGAGGGGGGGCTGGAAATTCCATGTGTGGTTCCATTTCCCTATGAAGAGACTAGACAAATTGTTGCTTGGGGCCCGCAGGGGGGTCACCTTTTGTGTCGAAAAAAATGGCAACCCCCTCAAGGAATGCTTCACTACAAGGGGGTCGATCAATTTTCCACCAAAGGTGCCCGCCTGGGGCACCCCACCCCGCTCCGCCTCTTAAGGATACGCCCAGTTGAACAGTTGGAAAGGACGGCCTTGGCCAGAAGATCCCAGACCCCAGTAGCCCTGAAGCGTTGATTCTAGGTCCCCCAGTAGTGCCCGACCTCTCTCCCCTTTTTTGGTGGGGAGGGGAAGCCCCTAGTAAAATAGACAAAACAGGAAGAAGTTGGTACCCTTATTCTAACCTCTCAAATCTGGAGGAACTAGCACTTATTTCCCGTTGGTTCCCCTGAGTTCCTTTGGTTTCCCTTCATATGCATTCCTTGGCTCCATGGCTTTTCCTTGGTTTCCTTGGGATCCGTTCCCTTCCTTCTTTTCCTTGCCTTGACACAAGCAGACAAAAGCCCAGCTCCCCCTGCTCCAGTTGCAAGGACACTTCGCCCGAGTCTAAAACCCGCAGCCTGAGAGAAAACGAAGAAGATCACCCGCGTCCTCAAAAGCGAGATGTAAAAACGCCCAAATGTGAAGCCGCTAGCTCCGTGAGGTTTGGTTGGGGGCATTTTTATTTTTATTTTATTATTATGTGAGCAGCCCACATTGTGTGTTTCCTCTTGGCTGTTCGTTTAACCCGCCGCAAGGAAACCTGTCAAGACACGTTCAAGATGTTGCTCGCAGGACCTGACAGGTGTAGGGTTTCGGAAGACAACTTAGGTGGTTCGGCTCCTACCCGTTTTTTTTAATTAGCGTCGTAGCCTTTGCGGCAACGTCAACACCCAAAGTTGGGTTTTGCGCGCTGCCTGCCCATTCGAATGGTGAAGTGGGCTTTGTTTGGCCTACCCCCCAGGACCCTCTCCAAACTGGGCTGTTCAAAGGTAGTTCTTAATCCATACCTTGGGTTCCCTAAGGGGTCTCCTTTGTAGTGGTTTCCCTATGGGGTTTATGGGTAAGGGTTGGCCAACACTAACATTGAACAGCCCAGCCAAAGATGTGTTCCGAGGTTTGGGCTGTTTTGTTGCAACTAAGAGGCCTGAGCTTCTGGAGCATTCTTTGAGCGCGTGCCTATCCTAGGCCCTCCTTGTCCTCCACCTCCCTGGTTTCGCCGCCTGGAGAAAGAAGACCCAAACACGGCGGCCCTATTTTGGAAGGGGTGACAGGCCAATCAACCACCAACTGCCCAAGCTCTGGAACCCCCCCCCCCCCCGCTCTTCTTCGCGCCGAAGCAAAAAACCATTTGCCTGCCGGCAAAGAACCTCAACCCCAGCCTAAACTCCAAGCCTACAAGCAAACCAGTACAATCTTTCCGCCCCACTATTTCACCACCATCAAAGTCACACCCCGTTCAGTGGCAGGTGAAAGGGAAAGAACCAACCAGTGTCTGACTTTCAAACCCCCCACAAACAGGCGAAGTCATGACCCCAGTACCAGCCATACCAAACATAAGCCCAAACCTCTGGGGTCACTAACTAGCATAGGTAACCTTTTGGAATAGATGGGCTTCCCCGGCAGGGGCATAAATCCCAAGCAGCGGAACCAAGCGATGAACACCTCGCCCTCCCCAGAGGCTCTAATGAGTAAAATTGTGTGGGGTAGCATGGGCTACTTCTGGGTGTCCCGTGACCCGTTCCCCTTGGATGGGTGACCCGTGACCCACGAGCGCCGGTGCTCAGCGCCGTGGCGCCGTGCCGAGGCCCTCGCCGCGGCTGAAGCACTACCACCGGGGGGACAGCTTAGGCTCCAGCTGCTCCACGGAGGCGTCGGAGATGGACCGGGAGGAGCTCCGAGGCGCGCGCCGATCTTCCGCGTTGGAATTGGCGGGTTAGATTGTCCAGGGGTGCCAAGGTATGACATACCCTTTTTACATACCCGGAAAAATGAACCCAAAAGGCCTGATGTTCATACCCCTCTCCCCAAAAAGGGGTATATACCCCTTATAAAGTGGGTTGGAAAGCAGGGAAGCCAAGGGGTGTGAACAAGGGGTATGTACTTCCACCCTTGGAGATGACCGTGGCTACAGGCTGCGTTAGAAGCTCTGCCCACCCGACCAGTCAGCAATGCCTTCGGGAATGGCTCGAAGGTGTGCCAACATAGTGAAAGACTTCAATAGCGGCTGGTTTGCTGATGGTGGGGGATGAACAATTTGATGGGGATTCTTTGGGAATGAGGTACTCTTGCTGGGCGCTGGTCCGGATGAAGGGGCTAACTAGTTGGTAACGGATCTTTGGACTGAATAACTTTCTGGTTGAAACAGGGCGGATTTCCGCAGGGGACGCGCAAAAAAAAGAGTGAACCACCGTTTGCAGAGGAGTCAGCAACCCTTGGGCTTCCCTTAAAGGAAGATGAGTGTCTTGAAATGGGTGCGGCTCAAAATGAACCAGGAGGGGCTGATTCCGCGGGGTTTTGGTCCATGTTTCCACTGACCAGGGCAAGCCATTTTGGTTACCACCTACGGATGAAGAAGAGGTGGTTGAGCTGGGAAAGAAAACAGCCATTTTGGAGTTCCGGTTTTTTGAGCCACAGCCAAGTTGAGCGTTTGCCATGCCAAGCTTCAGCTTCCTCCCGGTGGGCTGGCTTCCCATTCCCGCGCCGAGGGGTCCAGGAGTCCAGCCTTGACAGAGTGGCCCCAAACGGGCGGCACCGTCTTTTTGGAGTGTACCCGTGGCTTTTCTTGATCTCAAAGGATTTCGGGGTCAAGCCGTTGAGACAAACCCAGACGGCTATGATTTTATCGTGGGGAAAAAGAGGTAAGAAGTGATTGCCACCTTCATGATATCCACCAAAGGGTGCCCAGTTAGAATTCCTGCCCCAAATCTGCTTGCCTTTTTGAGCCTGATGGGTTCCCTTTCAAAACCTCCAAAGAACGGGGGTGTTTCTACCAACAGACATGGGTGTTTCTCTAAACAGGGGACCCTGTTGCTTTCCCTTAAAAATAAACCCAGAAGGGGCACCCTGGATTCGACGCCTCGGGACCTTCGTGCCAACGCCTCGGGGTTTCGGAGCGCCGGTTAGAGGCGGAAGTAGAACCCCAAGAAGGCCATGCCCTATGGCTAGCCCCCAGATGACCTTAGGGTTATGGCGAGCTCGATTCGAACGGGGTCCAACGGCCTCCACCATTCACTTGCGGCACGAAACTCGAAACGTCCCCCTAACTTTTTGCCGGTCACTTGCGACACAAGTTGATCAAAGTACTGCGCCTGCCACAGAATCCAGCTCCAGAAGCGAGCTCTTGAAAACGCAAAATCTCTCAAAGTCCTGATTGCTTGCGAGGTGAGAGGGGTGGGGCCCTGGGGTGGGTGGGTGTCAGTTACGTTCCCCATTCCGTGCAACTGCGTTCTGGTTGCCTGCAAGGGTAGCGAAGGGGGTGGGTCAGTCACGTTCACTCGCAACTGCGGGGTGGCCGGTCAGTTGCGTGGTTTTGCAAGGCGGGGAAAAGAGGGGTAGGGCGGTACGTACGTTCGCCTTACCTCTTAAAAACACAACTTTTCAACTTTTTTGGGGTAACATGGGCTATATGTCTGTAAAAGATTAACTTCCCCAGGGCTTGGAGTTTTAATGTTGACCCCGTATTAATAAACCCCTGGTTGATTAATAGGGGGGTGTCCCCTTTTAGTGGGGATTCAGACCACTTTTAGAGGGAACACCCCCCTAATAATGGGACGGGCTTATTAATCCTGGGTCAACATTAAGGGGTACGTAGCTCCCCCGCTGTTTTCTAATTTGCCAGAACCACCTCTTGGCAGCCCATTCCAACTCGAGCCAGGCGACTCCAAGACCAAGAGTCTCTGCTTTTCGAAGGTGGACATTGTCTACCTCGAGTGACTTATGCAGCGGCTGGGTGAATTTAAATGGCCGAAGACATAGTTCTAAGCAACTAAAGGGAATATGGGCGTATATGGGCGTATGTTTGTGCATAGGTATATACGTATACAGTTTTTTGAGATACATGATTCTTCGAATGCCCAGACACGCACGATATCGCACGAATCGTTGAGGGTCATGGTGTTTGATCGTGCCCCACAGCCCGCTTCTATTTGTGTGGGCCTCGCTGGCTTCGCCCGCGAGTCGTTTGGCTCTGCTTCGGTTTATCGAAGTGATTGTTTGCGACCCTTGCTGCCAGGGGGCTGAATTCAGGATGACGGGCGGGGATATGGGCCCACGGATTCATGCCCCTTTTTTAACATCCGAATTACCTCCCTGGACCCAAAGCAAAGACCGCACCACTTGAAGTGGCAAAAGGTAGGTTTCTTTGCTGGACCGTTTCTCCATTCCTTCTGCCTATTTTATAGTGAGCCCAATTGGGTGCAAAAAAGCAGCTCAACAGGGTTTTGGTTCTTTGCTCAGGAACCCCGATTTCAGGTTGTGGAACTGAGGCACGTTTTGATTCCTTCCTCAGGAACCCTTCTTTCAGGTTTTGGGATTGTAGACATTTGCAGATCTCTGCAACAAAAGGCCCAGGCAGTTTTCGACTCAGCGACTCGCCTGGCCGGCTTGGGGCGTTGGGCGTGACTGAGGTGACCGCTGCGAGCTATTGCTCGCAGGCCCGGACGAACGGACTTGGTTTCTTTTGTGAATCAAGAAGGTTCAAGAGTCAATCCGCAGGTGGCCCTTGGTGGTTATTGGTGGTTTGGTGGGTTGACCCCAGAGAGCCAAATGGCAAAACATCTGGCAGATGTCGGATTACTGGTCCACTTGAGCCAGCGAGTGTAAGGGGTGTAAGAGGAACTGGGGGCACCGGGGGGGTCTCCTCGAATGGCATTAGTTTGCGTTCTCATTGCTGTTGTTGGCAAGTTTGTAGGTCTGTAGGGGAGGCTGCGAAACACTACTTTTGGTGCCAATACACCACCAGATTCACTATTGTTGGCGAGTTTGTAGGTCACCACGTTTTTTGCTATTATGCCACTACCAGATCCACACGCAATATGGGAGGGAGGGAGCCCAAATAAGCCCCAAATAAGGGTTTTCAGAGGCTAAATACGGGCTTATTTGGGCTCCCTCCCTCCTTCCCTCCCTTTTTCTATGACCAAGGTACCAGACATGTCCGTGCCAGGTGGGCCATCATTTGCGGACTTCATTCATCCGCTGTGGCCTTCTCTCAACAAACTGGGCGCTAGCTCTACGGAACCACTGGAGCCGCAACTCTGCTTTTGTCCTGGAAAGATGCCTGGCTGGCACTTGTCTTTCTCTTTTTATCTTTCGCTTTTTGTTTCCTTTCGGGGGGGAGCGGAGGGTTTGTTCATGTATGATTGTTTTTTGCTTTTCCAGTGTTTTTCCTTGCGGGGTGGAGGGGGGTTGTTCATTAGCGGCTTACATGTTTCCATGTTCCTTCGTGTTTATGGCGCGGAGCCCCTTTTGCTCTTTTGCAGCAGTCTTAAACATACTGTGGATGGTTGCAAAGTTCATGTGGCACCACCTGCGAAACCTAACGAAATGATTCGATTCCCCTGCAAGTGCGAAGAAACAATGGGTTTCCATGGTTTCAAAGTGGTGCAAGATGTTGTCCATCCGCAGTGGGGTTTGGAAAAGGCCAGAGTGACTTTCCTTGGCATTTTGTCCTGTCTATCTATCTTCTATCTATCTATCTATCTCTCTATCTATCTATCTAACTGTCAATATCTATCTATCTATCTATCTATCTATCTATCTATCTATCTATCTATCTATCTATCTATCTATCTATCTATCTATCTATCTATCTATCTATCTATCTATCTATCTATCTATCTATCTATCTATCTATCTATCTATCTATCTAATCTATCTATCTATCTATCTATCTATCTATCTATCTATCTATCTATCTATCTATCTAAACTATCTATCTAATCTATCTATCTAATCTATCGATCGATCTATCTATCTATCTATCTATCTAACTATCTGTCTATATATTTATCTCTCTAACTATCTATTTATTTGTCTTTGCCTTTGTCTGTCTATCTATCGCTCCATCCATCCATCCATCCATCCATCCATCCATCCATCCATCCATCCATCCATCCATCCATCCATCCATCCATCCATCCATCCATCCATCCATCCATCCATCCATCCATCCATCCATCCATCCATCCATCCATCCATCCATCCATCTCTGCATTTGTTCTACTTATCTGTCCATCCATATATATATATATATATATCTCTCTCTCTCTCAATTCAACTATCTATCCATCTGTCTGTTTATCTATTTATCCTTCTATCTATACCTAACCTTGCGAAAGTGCTGCGCCCGCCACGAAATCGGTACTGGATCTTGTGAAAGTGTTGCGCCACGAAATCTATACCTGACCTTGCAAACGTGCTGGCGAAAGTGCGGCGCCTGCCACGAAATCTGCACCTGCCTTGCGAAAGTGCTGCGCCTGCCACAAAATCTGTACCTGACCTTGAGAACAGAGCTTTTTTCAAAGGTGGGGATCACTCCACCAACATGTTCAGATGTTGACCACCCTCATGTGTCATTCTTTGGGGAACAAATCCAGGAGGATGGTGGCAGTACCTGCCGGCCCTGGCGGCTGATCCAAAAACGCATTCGCCCGGCTTGCTGTCGTATACTTGTGTCAAAAGCCTTAAGCAGCAGCTTGCAGGGTGCCACTAGGTCAGCCGATTTTTGAGATAGGCACCTTAGTTGGTACTTGGGACCACGAGCCTACGCATGTATAAGTTGGACTGCTAGACATCCAGTCCTTGCTGTGGCCCTTGAGCCAGCATCTTTGTTTGTTTTGAGGCACGGCACTCTTTAACGGTTGGCTTAAAGAGAAGCAATTGGAACACGACATCCATGTTTGGGGCCCAGATCCTTTTTCAGGCACATGTCAGCTTACACTTCCAAGGTAGCTTTATATTCGATTCTTCTGAGCAAGGTCTGATATACATATGAGATTCCTACATCCCGACCCGGCGACCAAACATGCAAGCTGCAGCTCGGGCGAATACATCTGCTGTGGCTGACTTTGATCATCCGTAGTAGCGTGCGATTGCAAAGAACTCTGATCCCAGCGGGTCGATGGCGTAGAATGACCAGAAGCCTTCTCATCCCGGGTCTCTGACATGACATTCGGGGAGGGGGGATATCGAGGCCTGGAATTCATTTATGGCAACCCGTTTTCCCTGGTTGAGGACCACAAGCCACCCCCCTCCCCCCAAAGAAAGGGGGATTCTTCTCCAAGACTCGTGCCTCACTGTGGATGAAGTCAGAAAACCACCTGCGAAACCCTGGAATACCTGTTTCCCCCATGGTTTCCTTACCCGTGGTGCGAGAAGCAAATGGAAAAACCGATGTCTTCCAACTCCACAGGGCTTCAGCTAGGCTAAACCTAGTTGGTTTGGAGAACATTTGGTCCCTTCCACGCCCTGCAAGAAAAGGCGACCAACAAGTTTGGTGCTTGGAACCCGGGTGCTTGAAAAACACAGCCCTTGAAGGGGGTTCAAATGAAAAGGGGGCTCTTGGCAAATGCCGACATTCTTACAAGACCTTTCTCGCTATGAGTGCGAGAAAGGTTTTCGACCGCCAAGGTGAAGAAAAAAAAGAGCGTGGTTTTTGGAGGGGGCCATTTTCTTGGCAGTGCTCCCAACGAGAGAGTTGGGGGGAAACATTTGCATCCCTCTCATTGGTGGTACCCCCTACGCCCAATACCCACTTTTTTCAGGGTATGATGTCGGCCCTCTACTAAAAAAGGAGGTATTTACCAACCAGGTTTTCCCAAACATACCCTGAAACAAAGCGGGTATTTGGACTAGGGGGTATGGATTGGTGGCTTCGAGATTTGAAGCCCTGGGCTTTGTAGAGGGTAAATCGGGCAGAAGTTTCTCCGTTTCTTGGGAAGGATCTCGCGCGATCTCGCCATCTACTCCTGAGATCAGAGTTAAAGAGTAGTTCGAGTTTTGACTGGGCCTCTCAGCTGGGCGTGTTCTCGGTTTTGCCGGGGGGGGTGGCGCCTTCTGTGATAGCAGGGGGCCTCCCCTTTGGAGAATTCGTCATGTGGGAAAAGCCTTTCATTGAATCTTCCATATGCTGAAAGGAGTGTGGTTTTGTTGATTTCCCCTTGGTGTTTAAGGAGCATCGATTTCATGACTGAGCATTCTCCGATCTTTTCCCGGGGGATGGAAGATTGGCATCCAAGAAGTGGACAGTTGCAGTTACCTGCGACTACCGACGGCCCAGCTTGAGCAGCCCAGCTTCTTCGTTTGTTTTTTTTTGCGGCTGGCGGGACTTGGAGGCTGCAAGAAGCGCAAAAATCTTCCATACGGGCCCCCGAGACCACACCTCAGCCCCGTCTTTATGATGTCAACCCTTTACAAAACAATATATTCCGAACAAACCAGGGGTGTGAAATAATTCACTCAACAAAAACGGACATTTGGAGTAGGGGGTCGTAGCAAGCAATAAGGTTGGACTTTCGCAAATCCACTCAGGAGCAATCCCTGTCGCTCATGTGTTTGTTGATGGCGTGCAATTGCCGCCCCTTATGTGGTTGGGGGTATTTTCCATGGCAGGCATTGTTATGATGAATCAGGTGTCTGAACCATTTCCTTGACCCGGCTTCCAGGTCTGACAACCGGATAAGACACCCCACCCTCCCCTGGTTCCCTTGGCCTAAATAAGGCCGTGGGCAAGAGCGAGCCTGGGGTGGGGAAGAGGGAATTCTTGGATGGGATTTCTCGCCAGGTGCGAAACCTCGCCGGCATTTGCCGCGGTTTACCGCACACCGCACACCGCACGCCGCACGTATCTGCTCGTTTTTCTCCTGACCTGGGATGGCAACACCTGGTTTGCCCATCTCCCGGCCATCCGCTGTTGTGGATGCATAAGGGTGTGTCTTTTTTGGAGGGTGCCCTTGCTGGGGTGGTGTACAGGAAGGGGCCAAAAGGAAATCACCCACCTTCGTCAGTGGGGGGGAGGGGGGGTTCCCGAAAAAAAAAAAGGACACACCTGCATGAAGGCTACGAGTCGTACTGAGTCGAGCTTGGCGTGGTTTTTTGTTGCTCCCCGACGGGCCAACTCATGAAGCTGGGTTTTGGACCCCCAACCGGTCGTGACTCCGGTTGGATGGACAGCGGGATGAGCAGCGCCTGCTCGACTGTGCGGAAGCGGTAAGCCTCGATGCGCATCGGACCGATTCAAGGCTCTTTTGGGCACCCGTGAGGGTCGGCGGAATTGGCCGAATCGAGTTGCGTGCAGTACAGCTTTGACGGCAAGGCCGATCAGGAAAATTGGCCCTGCGAAAAATTCGCTGAGGAGTTTCGCATTTGATTAGTCACGGCAACATCCCTCTTGCCATGATTGTAAGTCCTTTGGGTGGGTAACACATAACTTCCACTTGTTCAAGAATATGTTTCATTTTTCTTGATTTCTTGCTATCACTGCTGGGAAATATGTTTGATCTTATCCAGAGGAAACATTCGCGAAATGGAAGATCACCTTTTGCGACTTTCTACTTAGTGCCACATTTAGCTTCTCTTTGATTGGTGGTTTGGAGCTCGGTGGTTTGGAGGTCGCTGGTTTGCTGGTGGGTAGTTTCCCAATTGCTCTCCACAAGAACCAGGGACCCGCTCAAATCCAAAACCACCAACTCACACCACCAATCGCTCAGCGGAGGGGCCCCGCCCCCGGAAAGATCGCCACCCCCCAAGATCCCCCCCCCCCCCCCGCAACCTCCAAATACCTGCGGAATTCAGATACTTGTTTTGGAAAGCCGATCGGTTTTCCAGGGTAACTGCTTCCTTTTCTTTTTTTTTTGGTAAAGGGTTGACATGATACCCAAAAACAGCGGGTGTAGGGGGTATTCCGATAGCGTCCATTGAGCGTGTTATTCTTTCACCGACTCTTCCTTTTGGGTGAATCAGGAGACCCCTTAAGTGACGTGGCAAGGGGCAGTAGCAATCTTCTGTTCAGTTATGTATTCATTTTAGTCTGCTTTTAGGTCATGAAAGGGGTCATCAATACAAGCGTGGTCTCATGATCCTTGAACAGATTTGGAGGATCCCCTCGCAGAGCCGGTGGTTTTTGGATGTAACCCTGGCAACAAAAAGGGGGGTCGATTCCAAATAATTAGAGATTATGTTCCCCCTGAAGCAGCGGGTTCTCGAACCAAAGCAGGTTCTCCAAAACAAGCAAATAGAAAGGAGTTGTTTGGGCTCCAAAGAAAGAACCCTCGAAGAAGATGTGCATGTTTGACCTTCAGAACTTCACGCCCCAGTGCCACCAATATCCGAGTATCTGCCACGCTGCGAAACGCTGAGCCGCTTTTGCATTCTTATGGTAATGTATGCATGTACATATGTTATCTCCACATTTGTCCCCAACAAGTACCCTTCCACTTATTACCATGGAACCAGACGTGCCGGAAATGGTCCCTTTAAAGGGAAGATGGTCCAAACCAGCACCCCCCCAACGTCGAACGGTTCCATTTGAAAAAGGTGGGAGGGCACCTACATGAATTGTTTGGACTAGTGTATTCCCCTTGGTTATGTATACATATATATATATATGCATATATACGTATGTGTATGTATATGTCTATATGCGTCTATATGCATATATATATATATAGATATATATATATATATATATATATTCTCCCCCCCCTCCCCCCCAAGACCCGCGCCTGGTTTGCAGCCATCGTTGCTAGACAGATGGACATGTGCCAGCGCATAGATATGTATATACCGTATAATATATATATATATATATAAATGTATAGATATGTCTCTTCCAAATTTACCAAGCACAATATATATATATATATATATGTATATATATATATGTATATATATATATATTCACATATAGGTGCGCCGCCAATTCGAACATGAGTCAGGTGATTCTGCACCACGTCAGCCGCCGGGACTGCGCAGCGGCCATCCGGAAGCTGGACGCTTGGCGAGATCCTGTTGACCCGGGTCGGTTCCGGAGATACTGTGGATGGACGAAATCCGTTTCGCACCACCTAAGAAGCCCTGGAATGATGATTCCCTTGTAAATGACAAGCGACAATGGTTTCCCATGGTTTCAAAGTGGTGCAGGAATTCGTCCATCCACAGTATCACACGGGAATCACACGGTTCTTTAGAAGGGGATTTCGGGGAGGAGGTAGCCCCAGGCCGCAGAAGATCCCCGTTTATGGTGAGCCTTCTTTGTTTGGGGAAGACTGGAGGAATGAAATTGGAGAACCCCCCCCCACCCGCCTCCCCCAGAAGGTAGGGGGCATTTGGAGATCTCCATCTATGGAAACCTGTTTTCCCGAGAAGACCAACAAATTGTTGATTAGGGGACATCTAGCTTTTCACCTGCATCCCTTTCTGGTCTGCTGGAAGCTGGTATCTCCAATGGTCTACCTCTCTGAGCTCCGTTTCGGACTGTGGGCATTTTTTGGGTTGGACCATTGCTCGGCTTGCGCAAAGCGAATCGGCCTTTTGACCGTTGGATTTTCCAACAACGTCCATCTTTCGTCATGGCCCCAAAATGTGAAGCTTTTGCTTCTGGGTACTTTTGGCAACTGACGGTTCTTGCCAATCCTCTCGGTTGGAAGTGAGATTCCTGCTTCTGCTTGGGTGTTCGGCCAAGTGAGTACGTTGTAGGACACCTAGGTCATAACCCACCTATTTGTCCCCCGTTCAGCGGGGTTAACCTTGTGAAAAGTTGGCGATCACCACTTACTAACTTGGCGAACCCGACCATCCAACTAGAAAAACCTTAACGTTGACCCCAGATTGACTATGGGGTTCGTCCAAAAGTGGCGATGTGCGGAATCCCCACTAAACTCAGAGACACCTCCTATGACTAAACTTCCATTTGCTTAAGAATATGTTGTATTTTACCTGTTGGTTTTTAAGAAAGTCTATCACTGCTGAACATTTGTTTTCCAAACAACTTAAGCAAATGGAAGTAAACAGGGGTACCGTTTCTTGGGTATAACATCTTCATCGGTGTTTGAGGCTCCTGCTTGTGTGAGCTTTTAGCGTGTTTTTCTTGTTTGTTATTTGCAGACCTTTGGGCAACTGATGGCTTCAAACAGCAGACAAAGAGTCAAAGCCTTTAAAATACAAAGCCAATGTTCCCCGTTCTTTCTTTGTCTAGCCGGATCATTCCACTGATTGTTTTTAATAGCTCATGTTCTGCAGTTTGTTTGACCCAACCAATTTTGACTGATTCTTCTTCTTACCTCTTAAAAACACAACTTTTCAACTTGTTTGGGGTAACATGGGCTATATGTTTGCAAAAGATTAACTTCCCCAATCCTTGAAGTTTTCAGGGGTAAGTCTCACTTCCTGAGTTCCTAGATTGAACACTTTCCGGTGAGACCATTTTGGCGGTGGAAATCAGAAAACCGGTAAGTGGAAACATGGACCAACACCCGCGGAATCAGCCCCTCCTGTTTAATTTTGAGCCACAGCCATTTTAGTGGTACATCAAGAGTTTTACTTTTTCTGGCCAACCCACTGCATGGGAAGTGAGAACCCGGTGGGTTCGATGTTTCTGAAAACGGGATCTGCGTCCCACGTCCCCGGGGTTGGCTCAGGAGAACATGAAGTCCGCGGACGGTCAAGAGCTGGCAGCCCGGCTTTCAGATGCATTTTCTCAGGACGCGGCAACGAAAGGGACCTCCCCCCCCCCGGAAAAAAATGGCGCACTCCTTCCATTTGGTGAATATATTTTTGTTGTTATGTTCCCCTGTTGCTTTTAAAGAGAGTCGATTTCACTGCTGGAATTATTTTTATTTGTTACAATGGACTTAAGCAAATGGAGGACTCCAAGTGAGTTCCGGAGCTCGAGCTTGAGCCACTTGTGTTTGGTGTCCATTGCTCGTGGCCTGGACACAGAGTTCGGCTCTCCGCTTTTCGCCGATCCACCCAGGAGGTGGGTAGAAACTCTCTTCACGGGGCCTGTTTCTTTAGTCTAAAAGTGGCATCTGTGAGTGGAATCTGTGGGGGGTTTGTGGGTCTTGAGTTCCCCTTGGGGTGTCATCAGTTTGCAGGGAACCGAGAGAAAGAAAGTCTCTCCCAAATCAAGAATGGGGTTGGCTTGAATTGAAGGAAAGCTAGAAACCCGCCGTACTATCAGCGTTAGAATGCGGGTGTTGGGGGGAGGGTTCTTGGGCGTGAAGTGAAACCGAGTGAAGTGATGCCTGGAAAGATCCCCACCTGGAAAGCTTCACCTTTCAGCTTTTCCCTTCAACTTTTATCAGGGGTCCTGAAGCATTTCCCCGCTTTGAACCTTTAAAGGTGGCTTAATGTTTATGTTTTGGAACTTGCCGGGCTCATCAACCTTTGGATCGGGGAAATCCAAGGAGGCTGTTATTGAACTCTCTTCCTGAGTTCCGTTAGGTGACTTCAGTCACCCTTGCGGGCTTGGACCGTTTTAGTGGTAAATCAAAAGCCAGTTTTTTCAGCTGCTTCTTTGGGCAGCTGAGAGCCGGGGGCACTTCCCCGAGCACCACAAAAAACGCGCCTTCGATATCGGCGAAATCGCGAAGTTCGCCGAGTCCCGAGCTTTCCGAGTCGGTCTGCGGTCTGCGGTTTGCGGACGCGTGGCCGATTTTTGTTGCAGGGCTAGGAGGAAATCACAGGTCTAAGTTTCCCTCGAACTAAACCGTCACGGGCCATTTGTGCCATAGAGCTCCCTTTGCGCCATTCGGTCTAATTGGGCGAGCCGATTTTTCTAGGAGTACCTTCCCCAGGGATCCGGATCTTTCTATAGAAAACCTCCGGAAACCCAGCGAAAACGGATCCGGTGGTCGGAAAGAACGATGGTTGAAAAGAATGGACAATGAATCAAGCCTTAGACGAATGTTGACCCCATATTTTCATCAATCAACCCAGCTTAATGATTTATAGGGGGTGAAATTGTCCCCGGGTGAAATGTGGGTGTGGCTCATATTAAACAGGAGGGGTTACGCAGGTTTTGGTCCAAGTTTCCACTTACCAGGGCCAGCCATTTTGGAATTCCGGTTTTTTGAGCCACAGGCATCGTGGGGAATCAGCCCCTCGTTTTTGTTCGCTCGGTCTCCGCGCCATTGGCGAGGTGTGCCGCTTCGCGCCGGTGCTCTTCGGTGCGGAGCCCAAGGCCTTCGCTTCGCTGCTGCTGCGGCCGCAGCTCGAGACGCTGGACCCGCGCCTTGGACGCGGCGAGCTGGACGAGTCGAGTTGGAGGGGCGACGCCGAGGATGAGAGGTGTCCTTTTTGGTTGATTTGGTGGAAAAATAGAGGGCCCTGGTTTACCTAATGGTTCAATCAACTACCAGGGCCATCTATTTTCCCAAAAAGGACACCTATGCCGAGGATACGCGAAATTTCGCGCGCCGGGGAAGTGTTTTTTTGTTGACCCCATGTTTTTTTAACACCGGGGTTAGGGGCTGTCCCTGGGTGAAATGTCGGGAATCATCACTTTTATTAGTAAACCGGGGTTGATGAATGTGGGGTCGTGCACGTGGGTCTCTGTCTTTTTGTTTTGAGGGTGCACCTATGTTGGGGCAGTTTTACAGGGAGGAGAACCACATTAAATGCCCTTTTGGGGGGCTCTAAAAGACAGTAGGGTAACTCCCACGAAACATATTGACCACGCGCGAGTCCAAGAGTTGTTCACGCTGAAGCACCTGATTCAGAGCCATGTTGTGGTATCCGGTTGCTCTGGCTCCTGCTAGGTCCACTTTCAGTCACGCCCTCAATGGGTTAAGCTTTTCTTCACTGTTATTGGCAAGTTGCTTCTTTTTTGTGGGTTCTGTTCATTTTTTGGTAGGGGGCTGCAACAAAAACGAGCTTTTGGTTACCATGCCAAGGGCTGCGAAGTTTTTGTCTGGGTCATTAAGCGAGGAGCAGGTTGGGTTTAGGGTTGAGAATCTTAAGTTCCTCACACATGTTGGAACCTTTCTTGGCCAAAATTTGCTTGGCTCACCAAGGCAGCCGCAGCGAAACAGGCGATCGAGCTGAGCTCACGTGTGTTTTGTGGCCCTGTTGGGTTCCCACGTGCCACACGAGTCAAATATTACCCCTTCGGTTTGGATTGGTTTGGGAAGTTGAAGGGGTCCAAGTTGTTCTTGTAGAGCCTCAGCTGTTCAGTGGCACCAAGTCTTTTTCCCTTTTTTTTGGGTGGCTGCCCCACTAAACTGGTCCAAGCCCCAAAAAGAACTGGTTCCCGATTTTTTTCTCCGGGGTCACTGAACAACTGAGGAGCGTAAATCTTGGGGTTTGCCAGCGCCCCCCACTGATCCAAACCAATGAGCCGGAAGCACGCGAAGCGGCCGAAGGCTCCCCGAGTTTTTCCTTGGTGAAAGATCTCCCCATGGGTTCTCGGCATGGAAAACCATGGCCAGGGCAGAGAGTTTGAAGGCCGAAGAGCTCGGCCTGTTCACTTCCATGGTTTGGATTGGTTTGGATGGAGTTGAAAGGCTTGGTTTTTGAGGGGTTTAGTTGGGGAGCACCTCCACTCAACCGAAGCACCAATTGGGGGAAGGATGATCCATGCTTGAAAGGAGGGTCGCCACATTCACCCGGGACAGACCATTCAACAGCAACACCGACTCGATGCCCCCCCTACTCTTGGCTTCAGATTGGAACAAGGGGGCCACCCCGTCCCACTGCCTTAGAATCGTTTCCCCACTGTCCATTGGAGCGAGGCCTCGCCCCCTAAATCGTTCTTCGAAGCGAAACCGACCGCAGAATTCATGTAAGCACGGGTCCTGAACAATTGCAACCACTTGAAGTGACCCACGTACCCGTAAAAAAAGGGGGAAAAAAACAAAACGAGGGGTGCGGAGTTCAGCTTGCTTTTTGGCCTTCCCTTTGAACCCAGCCCGGTTCAATGGTGGCGGGTCGCGAGGCTCCTGGTACTTCCGGGCATCTTTGCACTGCACTCCCGAACCCACAGGCCCTGGAGTCCGACGGAATCTCGAGGGTGGTCCCACACTGGGGCGCTGGGTCTTTTTTTGAGGAAAGGAACCCCAAAAAAAAGCCCCAAGGAAGACCCCAAGGAAGCCTAAGCCACCTTAAGGAGCCATGAGGAACCTGAAAGAACAGAACTCTGAGGAACTCTAAGGAACCCCAAGCAACCCTAAGCAACCTTAAGGAACCCTAAGCCCTACGGAAGCCGAAAGGCACTCTCAACTACCTACCCCCCTGGTAGCTACCCTCGCCAAGGCGAGGGGGAGGGGGGGGTTCCCCAAAGACTGCGTAAGGAATGCGAAAAAGCCCGAAAGGAGCTTTCGACTAACACTTGCCTTGTACCTCCCCCCCGGATAGGATTCCATAAGCGCTGCGGCGAATTGGGTGGTTTGCCTTTTGTCTTGTTGTGGCGGTTCTAAGCTTTAAGTGGTTTGCGCCATTCGTTTTTTTTTTTTTTTTTTTTTTTTATTATATATATATATTATTGTCATTATTTTTTTAAATTTTATTTGTTTGTCTGTCTCATTTGGGTGTGCCCGCATTTGCTCATATGTATCTATACTGTCTTTAGGCTTCCCCTTTAAGAGCTTCGTGGGATAGGATCCTTCAAATTATGCGTCTCGTGGGTGTGAGCCTATCACATAGAACAGCCATGGAGTTGTGTTTTACCCAGTTACCCTGTGTCCCCCGGCAGAGAAGCGAGCCATGATTGCCGTTCACAATTTTAAGCAGCGAACCCGGCAAACGAAACTGGATTCAGAGGGTGACACCCACAACTTCTAGATTTGAGGCAAACTCGGGGTGGCTCCAAGCCCGCACAAGGCAACAAGTCGAGCACCTTCGGTAAGCTTCCTAGAAAAGCACACATTGCTGGGTCCCCCAGTAGTGCCCCTTCTCTCCCTTGTTTGGGGGAGTTTCCCCCTGCCAAAATACACTACAGAAAAAAGTTGGTACCCTTATTCTAACCTTTCTACTGAAGGATCTAGATTGTGTCCAAAAGCTCTCGTTGCAGGGACTTTGGGGTCACACCCTTGAGAGCAATGCAATACAAAAATCCGGGCCTAGCCCCCTCCCAACATTTGTGGGTCGACCTGAAAATTCGACTTCCTCTTCAAGGGGCCCTCTGTCAGGTGTGGGAGGGCACCGCATGTTCAGCTGCCCACGCAGTGAGCCCAAAGCCCCATTTCATCCCCCCCCAACGGTTTTCTCGAGTGGCAAGAGGGGACGTAGGTAGAACGGAACTCCCAGCTCCAAACCCTTCGGAGCCCACCCCTAGCCAAGCGAAGCCATTGGCTCAGTCACCCCTTTCCGGTGAGAGCTGAGCACGCTTTGCCGCAGGGGCAGAGTCGTTGTTCCACACAAAGAAGGCAAGGTGCCATCCCCCAAAAATTGGGGGGAAAAACCATTTGTTGACTTTGATGCCACGTTTGAGGACGCCAAAGTCAGATCCAACCAAACTGGAAAGCCAACCCACCAATTTCACGGGTCAATCCTAGAAAAGGCCCAAACATGGCATCTCCGAGTAAGCAACCATCATGGTTGAGAAAATCTCTCATTTTGCAGGTGTGCGAAACGTCATCAGATGCAAAGCGCATGAAATACATATAGTCAGATCCGGTATAGAAAGACACAAACGCTGAGATTCACAATGAAATTATGCGAAATCCACATAAGACCTGAATAAGGCTTCTTTGTGCTCCCCCGCCCCCATGAAACAAGCCACCTTTCCAGGACACCTAAAATTCCCCCCCCCCCCCTCTCACTGAGCTTGCTTCAGGTCGGAGGCGACGCGGTACCTGGAGCACGCGGTGCGCCACGAGCGGACGGAGAAGAGCAGCGGGCGGACCCTCCGCTCAGGACGCGCGCGGCGCGCGCGGCGCGCGGCGTGGCCCGCCGGAGGTTAGGAGATTCATCGCAGTCAGCCCCTCATGGCTGTTGTTGGGAAACAGGGTTGTGGGATCAATGGGTTTATCCCCCACTTCTGTGATACAAGAGAATCTCCCCCCTGAGATCGGGGGGTTAGTCTTCGGAAAACCCTTTGTGTCGGGAAACATGTTGCATTGTTGCTTCTTGTGGATTAGTGGTTGAAATCCAACCACTTAACTGCTGAAATTTACATGTTTGCTCCCCTTCCAACGTCAACCAAGGCCTCCTTCCTGTCTTGGCGACATGTTTTGCACCTTTGCCCAAAGAAAAAAGAGAAGGTATCTAAAGCCTCGGTTTAAGGTTCAAGCCCGGTTTGATTATATTTAGCATCTTTGCCTTTTAACCAAATGCAGACAGAACATATGCAAGTTTGAAGCCTAGGTTTAGGGTTGCATTTCTTTAACCTTGAGGAAAAACATGTGGCCATGGGTCAAAATTCCGTACCCCCAGTGAACATCCCCATCCCCACTAAAATAGGTTCTGACATGGGTGGTGAATTCACCAACCCCCAAATGGGATCCCAAAACGGTTTTGAGCCACAGCCATGTACCCAGCAATTGCATTAACATGTACCTACTGTGGGTGGACGAAATCCTGCTCCAAAAAAAAGGAACCTGTGGGAACCATTGTTTGTTGGCATTTGTTTGGGGTATTCATCATTCCAGGGTTTCTTAGGCGGCGCGAAAGGGAGTCTGGCTATCCACAGTAGCAAGCATCGCAAAGTGGAATATGCCATAAACAGCGAGGGAAGCCATCCACCCAGTTGCTCTCAAATACCTTTTGAAATGGGGTGTCACCAAGTTGGGGAATTCCCCCTTTTTCTGGATAGTTTGAGGGTCCATCAACCCATTTCCCTTTTGGATCCTGGGGCAGGAAATGCCTATTTAATTGGATCCTACCGAAACTCTGAAATCCAACCCGGAAAGGGGGCCTCATTAAAAATTACGAGGGGCCCGTTTTGGAGGTGACCTATGGTTTCCACCGGGATCGATCCCCCCCCCCCCCACAACCTCCAAAAAAACAACATGGGTTATATACCCTGCACCTTCCGTTGGCTTAAGAAGACTTGTTGTTTTCCTTTGTTGGTTTTAAGGGAATCCACAACTCTGGCAAATATATATATATATATATATACATATATATACATGGTGGCCAGTTGCGTGACTTCCTGGAAAGGAATGACCCCGCTTGAATGTTTTCTTGGTTCATCGTTGTAGTCAAGGACAAGGATGTAAGATACTGTGGATAGACGAAACCATTTCGCACCACCTCCGAAACCCTGGAATGCTGAATTTCCAGTAAGAACCAACAAAAAATGGTTCCCATGGTTTCTTCGATGGTGCAGGATTTCGCCCATCCACAGTATTACGGGTCCCCCCACCCCAGACTTTTGGTTGTGTCCGGCATTTATTCGGGCGACCCTGACAAAAATACAGGACTCCCTTCTCGTACCACTGTGGATAATTAAGATCCATTTCGCAGAGCGAAATGAAACCATGGTTGAAACCACAACGTTTGTCGGTATTTTTCTTTGGGTTTTTGAACCGTGGTGCGTTGGATGGATTTGGCAACCATCCACAGCACCCGTTGGTAGGCGGTTTGTCCCATTCATAGGGCTTCATCCATCCCAACTGGTGCGGATTGGATTATGTCCATCAGTAGGTCTAAGCTGGTTTGCACTACTCAACTAGGTTGTCCAGGAGTGCCCTTTTTTGGGGGAGGGTTCCTGTTCCCCTACTAAAATAGACAAAAAAGAAAAAGAGCAAAAAACAACACGGTACCCTTGTTCTAGCCTCTCAAATCTGGAGGACCTAGTCAAGCCATTAGCCCCAAGTGGTGTCCCAAGCAGGTCCCACAGGTATCGGCATCGCAGGAAGCCTCCTGCTGGACAATAACTTGGGCTGTGTGGAGGAGGGCCAGAGATACGGCGGCCCGGCGCGCGTGTGGACGCAGGTTCTGTTGGATGCTGAATGGCAAGGGGCATCCGAGATTTCCCCCTTCTCAGGGTGTTCAAACATCATCTTTTGGGCCACTCTTAGATGAAGTTCTTTGTAGTGCAGGTGATGTTGGATCGGGAAATCTGGGGAGCTCTGCTCAATGAACCCCCGGTTCATTAATTGAAGATTGCCAAGCTTAACCAAAGGGGACGGCCCAACCATCTCTTGTGACATGGCGGCACTGCAGCTGGTGCACGTTACGTGACCCTGGATACGTCGCGCCGATGGCATGGTGTCAAAAATTGGATTTTGGTTGTCCTTTGGCATTCTCAACCAACGCACGTGTGCCCAAATATGTAAGCCTCGCATGCGGAAACATCATGATGTTATCATCAACGTGACTTGCTGTTTCTGAGCAAGGAATCAGACATGACCCCGAAAAAACCCTTTTCCTTTTACGGGATCCCAACTGTGGATGGACCATTGTTTGTTGGTATTTACAGGGGGAATCATCATTGCAGAGTTTTCGAGGTGGTGCGAAATGGTTTTCGTCCATCCAAAGTAGGGGTCTTGGTGGCTTCCATCCGGTCCCTTAGCTTTTTATCCTTTTAGTGTTTAGTGGTAGTTTCCATTCAAGCCACTGAAAGTTGGTCACCTGTAGCGGGGGATCAGAAAACGGGCAGCCTGGCAGTCCAGGGGTCACTGCCTCACTGCCAGCCCCAGGTCATACTGAGACCTGCGGCACTGAGGCTGGGCGGTGGGGGGCCAAGCGATCTTGAACGCCCTGGTGCTCCTCTACGCCGAGCCCGAGCCCATGGAAGGAGGGGCGGCAGAGAGCGCGCGGCTCTAGGGTTCGTTCCGGAACTGGTGGGCTTAGATCTCATAGGCTGAGCGTTTTGGTCCATATGGCTGTGGGTCAAAACTGTTTTGGGATCCCATTTTCGGCTAGGTGAATTCACCACCCATTTTAGAACGTATTTCAGTGGGGATTGGGATGTTCACTGGGGGTACGATTTGGGTTTTGACCCATGGCCATTTTTGTCCCCATGGCATTTTGGACCCTTTGGGGGCTGATTGCCTTTCTGTCCCCTGAATTTCATGAGCCTAATTCATCAATTCAAATCCGAAGTACTTGTGCCGGCCAACTAGATTTTGTTTGGTAGAATTTCTCGTTTTTGGTACAGGCCCAAATCATTCCTTATAACTCTGGTTGAATTATAACGACTTCAGAACCTCACCACACATGGTGGTTTATGTGGGGAATAGCCTTACCAAGAAAGATTTGAGCGTCTGGTTAGGCAGCATGATAGAGTAGACTGGGCTGTTGGCTTTAGACCGGGCTTGAACTTGAAAGAGAGGTTTTGAATACGTTCTTTCTTCTTTAGACAAAGATCTACACCATATCACCTGCCCGTTTTCTGATCCCCCGCTAAAAGTGACTAACTTTTAGTGGGTGAAATACGGAAACTGCCGCTAAACACTAAAAAGCTTAAAGGCGAAGGAACCGGATGGCTGGGAGCCACCAAGATAATATTTCACCAACCTGAAATAAGGTGGTGGGGGGGGGGAAGAGCCGCAGGGGATCAGAAAACGGGCAGCCAACTTATACTTCACCCAGGAACTTTCATTGAGAACTCAGTTCGGAAGGAAAAAACACGAGGTTTTGGTGGCTGCCCCACTAAAAATGGTCTTCCCCAAAAGGGTTCCAGGGTCACAGAACAACTGAGTTCTTGAACTCAGGTCAGAAGGAACTCTTTACGAGGGCTTGAGGCCAGTCAGTGACACCCGGCTTCCCACGTAACAACGCCCCCAATCAAGATCAACCAGGGGTTTATTTGTCCCCACAAAAAAAGAGAAACACAATGAAGATCAACTAGGTCAACATTACTTCGGATTGGCGTTGTTTGATTTGCACATGTTTGCGTTGGACACTTTTCTCTCCTGCAGATTAAGATGGAACCAACAAAGCACCCGTTTGTAAAGGAATCTCATCTTGGGGGACCCCGCCATTTTCGGTTTCATGTTGGCTTCCTCGGTTGACTCGTTTTGCGTTTTGGCCCCGATGCCGAGTTCGAAACAGTTGTTTTTCCAGAGACGATCTACCCCCCCTGTCGGTTCTAAAGGGGATCGATTTCACTACTGGACATAAGTTCTCGTTTGTTTCCGGGGACATGTTCGCAACTGGGAGAGAACCCGTCCTGTGGATGGTTGCGACCTGCGGAGCCAACCCCAAGAAAACCCGAAGAAATTCAAGGAAACCCAAGGAAGAGACCAGAAGGAACTCCAAGGAACCCTGGGGGAACTTTAATAGAACCCTAAGGAACTTTAAGGAACCCTGAGCAACCCTGAGGAAGCCTAAGAAGCCCCAAGGAAGCCGAAAGGTGCTCTGAACTACCAACACAAACCCCCTGGTTGCTACCCCCTCTGGCGCGGGGGGGGGGGGGGGGGCTTCCCCAAGGTTGTGTCAACGGCTTGGCTCGCCTCCCCAAACCGCAGGCGAAGGCTCCGAAGCGCGCGAAGGCGAAGGCTCCGAGGCGGGCATCCTGCGCTTCCTCGCCGCGCAGGCGCTATCGACCGGACCGGCCGGAGAGGTTTGGATGCGGGGATCGCGACGGTTTCTTCCAATTCACCCCCCTTGGGGGTGGGGACCCGTGTCCCCCCGCAAGGCGGTAGTGGTAGCGACAGTTTCTCCATTTGCCGAACGTCAGGTTCCACGTTAGAGGGTACCCTGGTTTAAATGCTTCCATGAGAAGCAGAACGACCCCAAGATACACCATCCAACCGGTGGTTTCCTGGAAGGGGACCTCCAGGTTCACGCCTTAATTCCCTACCTATCGCACCGGCAAGAAGAGTATTTCTTATTTTCCTTGTTTATGTTAAAGGGAATCTAGCACTACTGGCAATATATAGTTTTTTGGACTTAAGCTAATGGAGCGTTTCCTCAGACTGGGTGCTACGCAAGGTCCCTGTTGTTGGTTCAAGCTGTTTAGGCTTTTAGACGCTTTTTGGTTCTGCTCGATTTTAGTAGGGGTGCTGCAAACAACAAAGTTGTTTGCTGCCCTACCAAGGGTGTAAAGATAAACGCATGGGTGGCTCGTTTTGTTTAAGGCCCCCCCCCCGAAAATGGTGCTACAAGCCTTTAAAAGTATGTATCTTGACACAGCTAAAAGTGAATAGGTATGGGCGGTACGGGTTCTCACATAAAAACGATTCCATTTTTTAATTGGATGTGGAAACAGCACGAGGAGCAAATGCATACTTTCTGCGCACAGATCCAGAGGAGTCCCTCTAATCCGAGAGAACTTGATCTGTTTTTCTGCCTGGGGGTTTCGAATCCTCAAAGGAATCTCACTTGGTGAGTTCCGTTTCGGACTTCAGTCACTTTTTTGCGCTTGGACCATTTCAGTGGATACAAAAAGTTCAGACCTTTGAATCCAATCCGCTCGATCGGAAGTGAGGAGTTCCCTCTGAACCGAGAGATGTTTGTTGTTCTCCCTGGAGTCTTCTTCTGACCCTTTAACAATGGGTCCCCATGATTTTGGGTAATGACCCCATGTTTCAAGGGTGCAAAGTCTAGGTGCACCAAAGTCAAATTTGTTCCGTTTCAGTTTCACATTTACCTGGAGTCTCCATGACCCCTAGAAAAAGGGGTCATAACCCCTTGATTTTGAGTAATGACCCCATTTTTAAAAGGATCATGGAGACTCCATGCAGATACTCACATGTTAGCTATGATTAGTTCTGAGACCCTGAGACTTTGGAAATATCGGGGCTGGCTCACCAGGTCCAGGTCCTTCTGTTTTTCTTTGCGCCCAGTGCCCTTCTCTCCCCTTTTTTGGGGTTTCGGGTTCCTCCACTAAACTAGACAAAAAAGAAGAAAGGTTGGTTACCCGTGTCCTAACCACTCAAATCTGGAGGACCTAGTCCATGTCCTTTTTGTTTTGCCAACTAATGGGTATTCCATTCAAACCATTAAAGGCTTTCCCTTTTTGCAGGGCTTCGCAGAAAGCAGCCGAGTGTCCCTAGGTTTTTTTTTTGGTTTGCGTTTTTCGAGGGTTCCCTCCCTCTGCCAAAAAAGCAAATAAAGCCGCCGCCGCAGCACCGAGGAGGGCAACCCGCTGCTGGATCTGCACTTCGCGCTGCGGGTCTGCCGGCGCCAGGGCCTCATCAAGGCCGTGGTGATGCTCTACGGGCTCATGGCCATGCACGAGGCTTGCGCGAGGTATACCGGGGTTGGCCCGGGCCCAGAGCGGACGGGGGAGAGGGAGAGCTGAGCTGCTGAAAAAACTTCCATTTGCTGAAAAGAGTATTTAATTTTCTCAAAGTTGGTTTTAAAGGGAATCGGTTTCACAGCTTTTTTGTTTAATTATTATTATTATTACTATTATTGTTTTTTCTTTTTCCAGGGGACTTAAAGCAAACGGAGGCTAAGCTTGCGATCGCTGCGGTCGGAGGGTAGCAAAAACAAGGAAACAAGAAGAATACTTTGTTCTGGACCTTGTCAACACTGGGGGCGGGTTATTGATGAGGGGTACACATTACTTGCGATCGGTGCGAGAGATGCAGGGAATGAGAAATTGAACGGCCCCAAGACAAATCATCCAACTTGTGATTTCCTTTAAGGGGACTTCTGGGTTCCAACTGATTCCCTACCTATCGAACCAGCCTTTAATGGGGCGATCAGGTACGTCAGATACGTGGTTAGTACGCCCGGCGATGACTCACTGAACGGAGACTTATCACCACGGTTTTTGTGGGTTACCCACTTACCAAGTACCCTGCCCCTTTAAGTGGCGAAACCCCTAAACCACAAGTTTTGGCTTGGTGGCTCCCAGCGAATCATCCGGTTCAACTTAGCTTTTAGTTGTTTTTAGTGGGTGAAAGGTGGTGATTTCCGTATTTACCAGCATGACTTCCATTTGCTGAAAGAAACTATATGGTTGTTATTTTCCCTTGTTGGTTCGAAAGGGAATCGATCTCACTATTGGACATACGTTCTCATTCTTTCCTGGCGGCTTAAGCAACCGGATGTTTTGGCAGGTGGTTTTGCTAGGAAGACTAAGGTGTTTTCAAAGAAAAGTAAAGACAAAAAAGGAACAACCAGATATCCCTTTCTCTCGTGAAACCACAAGCAAACCACAAGAAAAAAACACAAGATATCGTGAAACCACGAGGAAAACAAAGGGATATCGTGAAAATAAAGGAAACACAAAGTGAAACCACAAGGACAAGGAGCACTGGCCATTTCGGGGGTCCCCCTATTTTGAGACAGACCCATAAGGATCATAAGGCCTGCGTAAACCATACCAACCTTACCATCTTGGTAGAGCCAAAGGTTAAGTTTCGGTCGCTCAATTGTGTGTAATTATCTCACTCCCGGGTTCATGGACTTTAGTCCCTTTTTGGGTATACGTTTGCCCGGATTAGTAAGCTCGCCCAGTTCAATTCGGGGGTGTTCCCTCCAAAAGTGGCCTGAATCCCCAAAAAGCGAAATCAACCCAAGGGGGTGTTCAAAATGATCCTTGCGCTTCTGCCTAATCTTTGCGCTCTTGTTTCCTTACTCCTGTTTTTTTTGGTGGATGTCAACATGTTCGGTAACCCTGAACATGTTGGTATTCCTCCTGCATTGCTTTGAATCGGTCGGAAACAAGGTACAGCACCTCCTCCTGAACAACCAAACTACCAATCCAAACCAGCAATTGGAGGGAAGCGGAAGCTGCCGAGCTTTACTTGGTGAATTCCAAAGAGGCACAAAATTGACTCAGATCCGCAACGAGGGGCTCACATTGGTTGATCCAATGGTCGTCGGTCGGCGGTTTCCACTGGGCTAGGAGGCAGTGGAGGTGGCGCTGGAGCATCAGGATGTGGCCCTGGCCAAGCATAGCGCCTGCCGACCCCAGGAGTTTGTGCCGAATCAGTGGGCTGGTTGGATTGGTTGGTTTGATTGGTTTTGTTGATTTGGTGTGTTTGGTGTGGTTGGGTTGGTTTGGTTTGACTGGTTTGGTTTGCTTGGTTTGGTTGGTTTGGTTGCTTTGGCGCGGATTGGTTTGCTTGGTTTGATCGGTTTGGTTGCTTTGGTTTGGATTGTTTGGTTGGACTGGTTTTGTTTGTTAGTTTTGTTTGGATTGGTTGGGTTGGTTTGGTTTGGTTTGGTTTGGCTGGTTTGGGTTGCTTGGTTTGGTTGGTTTGGTTGGTTTGGTTGCTTTGGTTCGAATGGTTTGTTTGGCTTGGTTAGGTTTGGGTGGTTTGGATTGGCTGGTTTGATTGGTTTTGTGAGGTTGGCTTGGTTGGGTTGGTTTGGCTCGGTTTGGTTTGACTGGTTTGGGTTGCTTGGTTTGGTTGCCTTGGTTCGGATTGGTTGGTTTGGTTTGGATTGGTTGGTTTGGTTTGACTGGCTTGGTTTGATTGGTTTGGTTGCCTTGGTTGGGATTGGTTGGTTTGGTTTGGTTTGGTTGGTTTGGTTTGACTGGTTTGGTTTGCTTGGTTTGATTGGTTTGGTTGCCTTGGTTCGGATTGGTTGGTTTGGTTTGGTTTGGTTGGTTGGTTGGCTTTGGTTTGGATCCATTTGGGAGACACCGGTTGCCTTGTAGGGCCTTGGGCAGGTTTCCCTTAGGCCCCTAGAAACGTAAAATCTACCATGCATTGCCATGCGTTGCCCTGTGCTTTTGCCAAACCTCTTTGCTATTGGGTTCCCTTGCTCCTGTAACCTTTCTGGTGGATCTCGAAATGTCCGGTAGCCCTGAACTTGTTGGTTGTTCTCATGTGTCCCTTTGACATGGTTGTCGTTGGGAAACATGTTACATTTTTGCTTATTGTGGTTTAGTGGGAAATCCCCACTTACCTGCTAAAATTTAAATGTTTGCTCCCCTTCCAACGTCAACCAAGTTGAATCCGTCTAAAACAGGGTACAGTACGCCTCCGTAACAACCAAACTGCCAATCCAAGCCACCAATTGGAGGGAAGCTGACTTCAAGTATTTGGTTTGTGGACTCACGAACTTTCATCCACACAACCAGGGGCTCTCACAAAAAAAGTCGCCCGGCCACCATACTCGTGAGGAAACTTAATGGTTTCTCTCGCGTAACCACGGCACGCGCTGTTTTTCTCCACTCCCAAATTTTCCCAGGCAACCTTTGGGCATTTGCCCCCGCTTTCGGGGTTTCTCCCTGCCTGGGAGACTACTATGGGCTTATCTCGTGCCGAACCCACCAAATGGATCGGTTTATCCCGTTGGTTCCCCTGGAAATCAACCCCCAACAGAAGAGGTAGCCCCAAAAGCCATACCCGTATGGGTGGCTCGTCTTTCTTTGCAAAGGACCCAGAAACAAAAGGTGACCCAGCCATTCCATTTAATTTGCCAGTATGTTTGAGTGGGCAACCAAGGGAACCGCACTTTAACAACCAGGATCCATTGTGTGAGGCAAGTGAGCTTCCCCTCCCCAACCGGGATACTCCCCACTCAACTCAGAACGTCACCGCCCGTCGTTTTTTTTTTCTGCAACCACCGGCTGACCCACCCGGTCGACTTGCAGCGGGGCAAGTGAGAAAAAAAAAATCACCGAGGAGAAGAGGCTCAGACAGAAGCTGTGGCTCCGCATCGTGGAGCACCAGGCGATTGAAAGATGGAGGGCTCTTGGGTAGGGGTTTGACGAGCTTCGAAATCTAATCCCCGAGGAAGTTCGCGGATTGATGTCGCATGTTTATGAATATTTAGAGTGTTTTGGGAAATTGAAGTTGCTTTGCGACTTGGCGTCGTTGATTCTGGCCTTTTTTGGGTCATGTCAGGTTTCGGAATTGGAGAACTTGATGTGTGAAATCGACGCTGGTTTTCTTGCCGAGCCTTTCCTTCAAAGCCCGGTGTCCTTTTGAGAATTTGAGAAGGCTGAGGGTTCACAAGGTCCTGTTTGCTTGGTGGTTCCCAGCCATGCCTTTAGGTTTTTAGTTTGTAGGGTTTGGTGGTTGGAATCCCTGGTAGTTTTTCCATTTATCCCACCAAAGTTCATCTGCTAGAAGGGGATCTGCTGCCAGCCCAGTTTGAGCATGCCCCCCCTTAATTGGTTTCCATTTTCTGGGGCAACTGAAGGGAGAGCACCCACTTTTCGCGCCGGGTGACCCCGGATCTAGGTAGAACCCGTCCCAATACTGGAACCATTTTGTCCCTTTCCTGGGATCAAAGTCAGAAGGGGCGGCTTCCCTTTAACCTACCATAACCTGTCACTTGTGGAGTGACTTTGGTCCTGGTAGAGTCATGAGGCCAGGAACACGGGGTTCCACAAGTGGGATGAGTCCCTATAGGACGCCCCAAATCCACATCAACCAGGGATTCTGAATATTCCGGGGTTCCCATTAATTTGTGTGATTTCTCCGGACCTCCTATTCAGATGGAAATGACGCATACCTTCCCTGGCTCAATTACTTTTTTGAGTGCACGCAAGGTTCCTTCTAGAACAAGCTAACTTGGAATTCTCACTGACACCCAGCCAGACAAACAGGGAATGACACCTAGAGTCCCTGGTGGTCTACTTTAAGGGAATCCGTGGATGGACGAAATCCTGCGCCACCTAAGGAACCATGGGAAGCCATTGCTTGTTGGCATTTACAGGGGGATCGAATCATTGCAGGGTTTCTGAGGTACAGCATGTTAATTCCAAGCAGCCCCAATGAAAGCAGGGTCGCTTTTGTTGGTTCTGTAAGCAAAGTTCGATTCGCGAGGACCGACCATTGATCAGATGACCCCTGGTTGGTTTGGATTGGTGGTTTCGGGGTGTGAACCCCTGGTTCTTGTAGAGGGTAGATGGGGTTTACCCCCGCTTGACCACGGGAAGCTGACCTTGAGTGCATTCTCAGTACCAATGGGATCCCATTTTGGTTGGTAGGTGAATTCACTACCCATTTTAGAACCTATTTCAGTGGTTGGATTGGGATGTTCACTGGGGGTACGATTTGGGTTTTGACCCATGGCCGTATGGCTTTTGGAGGTATGGATGTTTATGACCCTCGTGGCACCAAAAAAACACACACCAAAAAAAAAACAAAAAACGCCGTGTTCCATGCGCAGGCCGCCAGCTCCGACGTGCAGAAGATTATCGGTTTGATCCGGGAGCTCTTCGTCGGAGCACGGGAATTTCAAGAGACCACGGACCCCCCAAAAAAAGACAGGCGAACTGGGGAGGGGGGGGGACTCCCCTCATGAACCTCTTAAGGCCTTAAGGGCTTATCCTGAACCTTACCCAGGGATAGCCCCCCCCTTTTTCCTACTGGTCCATGACTTTAGGGGGGCCTTCTAAAGATCAGCTGGAAAAAGTGAAATGGCTGTGGGTCAAAACCAATGGTGCCATTTTGGGCTAGGTGAATTCACCACCCATTTTAGAACCTATTCTAGTGGGGATTGGGATGTTCACTAAGGGTACGGGGTTTTGACCCATGGCCAAATGTAGGTGGCGCAAATTTCCGGGAGGCTGATAGAGAGGCCTTGAATGAGTCGCAAAGAAATCGGCATGCATTTGCATATAGGTTCACTAACTACGTTTGCAGAATCAAGGGCGGGCTTCTGATTGAGGAAAAACCTTCCGGGGTATTCCTTACTCGGTGTCTTCAAATAGAAAATGCCTCACAAATCGTCGCGTTCCAAACCCGTTGGGCCCTGGTTGGGTTCTTGGGCTGTTGGGCTGTTGGTTGGGTTCTTGGACATAGCTGACATGTTGTTTTGCGTTTTGCTTTTTTGGGTGTCTTTTTTTTGTTGCTTACCCGAAAAGTTATCACTTGTTGCAGAGTGGTCCTCCCGTTTGGTGCAGCAGTGCCCTTTTACCCACTTTTTGCGGAGGGTTCCCCTACTAAAATAGACTCGAGAAAAAAGTGGGTACCCTCCCACCAACTAACATGGAAGTGCAAAAAAACCCTTTCCAAGAGGAAAGTAGTCTTTCTACAGGGGTCTGTGCACCAAACCATGTTAGCTGGTGGGAGGGTACTAACTTATTCTAAGCTCTCCACTGGAGGATCTAGCAGGATCCTACCTGCGTGGATGGCTTTCAGGTCGCAGGAGCTGACGGTGCGCGATGTGCTGCCCTACCTGCCGGACACCATGACCATCGATGCCTTCAAGGCCATAGGTGTCCTTTTTGGTGGTTTTGCTGGAAAAATGCACAGGGCTCCTTAAAATATACATTTTGCAACCATTTGAAACGTGGCTTTTTCCACCAAAATAAAGGGACACCTCCATTTACAAGGCAATTATCAGGTGTATAATGTAAGGATCCCTGATAAATGGCCCTGGTTTGCCTGGTGGTTTAATCATCTATCAGGGAAACCCATCTATTTCCCCGAAAAGGACACCTATGTTCAAGGCGGTTTTTGACAACTCGGACCTCTCCAATTCGAGCCCTAGGATGCCCAAACCGGGGTTTCCATGGTTTCCCAAACCAACGCACCATGGATCCAAATGGGTTCTCCAAAAATGACACCCAAATGAGCCTTTAAGAGATGACACACCTCACAATCGCAACATGGTGATGAGTATCCTTTGGTTTTTTTTTCCTTCGTCCGAGTCTTCTGCCGAGGGGTCTTTGGAACAAACCAAGTGATGGATGCTCACAGAGTTGTTGGCCCCCAAGACCCTCAGACCCCTCAGACCAAGTCGTATAGTGAACCTTGTGTGCGCATGAATCATAAAATGTTAACCCCGGATTCATAAACCCCAGGTTGATTAATAGGGGGTGTCCCCTTTTAGTGGGGATTCAGATCACTTTTGGAGGGGTTTCCACCCCCCTAATAATGGGAGGGGTTTATTAATCCTGGGTCAACATTAGGCTGTTGGGGGCGGGTGCCGTCCGAAACGTGTCACCTTTTTCTCTGGCGGTACACGCCAGTCCACCTAGGAATCTTCCGTTTGTCTAAGAAAATGTGTTACTTTCCCCTGTGGGGTTTTAAAAGGAATCGACCACTGGAAATATGTTTAGGTTTTTCCAGGGGGCTGAAGCAAAATGGAAGGGAAGTGAGGTGATGTCCGACAACAACTAAGCCCTACAATTGTATCCTTGACGCTTCATTCAAGGCCTGTTTTGGTTTGTCAAGGTCGCCACTGTCTGTCATACCAGAGGTTCGAAACCCTTCACGTGTGAGAATGCAGTCGTGGGCGATCGACCACTTTGGAATCACAAGCGTGGGTGCTTCACAAGCATGGGGCTTGGAAGTTGTTTTTTCTTTTTTCTTTTTTAAACTAGTAACTGGTGCGATTGAGCTGTTTGGGCCAACAAAAGCCCAGCTTTTAATGTTGTGGGGTGTTTAAACTAAAGGCCCAAGAAAACGTCGAACTTACATGTTTTGATCTTGGCCCGGATGAACAAACCCGTCCTATGGAATAGGAAACCTTTCCCTCCAGCAGCTGTTAAAGCACTAAAAGGGGACACCCCCAGTAATCACACGGGAGTTCTGCTTAACTAATCCGGGGTTCCTACTAGTGGCTTTGGCATAGGTGTTCTTTTTGGTTGATTTGGTCGAAAATAGAGGGCCCTGGTTTACCTGGTGGTTCAATCAACTACAAGGGCCATCTATTTTCCCAAAAAGGACACCTATGATTGAGATGTTCTCGAAGTACACATGAGAGGGGCAATCACACAAGTATGCCAGAAGGAAAACATGCGCATCCAAGGGTTGATTACCCATTCTGTAAACATAAAGATACCTGAACAGAATTGGGAGGGCACAATTAGAAGAAACAACCAACACTTTCAAGCATTACTCCCTTTGGCTCAATTTGCCAGCCTCACCCCGCGTCCGGTTTTTTTCTTCTCCCCAGGCGGAGATTTGCGAGTGCCTGGATACCTATGAGGGTGCCTCCCTCAGCTTTCTCTTGTCAGATGGAGTTTCCCGGGTTGGGGAGTCCCCGGTCAGGTTTTCTCTTAGTTCAAGTGGGGAGCAATTGTTACAGAAGAACACGTGCGGGTCGTGCACAACAGGACCCACATGGAACCCACACATGGAGCCCACAGCGGCCCTGAAAAAAAACATGTCCCAGGAATGATGACAGGGTACCTTTTTGGGGCTGGTTTCAGGGGAAACCAGCGGTAGACCACACATGAAGTTGGGACTCCTGGGGCCATGTTCCTCTTCAGGGGTACCTGTTGTGCACGACCATAACGGGAGAAGACGTTTTGGCGGGGCCGGCTTTCTTTAACGATGTCATGGTTGAAAAGTCTGGCAGATACTGTAAACAGAGTTGGCCACCAAGTAGCTGGCACCCTTCGTTACTTATTTGGCACAAACTCAAAGCAAGCCATCAGCGTTGTGCTCCAATTGGACAATTTTCGCACATCTGGACACAACACAAAATCAAGTTGTCCAGGGCTGCGGTGGACACCGAATATATGTTTCTCAGATATCCTTAAAAGTGGTGCCACGACTACAGAAAAAGTGGGTACCCTTATTCTAACTACTGGAGGACCCAGTCAAGGCCAGCACATGTTTCAGCTGGGTCGCTAGGATACATGTCGCTTCCCGAGTTCCGTTTCGGAAAGACCATGTTAGTGGTTCTCCAACAGATTCGTTGCTTCGTTTGGGGGGGGGCGTTCAACAACCAGTGAAAATTTGATGTTATCAGGATGGAGCTTGAGTTGTGCAGAGTTCGAACACACCTGGCAGAGATTTCACAAGGGGCGTTCTTCTTGCTGGCCGCATAGAGCTAGATTGCGACATCGCTTTGGGGGGGTCCCCAGAAAAGGTATCCTCAAAGACACCCGCACCTTTTGCCAACCCAAGGCTATCCGGATCATGGTTTGGCTTTTCAAGCAGCCCCCTTGGTAGAAACCCTTTTCGAGGGAGGCTGTTCACTCCAATGGAAAAGGACCCCGACCCGGATTGCTCTCAACATGCTGTTTTTTGTAGAGTCACCATAACCGTCCCTCTCTGGGAGGTCAAAAACTCAATAAAAATCACAAAACAACTGAGCTTCAAGGAGCACCTGAGCCACAATCAAAACCCGGGTAAGTGAAGGTTAGTAAGGGACGATCCCAGCCGTAAATAGCTGCGGCCGCCTTTTTAGTTCTTACATGTTTCTGGGTCGCCCATTTTCTCAGTTGTTCAAAGCCGACCTCTTGACCTTTTGGTTTCTCATTTTGGTCCATATTTAGTCATGGCCCCAAAAGGTCCAGGTCCTGGCGCAACTGAGTTTTTGTACTGGGTTTTGAGCAGTGACTAATTTCGCACCATTCGCAGGGAATCAGGAAATTCCCGGGTTTCTCAGGTGCGTTGGATGGATGTCGCAACCATCCACCGTAGGCGTTTTGAGCAAGTGACTTATTTGGTCTTCCTTTGACCGCGCTGGCGAGGTCAAATCGTGACGCTGCGCAGGGAGCTGCGTTTGGCCAACTTGTGTCGACCGAGTTGGCTTGTCGCATGTCCCGTTCCTTCCATTTTCTGAAAGGAATACCTGGAGTCTCCATGACCCTTGAAAACTGGGTCCATGGCCCCATGATTTTTGGTAATGACCTCATTATTAAAGGGTCATGGAGACTGCAGGTATGGTTTTAATGTTATTTTCCCCTGTTAGTTTTAAAGGGAATCCATTTCACGACTGGATAGTTTGGTGTTTCCAGGCTTTCAGGGAAGGCTCCCGGAGGGTTTGGGTGGGCTTCCGAGGCTGCGAGGCTCACTCGCGGAGTTCGTGGACGTTGGGCTTGGTCCATTTCAGTAGCAAACCGCAAGTTTGGGCTGGTTTTGGCCGGTCAACTCGATCGGAAGTGAGGGGATGCCGCATTTTTTCCAGACTTCTCATTTGGTTAGGAGATGGAAGACCACCGTTCAGCTCTCCAAGCCTTCAAAGAAGACTTGAAGCAAGCGGAAGAGTTCGGGGCCCCGGAACTTCGCAAGGGAGCGGCGGGACCCGCAGTTTCCGAATGATTTGTTTTCCCCTGTTTCGCCCTTAAACAAATGGGGGGAATACTCAAAATAGTGGGGTGGACCAAATTTTCAAGGGTCAGACTCCAGGCAACCCTTACCCTCTCACAAACTAACAGGGAAGCTGACGTTCGGGAGCTGGCTCCCTTTGCAAGGAAAATTGTCTTCCAGGACCGCTCGCAGGTCAGGTTCCTGTTTTTTTAGGTGGCAAGGAAATAAACATCTGATAACATCTGCCTATTTTATGGCAAGCTCACCAGGATTTTTCAAAAGCTTACCATGATAAAGTCCTTTACTTGAAGATCCCCTACTTCAGGTGTTGGAATTATAGTAAGCATTGCAGATTAACTGATACACAGTCAAAACCCGGGTAGAAGTAAGGCACAATCCCAACCATAAATCTGGGTGAATTATAGCGACCTCACACAACCTCACCCTAAATGGTGGTTTATGTGGGGAGTGGCCCCCAACCACCTTATTTCAGGTTGGTGAAATATTATAATTCACCTAGATAAATGGATTCCTTCGCCGCCTGGTTAGTTCTTGACATGGTTCTGGATAGACTCCCGGGTAGACCATTTTAATACCAGGTTTTCGTTATGACTCAATGGGTGGCTTGGATTTGGAGCGGAACCGCTGGTTCTAGAAGGTAATTGGGAAACCACCCAACCTCCAAACCACCAAACCAATCAGTCGGAAGCTGAATTGTCAAATGTTGATTTTGCTTGCTGTCCTGGAACTTCAGTCTCCTACTAAGCGGGGTACGGAGGGGGTAGAATCCACATAGTTTGACCGTGGCCTTGATACGGAGACCCACTCTAAGACTGGTTAGTCTCCTTGTGGTTCCCGCAAGCCGGATCAACGCGCTTGCCCCTTAAACCTGGAAATAACGGGTTGCCTTGAGCGAGTGAACATGGTTCTTTTAGAGGTTCTTGAACATGCAAATGTGACCCCAGGGTGTATAAGCTTCTGCTTGATTCTTGGGGGCGCCCATGCTTAAAGATTCTTGTGTTGTTTGTTTTCCGGTGTTGGTTTTAAAACGTTCCATTGAGGGCATTCGCACGAGTCATGGTCTTCTTTATGTATGCCCCATGTCCCCCCAGATGTCCCCCCCCAAAAAAACAAGGTGGCACCAGAAAGCGGTTTTTGTTTGCATTTGTGCCCCCCCCCTCCCAGAAAAAAAATAGCAAATACAAGGTGGCACCAGAAGTTGTTGTTTACATGTGTGCCCTTATTAAGCCCTGAAGCCCTTCACTTTCTCACATGGGCCCCGGGGTTCAAACCGCCATTAAAAAACAATGGGGGGGTTCATATAACCACCGTTATTTATGTCAGGAGCGTCATCCTCCAAATTGGCTCCTTGCCATTCTTTTACAGGCGGTTGAAAATCGGTGGGGGAGGCCTGGCTTCTTGCCGCCGCTCGTCTGGGCGAATCGCCTGAGGCGGTGCATCACGGTGGCCCGGGACCAGAGCTGCGAGCTCTGCGGCCTGGCGGCCCTCAAGGCGAACCGCGACACGGGCATCGGCATCGGCATGGGCTCAGCTATGAGTTGAGGGGACGCCCCCCTTCTGGTGGTCTAAAACCCCAAAAAACGAAGGCGGCAAAACATAAAAACAAATCACCCCCCCCACCCTGTTTTTTCTTGGTCGGGTCCTTCAAAAAGACACCCTCAAACCATGTTTTTTTGCATTTTGAGACAGAGCCATGTGAGCAGCGCCATAAACCCTGACAATACAAAGTAGGAAAGGGGGGTGTCCTATAGAATCCCCGTGAAAGCCAAAACGCAGGCCGCGAAAGCTGGCGAAAGCTTATCGCGAAAGTAACCAAAGAAGGTCCCGCCGCGAAAGACCCGCGAAAGCCTGCATGCTGTGTGACAGTCCGCCGCGAAAGCGTCGCGAAAGCAATTCTAAAGAAAACAAAGCTCGCGAAAGCAAAACATGGGGTCGCGAGAGCATCGCGAAAGGGTCCGTGAAAGCAAGTTCATAGGACCGCTTTTACACAAGAGTATTTGGCACGGCTCATGTGGGTGTGAGATTCAATAAGGGGCCCGAAGTCGTGGACAGCGAAATTCGGTGGGGGTTCATGTCTCCGACCGCTTTGGAGGTGGCCCCCTATTCAAATCAATGGCCATGCGGCTTGCCCGGATTTTCCTGATTTGTGCATCGCCCATGCGAGGAGAGGCACAGTGACGAGCCCAACGAGCACTAGACTTCTCATACATACTTACTCCCTGAGTTCCTGCACTTTAAAACTGTTCGGGAAGCATTTTAGTGGCAAACCAAAAGTTCGGACTTTTTGTGGCCAATCCACAGCATCTATGTTCTGCGTATATACATATATATATATATATATAGCTAATATATATATATATACACATATGTAAGTAAATAGTAGTGGACGAGCTCTGGGTTTGAGAGAGAGAGAGAGAGAGGTCTGGATTTCCCCCATGTCCAAGCGCTCGGCACATTCATGTAGTTTGGACCATGGACAGAACACTTTTCTCAGTTCAAAGCCGCCCTGACGTGACCTTTTGGATGTTCTCAGAGATCTTTTTCGGTGGTTGAAAACTCTTCTTTTGACCTCTTGTTTTCTGAAACAATGTGTGGTCCACTTTTCTTACAGGCCAGAAACGGTGACCCATCCCAGGCGAGGATGTCTATACCTTTCCTTGGCGGTGCCCAGCCATCCGTTTCCTTAGGTCTGTAGTTGGTGGTGTTTCGTCGGTTTCGTGGTAGTTTCCGAATCTAACCGACAAATTATTAAACTCTTGGCAGGGATTCGGAAAACGGACAGCCCAGTCTCCTGGCATCTTGAGATGTTGCAGTGCGTCAGGAAAAAATGGGGGGGGGGGGGGGAGCAGAAGGACACTTCTTTCCCAGAGGTCCAGGTACCTTGTGATGTGTTCTGAGTGTTGGGCGCATCCTCCTACTTGCACTGTTCGGGCTTTCTACGTCCCACCTCACCCAGAACGTTCCTGAAGGGCTGTTGCCTCAAGGTGAGGCAATTGTGCCTGGACGAAGCGAAAAGTTTGGGAATGCCCATTTTAGTGGCAAATCGAAGGTGGACTTTGGCTAATCGTCTGAAGTAAGTTGTTCTTCACTGTTCTTGGCATTTCTGAATGGATGGCTACCGAAAACACACTATCCGCCAACAGCCCGAACCCGCCGGAACCCACCCTGAAAGCTGCTCCAAACCACCCCAGATTCTGTCTGGGCCTATCAACCGCACAGCTTTCAGTTATTGGGAATAAGCCTAAGATCTTCCATTTGCTGAATAAGTTTTACTTTCCCTTGTTGGTTTTAAAGGAGTCTATCACTACTGGACATTTTTCATTTTTTCCGGGGGTATCAACCGTTGGGAAAAGGTCTCACCTAGATAGCCGAGTTGTTGCTTTTTTCAGTCACGGTTGCTGGTTTTTGGGGTAAAGTGCATGGAAAAAAAGCAGCAACTGGCGATCCAGGAAGATGGCTTTCTCTACCCCCACTGCCGCCAGGGTAAAGTTGGATATAACCCGTGCCCACTAATAAGCGCGGACCACCCCCCTTCCAAACATAGATACTCACTGGGGGACAAAACAAATGTATTAGTAGGGTCCTTTAGGGTCGACCGGATTGCCTTTGAAGTTCAATAAAACCGTTCAAGAATGTGTTTTTGTTTTTTGCGGTTCAACATGAAAGGGCGCAGTTTTCAACTTAGTGCAATTCAAGAAATACATATAAATTCGTATGCATTTAGAATTTGGTATTGGGTAGAGGGCTCCCAAAGGCTGGGCCTCGTTTGGGCGGACTAAAAGTAGTGTTGACCCGGCGGTTTCAGCCAGTCCAGAAAAATCGTATTTATTAATATAGGGTCCTTCAAAAACTCGAAAAGGGTGGCGGATCATACCCTTTCTAGCGTCGCTATATTGTAGCCATCTTCGGAAAACAACAAAAAACACTTCTCTTGCTCACATGCTTCAAGGGTTGGAAAGTCGCTGCCCGTGAGTCGAAATCTCCAGGAGCGGTTTTACGCCTTCGCCTGCAGCCACTGCTGCCATGAGGCCTGTCTGAGCCCTTTGGCTGCACTAAGGCGAGATTTCGGACCACCAACATCAGGGCAGTTTCGGGGAACCGATGTCTATTTTGACTCACTGCCATAGGTGTCCTTTTTGGTTGATTCCAGGGCCATCTATTTGCCCTAAAAGGACACCTATGCTCACTGCTCTCAGTTGTTCAAAGCGAATCAACCTTTTGACCTTTTTTAATTTTCCCATTTTGGATTCCCATATTTAGTCATGGCCCCAAAAGGTGATCACCTTTTAGTTCCAGGTCCTTTGGGCAACTGAGTGCTTGTTTGATCCTTTCACAAAGGAAGGCTCATACATCTGAGGTCTTCACAAATATGTGTATCTCCGGGTAGGCTAGGTATGACACAGAGTCAGAACGCATAAAGTTCTGTGTGCTCAGATGTGGGGCAAAAATTGTATAGCAGCATTAATTGTCCATTTGCTTAAGAATATTTTTGAGGGCTGAGATTAACCCGTTGGTTTCAAACGGAATGTATCGCTCCTGGACATGTGTTCTCATTTTGCCCCTGACGAGCAATCAAATGGAAGTAATGAGGGTACCTCTGCACATTGCTCTGGAACCTGCCAGAGGGTCCGATACAATCTTGACCCCGGATCAATAAACCCATCCTATTAATAGGAGGTCCCTACAACAGTGGTGTGAATTCTTACTAAAAAGAGGACACCCCCTATTACGCAGTCCCTGAACTCCTGCACTTGATACTTTTTGGGAAGACCATTTTAGTGGTAAAATCCAAGGTTGGGCTTTTTTTCTTCAAAAAGCCACTCAGGAAGTGAGCATCTACAGTTCCTGGGGTTCTGCGGAAAAATATATATAGAAAAACCGGGTTCAACCTTCAGCAGCGATCCGCATCTAGTTGCGGCGAAGTTCGTTTGCAGGTTCCGGCACGGCACCCAAAGAAATGAGAATAGGGGTTGATTCCTGGTGCATTCTTTTGAACCATCTTTTCTGGAAATTTGTGATTGTTTTTTTCTCGGAAAAAGAGCGGTCCGGAGGGTGTACCTCGAAATTGGTGGCGCTTTCCTAGGAATTGGTGTGGTTTCCTCCTTCTTTTGAATAACCGGCTCCGTTAAAAGCCCCGTTCGGGCTTTTGATGGTTTCCTGACAAGATTCGCATCGGAAAGAATGGGGAAGGGTGCCCCCAGAAGAATCGAATGACCCCGAACGAAACACATTGTATGGTTTCCTTTAAGGGAATCCCTTCCGGTTTATTCCCAAAACCCGGAAGGTTCCTCCCTACTTCTCGCACCAGCCAGTTTCATGTCCATGTCATGACCCTCCCACCAATTAACGGAAGGACCCTAATGTTTGGAGCCAGGTCCCTTCAAAAGGAACATGGTACAAACCAGGACCCCCCGACGGATCCTTCTGTTACTTGGTGCGCGGGGAAACCATTAGTTATGGCTTTATGGTTGAACTCAAGCCTTCAAATCAGCTCCCAAAGTACCAGACAGATTTGGGTCTGATTTTAATGAGTGACCCTTTGGTGGACATCAGAATTTGGTGGGGATGCATGTGCACCAACCACTCTGGAGAAGGTTCCCTACTGTGGATGGACAAAATCCTGCACCACTTTGAAACCATGGTTGACACCATATGTCTTGCTGGCTTGTACAGGGGGAATCGAATCATTCCAGGGTTTCTTAGGTGGTGCAAACTGGATGTCGCAACCATCCACAGTATTAGCCTCCCACCAACTAACATGGAGATGCAAAAATGCCCTTTCCAAGAGGAAAGTGGTCTTTCTACCGGGTTCTGTGCACCATGTTAGCTGGTGGGAGGGTACCCAACAAACTTCAGAAATGGATTTCGCATAAAGGGTACATATCCCAATTTACCCCAATTTACAAAATTTTCCCTGGAGGGGTTCCCCTATTACTTGGTTGTTGTTGGGAAACATTTTACATTTTTGCTTATTGTGGTTTAGTGGTTGAAATCCAAACACTTAACGGCTAAGTTTTACATTTTTGCTCCCCTTCCAACGTCAACCAAGCTTTTGGGGGAGGGTTCTTTTTATCAAAGAAAGACAAGGGAAAAAGGTTGGTATCCTCATTCTAACCTCTCAAATCTGGAGGACCTAGTCTATATTTCCCTCACTTCATGGCCCGGCCCCACTCGCTTCCTTTTTTCCTCCCGTCTGAGGGGCCCTGGTCTTGCCCAGCCTGCCTGCGGAGCGCCGGCAGCGGCTGCTCAAGCTGGAGGCGAGGCTCGTTTTTGGGCGGTTTTTGGGGGCGCGGCCGCGTTTTTTTTTTCTTTTTGTGTTCTGGTGTTTTCAGGGGGTCCCCCATCCTAGTGGCAACCAACAACTTCCATTTGCTCAAGAATACGTTTTTTTATTTCCCCTGTTGGTCTTAAAGGTGGTTTCAGGGTCCCCCATCCAAAGGCATAGTCTCTGCCGGAGCCAAAGGCATAGTCTCTGCCTATTTTATGGCGAGCTCTCCCATCCGGGGCTAAAACGCGCTCAAGCCACGAGAAAGGTCCTTTACTAGGTCCCCCAGCTAGGTTTTAAAGGGGATCGATTTCAGTACAGGACATATTTGTCGTTATTTGTTCCAGGGGGCGAAAACGCAAATGGAAGTCTAGGTCCTTTTTTAAACCCACAGCAATTGGTGCCCTTTTTTAAACCCAACTTGTTTGGTTGGTTTTGGGTTCCCCTGCTAAAATAGAAGCACCAGAAAAGAGTTGGTACCCTTATTCTAACCTCTCTACTGGAGGACCTAGGTTTTCAGGGCAGATTCGGTGGAATGTCCAACCAAAACTGGGCAGTTCCCAGCGAATCGTCTAAAGCAACCAAGCTTTTTTTCGGTGTTTCGTTGGTTTCGTGGTTGGGCTTCCGTATTTGAACACGCCAAAAGTGTTTGACTTTTGGGGATCTGAGTTTGGAATTTTCTGGGCGAACTGGGGTCTGCAAAAGAAGATTCGTTTCTACCGGCGAAATGTGGGTGTCAAACTGTGTTGCAGTCGGCAACTCGATTTGACAAAACCCATGCGAAACAGAGTCAACAACTATGATTTTCTGTGTGGCCCTCTTTTGTGTGCCAAGGAAAAGGGGGTGATTGCAACAGTTGCAACCCAGCAAATCAAGGAATAACTTATTGTGTGCCGACCTTGCCACATGCAGTATCTCAAGGACATTCAAAGAGTTCACCCCGACGAGTTAGAACAGCCCTTCACAGCAATGACGGACCAGCTTGCCTTGGGCTATGCTTGCTGCTTGATCGCCAGTGTTGCCTATGCGGTGAATTTCCTGCCCGTGAAGAAGTACGAGACGGGGGATGGGATCTTTTTCACCTTTGCCATGTCCCTGGGGATCTTGATGGTTGGTCTAGTGATGGGATTCATGCAGCACGAGCCTTTTGTCTTCGAACCCCTGGCCGCAGCGGGCGGAGTCATCTTCACGATGGGAAGCCTCGTGTGCCCGTTGGTGATCCAGCTCATAGGCCTGGGCCTAGGTTTGACAATCTGGGACCTCAGCAATATGCTCATGGGCTGGTTCACGGGGCGCTTTGGCCTTTTCGGGGTGGACCAGGAGATCTCGGAGAAGCCCCTTTTCAACTACATCGGTTTAGCGCTGGCCTGCGTCTCCTTGGTCTTCATGTACCTGGCCGCGCACTTTGACACGAAGCTCAAGGAGGTTGAGTCGCAAAACTTGGAGGGTGCGGAGGACTTGGAGCGCACGACCTCGGTCGCGGACCTGAAGGATGAGAGGCAAAGCCCCATGAGAATGGTCATGGGTACATCTTTGGCCATGCTCGCGGGCGTTCTCTTTGGCGCGACCTTCGACCTGCCTCAGGATCTGATGCAGGGGCAGTTTGGAGAGAACCACAGCAGCTATGCTTTGGACTATGTCTTCAGCCACTTTCTGGGGATCTTTGTCTCGGCAGCTGCGTCCTTGCTCGTTTACATCATCGCGCGGAGGAGAAAAAAGCTTCGCCCCCTTGAACCTCGTGCTGCCGGCCATGTGCTCAGGCATCATTTGGGCCATTGGCACGGTTGCTTGGTTCCAGGCCAACGCGGAGCTGGGCTTCTCAGTGACGTATCTTCACTGTTGTTGGCAAGTTGTTGAGTTTTGTGTTGTTTGGTTCTGTTCATTTTTAGCGGCCGCCAAAGACAAAGTTTGCTGCAAGCCGGCAAAGGTATCCAATCATTAGCAGCGTGCCCAGCATCCTGGCTCTCTTGATCGGCTTCTGCTGTTTCGGTGAGCTTGCGACCTCAAAGAGCCGCGGCTTCGCGCTGATTGGGGTCATGATTCGCCTGCCGGGCGTGGCTCTCATCGCTCTCTCCCGACTCTAAGAGGTGGAGGGCAGGGGCCCTAATTACAGTGGATGGACAAAGTCCTGCAGCAGTTGGGATGATAAACCACCCCGTCCACAGTGTGTCTAGTGTGCACCGTTTTTCGGCAGTGCCGCCGATTCAGGCGACGTGAGGTCGCCGGATAGCCGCGTCTCAACATCCCTTCTTGTCAACATGTACGAACACTGACACTATACGTGTCATGGTCGTATTGAAGGGAAGCCCTGACGTAGCAAGATTGCATCCAGACGGTGTCAGGGAGTTCCTCCTTCCTCACCATTGTACAGGCATGCTCTACACTTGGCAAAAGCTCTAAGCTGCCAAATTGCGGGTCATGGTCTCTTTTGGGGACATTTGGAAGGTGGTCTACATTCCGCATTGGGTCCATGACTCCCTACGAAGCTCAAGTAAACCTATTGATTTCTTCCAAAATTGGCCCCAGGCAGTACTCTGACCAGAGGGGGGGGGGTTGTAAACCCAATGGCAGGGCACCATGCCCCCCCACCCCGCCCCGGAAAAAAGAAGAAGAAGAAGAAACAAACAACAACGAGATCCCGGGCGGAGTAAAAATTCCCAGCCCGGCGGAACTTTTTGCAAATTGAAAGGAGGAACGAGGGGTTGTTCCTTCCAACCAGTATCATGTGAGGTCTTCCGCGACCACATATGCCCTAACCTTGGTATGGGGGAAGCAGACATGGATGAAAGACAGTTTTCCTTCATTGGGTAGGTATTGACGTACCCCACACCCACGGAGTGATTCCCGAAGGTTGGTATTCCGTTGGAAGCGGTTTTCAGACAAAGCAGCACCTTTGAGAAGAGGCCAACAACTGATGAATGCATCGCGTTTCCCCTTGAATTCCTGCCTTGGAAAGGCCGTGTCAAACTGAGGTTCCTTTGGGAGCTGGTGTTGGAAGGATCAGGAACCCTGCGAAGAAAGCACCTGCCGACCGAATCCAAGTGTTGCACCAAACCTTGACGGGAGCAACCCCAGTTCCTCTGCCTCTGACGGAAAGCGCAAGTGTAAGCCCTGTTCTCGCCTGACATGGTTTTCTGCCCCGAACCCGCCAAAGAAAAATGCATGGAAAGGCCGGGAAGCCGCGGAGCTCAAAAAAACCACAAGGCCACAAGGGGCCAAATAAGTGGAATGAGCTGGGGTACTCTTAACCCAAGATAGATCATAGGACAAGACGGTTGGGTGAAATGTGGGAGACTATTCCTTCAAACTTGATTTCGGCGTCCCTTTTACTTACAAGCGAATCATCCCCTTTGCTGACACAGGAATCGTGTAACTGCACTGCTCTTGGCCTTGTTTTCTTTTTTTTTGTGCGCTGCTCATGTTTAGTCTGCAAGAAACAGCTCCGTTGCTATCATACCAAGGGCTCTGAAGACAATCCGCCGCCGGGAATATCGCGCGCGGGCTTCACTTTCACCCCTTCTCCGGCGGAGCACGCGCTCCGCCGCTCCGCCCGTCGCAAGTCCGCAGGCGGCGCGCTTGCAGCACCAGGCCGCCGCCTCCTTCGGGCAGCCGAAGGAGAAGGCGCAGAACCAGCAGCAAGCGCTCGCAGAGGCCTTCGCGGGCAGACGGGGGGCAGAAGCGCGCGGCTCCGCGGCTTTGCGAGACGCGGGGAGTTGGAGGGAAGGACTGGACTCCACTGGCGTGGTTTTGGGTGGTTTTTAAGCTTGCGTTTGCTGAAATTAATTTGGTTTCTTTCCCCCTGTTGGGTTTAATGTGAATCTACCACAGTTGAAAAAACGTCTAGATTTTCCAGGGATCTTAAGCAAATGGATGTAGGGGGTCAACAAAAAATAATGACCAGCATATGGGGGGACCGACTGGGTAGGGGTACCTTCCTGCAAGCTGACGACCGCTTTGGCAAAGCCCCCGGCCCTCTCCAAAACGCCATGGGGCAGGTGGATCCAAAAGGGTTGGATCCAAAGTGGGTTCATGGACCCTCAAACTATCCAGAAAGAGGGGAATTCCCCAACCATTGGTGGCAATATGCCCTATTTCACAAGGTATTTTGAGAGCAACTGCGTGGATGGCTTCCCTCGGTGTTTATGACGTATTCCACTTTGAGATGCTTGCTGCTGTGGATGAAATCTTGCACCTTCCAAGAAACCCTGGAATGGTTCGATTCCCCTGTAAATACCAACAAGCGTTTTTTTTCTCCCATGGTTTCAAAGTGGTGCGAAATGGGTTTTATCCATCCACATGGATAAAATCAAAGGCGCTTGTGAGGGGCAGCCGCTGAGATTGCGAGGGGTCTCCATCTTACTTGGCTCTGAGGTGTCCGTTTGAACCACTCGAGGGGTATGGAGGACGCTGCTGACCCGAAGGATGGTGGGATCCCTTGGGATGTGGCAGTGGCTCAAAAAATCACGTTGCATGGAAAAGGGGCAGTATCTGCCCTTTCTGCCAGTCTTCACTGTTGTTGGCAAGTTGTCAGGTTTTGAGGCTTCAAAAACAGACAGTGTTACTAGGGTTAGGCTGCCTTCAAAGATTCCAGGTTACTGGGGTTTTGTTGTTGGATTCTGTTATTTTTTTGTTTGGGGGCAAAAGAACAAGTTGGCTGCTCCAAGATTGTAAAGAAGTGATCTAGCACCTGTTTGGTAATATACTAGGTCCTCCCGTAGTGCCCTTTTACCCTTTTTTGGGGGAGGGTTCTCCGCTCGAATAGGCAACAGAAAAAAGGGTACCCTCATTCTAACCTCTCTACTGGAGGACCTAGTATATATGAGGCCGCTTCATGCGAAGGTCAAGGACCGCAGAACGCTGATTTCTGATGTTCTCGCTGGCTTGGTTTCTAGGAACAGCTTTCAAGTGCTTGGATGTTGTTTTGAGCGACGGGCACGGTGGTAGTGCTGGTTACAACCTATTTACCCCAGTCATAAGTCCCCGAAGTTGTGCTAAGTAATTAATGTTGACCCCAGATGAGTACTCCTGTGAACAGGAGGGTGTTCCCTCCAGAAGTGATGACACTAAAGGGGGAACCACCCCCTTCCCAATAATCTTAATCCAGGGTTCGCATTACTGGCTTGACTGCTTATGTGCTGCTCTCGCGCGACTTGTTTCCAAGATACCAGGTGGAAGACGAGCTAGACAGCATCCTTGCAGAGGACGTCCGAGTTGATGACTGCACAGTGTCCGGGAGCAAATCGTTTAAATGATCTGTTTCGAGAAGTGTGTCAAATAGATTTGGAAGATGACTTTAAAAAAAGGATCTTTGTGTAACATCGTGTTTTTTCAATTGGCTGAAAATAATTTAAATGGATTTTATTCAGCAACAAACCCTAGTAGAGTGTCTAGCTTAAAGAGAATTGGCGGGCGTCCTTGTCTAACAAGATTTGTAATCAAATCTCTTGCAAGAGGGTCGGCAAAAAGTGGGGCCCAGCAATTCGGAGAATGTAGATACCACATCCTTTCATGAGGGCTCGCGACAATTGTACAACCAAAGCATGGCCCAGTCTTAGGAAAAGAGCTTCGGCGTTCCGATCTACCTGGCAGAGCACATTGCCCGATTCGTTCTCGAGATCCGTTTGCTTTGGGGAACCCCACCTCTGGAATTCCATAGATGTGGGTGTGTCTTTTTTGGGTGTCCCTGTTGCTTGTCCTTTAAAACTACTCCCTACTAAGTACCCTCTTTTTTGCAGGGCATCATGTCGACCCTCTACTAAAAAAGGCGGTATTTACCACGGAAAAAAAAAGTTTCCAAAAAAATGCCCTGACACAAGTGGGTATTTGGAGTGAGGGGTAGCCAAAATGGCTCAAAATGAAGACGAGCCACCCGTCTATTTTCTGTATTGGGCGGTTTGCCGGAAAGGCTGCGGTGGTACTGGACCTCACGGTTACCTCGAAGTAAGCCCCTTCGAAGCCACGCAAAAACCGACGCGTTTTCAAGGAATTATCTTGTGGCAGTTGCTGAAGAATATTTCTTTATGTTCCCTGTTGGTTTGAAAAGGAAGCCATCACTACTAGACATATGTTGCCATTTTTCCGGGAGGCTTAAGCAAATGGAAGTTGGAACAGCAGAAGAGACACCTCTTCTGTTGTTCCCTTGTTCTGATTCACAACGGTCTTCAGGGCCCCCGGCTAGAGTGAGCGCACGAAGGTAGATTTAGGGCACAAGTTTCGGTTACGTGTAACTCAAACGGACTCAAGCAATGTGACAACTTTATGTTTTACATGTTTTGTTTTTGAATTCTACGTGTTGTTTGCTTTTGTTGCAAAGCACACATGCACACACACACACAGATGAACAGGGCCTCGCTGCGCGGGCTTGGGCTTCAGGATTGCCCCCTCTGCGGACAGCTGATGATCGACTGCATCATGCGGCTCGGCCGAGCAGAGGCGCGGCTCTATGCGCCCGGCGCTATGTGCCGTGTGCACGGCTCTCAAAGGCCATGATTCAGGTTCTTCCGAAGCGGTTTGGCAAAGCGCCAGCGACCGATGGCCTTTTTTTTTGGGGGGGGGAAACATCGCCAAAAAAAGATCAGTGACCACCGAGTTGTTGAGTGACACTCTCGTTCCCTTTGTGCCTTTCCGGAAGTTTAGCCCTTTGGGATGAAAACCTATGTTGTTCGGTGTGCGAGGGTCGCCGTTTTGTCTGCAAGTGGTGCTTTTTTTCTGTCATCAAATGGGGCCGTGTGCCGTTGGGCTGCAGCAACGCGGGTTGAGATGGCCTCGCGGGTTGAGATGGCCTGGCTTTTCCAGGCAGAGGGCTGAAAATGACCAAACCACCAGAGGCAAGTGCGGTTGGGCCCCTTGTGCGCTATTTAGCACACAGCCTTAAACTTCCCCAAGCCAAAAAAGGAAGGATTTGATCTTTGTTTTCCCAACGGCTGAAAGCGTTTTGGGGGTCGACTAGGGTGAGTGGCAGCTTTCGCTGACGGACTCCGCTCACGGAAAGGTTATCTTGCTGGTGCTCAGTAGGAAATGAGGTCATGGAATGAACCGGTTTGCGGGATTCGCGAATCAGAAAAACCACCAGCAAGGGGTGGGTTTCTTTTGGGGCATTCCATTTCTCAAAAACCTACTGAGAACGCACCAGCAAGTTATGAGAACTCGTGTAAGAACCCTTCTATAAAGTGCTGAGAGCACTTCTTGGGGGAGCTGGGGGTTGGTGGGGGGGGGGGGCGGTGGTTGGTTTTTTGCCCTTTTTCAAGAGGGTTCCGTAAGAATGAGTGAGGCAGGGATCCCGAAAGCCGGCCATTTTGCGGGTTGCATCCTTGATGGTTAATCCTTATCCCTCTTCTTGGTTGCGTCCATGGTGCGTTGCTCAAACATGACAGTTTCCGACCAGCCACCTTCTCAAGATGCGAACGCTTGGTGAATGATCGCAATGAGTGCAAACACATTTGCCACATCTCAATGTCCGCAAAAACCAGCACTCATTCTTTTCTTGGTGTCTCCCCATCCCCTTACTTTTTAATGTTTTTAGGGTTTGGAGGCAGTTTCCCTTTTTGACCCACTACAGGTTAGACCCACTTCTGGGCAGCCCAGCTGGTCCTCGCGGCAAAAAGCAAAGTTTCTGCGCGCGTTTGGCGGCTCGGTCTGAGGAAGCCCTTCATTGACCCCGAGGAGGAGGACATCGAGTCCTGGGCCATCCCCGACTAACCGTCCGATCCCGCGCTGTCGGAGAGAAAAAAAATGAGCGGATCGAGCGGATCGAGCGGCGCACAAGTCTCGAAGCCCGGGGCGAAGGTGTAGCCTCCCATCCATAGGTGTCCTTTTTAGGTTAGGTTGGCTGGAAATAGATGGGTTCCACTGGTTTAGACGTGGTTTGTTAACCATTTACCAGGGAATCCCATCTATTTTTCCAAAAGGCCACCTATGCTCCCAGCACTTCCTGAGTTCATGGGCTTGAGGCTTTTTGGGCCTTTCATTTCTATCTGAGCTCCGTAGTGCAAAAGGAATCAAGGTTGCATTTGCATTGCAAAGGTGGGTGTGCGCCAAAATATGGGGACACCCCACATGGTGCTTTTTCCTTTCGTTTCCCCTTGAAGACCATGCAAGGGGGGGTCAAACCCAGGTCCAGGTGAACACGAGCTGGGACGTTGACACGTATTGAAATGTTACTAGTAATGGGCCATAATCAAACACGTATTCCTCAGTTGCCCAGTGGTCCCCTTTTTCCCTTTTATGGGAAGGGTTCCCCTTTCAAGTCAACCAACCAAAAAAAGGATGCCCTTTTTTCCCCATGGTCACTGGGCATCTGAGTATTTGGTTAAAGCTGAGGTAGACAGGATTGTTTTATATCCCCCAAATTTCTGTGAGTTACTGTCCCCTGGCTGAAATTCTGAAAGCCGGCTGGGGAGCACGCAAAACACACTATGTGTGTGCTTCTCATGGTGTAGTGTTTGGTTTGTTAAGAGGGAAGCCGAAGGGGACCCGCAAATTCGAGATTTTTGGAGAAACACCGCCCAGGTATCGGGAGGTGGGGTGCACATGCACGAAGGATAAGCCACCCCGCACAAGGTTTGGGGGGACGGCACTGTGGATCCATTTCGCGCCAAAGAAACCCTGGAACACTTCGATCCCCCCCCCCAAAAAAAAAGAAGCCAACGAAGAAGGGTTTCCTTGCCATGATCTTGTTGGCTTCCCGAGGAGAAAACAAAACAAACAAACCGGCCGCTTAAAAGGGGCGCCATGGACGGTGCACCTCGCAACTCGTTTTTGAGGCCTCAATGCTACGCCAGGCATCGGCTCGGAAGGGACGCGATGGGGGGACTCGACGGGTTGTCATTTCTTGGCGAAGCCAACCATCCGATTCCTTAGCTTTTTAGCGTTTTAGTGTTTAGTGGTAGTTTCCATGTAAGCCACCAAAAGTTAGACTTTTAATTGGCGGATATTAGCGGAGGATCTGAGGGCAGCCCAGATTTGATTTCTGCTCGGCCCCGAGTCCTTTTTGTTTTCCTAGGTCCGGCACGGCCGTGTTGCTGCGAGCTGGGGTTTTGGCTTGGTCGGTTGGTCTTGCCCCCAACTTCCACTTGCCCAACGCTCACGTCCGTGCATGGACGGACTTTAGGCACTTGTTGGGCCTGGTTGCCATTTTGGTGGTAAATGACAGTTTTGTTTTGGCCTCAGGGAGTGAGTAAGAATGTGTTTGTTTTTCCCCTGCTTGTTGGTTTTAAAGGGGATCGATCACTGATGGACTCACGTCTTTTCCCGGGAACTTCAGCACATGGAGGCCTTTTGGTTCCCTGATTTGGTGCACAGTCAATGGTTCCAAACGGTTTTCTCGCAGGTCCTCTGGTGGTACTCCTGTGGCATCCCCAAAAGCAAACCCAGCAGATTTCATGGAGCCCAAAGGCGGGATAGCTCCAGTTCAGGGGCGCAACCTGCGGTTGGTTCCTTGCAACGTTGCCACCGCGATATTGCAGCAAGTGATGGGGGGTCTCCGCTGTGCACTTAAGGGAGGGCCCCTTGTTAAGTGCCAAAGACTCGTATAGGATGTGGGTGCCAACATGTTTTGAGTGGGTTGCCTTCTTTTTGGCTGACAAACAAAATATGACACAGATTGAAACGGAGCAAGAACTGTGATCTTTTGCGCGCCCCCTTTTTTTTGTGTCTGCCAAGGAAAAGGGGGAATGAAGGTAAAGTTAGCTTCCTGCGCCTTCCGACCTTGTCGCATGCTGTATCCCAAAGACATTCAAAGATAACATTTCCTCAAGAGCTAGAGCAGCCCTTCAGAGCTATGACGCGCGATGTTGGCATGGGCTATGCCTGCTGCTTGATTGCCAGTGTCGCCTATGCTGTGAATTTACTGCCTGTGAAGAAGTACGAGACGGGAGATGGAATCTTTTTCACCTTTGCCATGTCTCTGGGGATCTTGATGGTTGGCCTGGCAATGGGCTTAAATCAGCACGATCCTTTTGGCTTCGAACCCCTTGCCGCACTGGGCGGAGTCATCTTCACGATGGGAAACCTCCTGTGCCCGTTGGTGATCCAGCTCATAGGCCTGGGCCTAGGTTTGACGATCTGGGACCTCAGCAACATGCTCATGGGCTGGTTCACGGGGCGCTTCGGCCTTTTCGGGGTGGACCAGGAGATCTCGGAGAGGCCCCTCTTCAACTACATCGGTTTAGCGCTGGCCTGCGTCTCCTTGGTCTTCATGTACCTGGCCGCGCACTTCGACACGAAGCCCAAGGAGGTTGAGTCGCAAAACTTGGAGGGTGCGGAGGACTTGGAAAGCTCGGCCTCGGACCTGAAGGGCGAGAGGCCAGACCCCATGACAGTAGTGATGTACATCTTTGGCCACGCTCGCTGGCGTTCTCTTTGGCGCGACCTTCAAACTGCCCCAGGATCTGCTGCAGGGGCAGATCGGCCAAAACCATAGCCGCTATTCTTTGGACTATGTTTTCAGCCACTTCCTGGGGATCTTTGTCTCGGCAGTTGCGTCCTTGCTCGTTTACGTCATCGTGCGGCGGAGAAGAAGCTACGCCCCCTTGAAACTTGTGCTGCCGGCCATGTGCTCGGGCGTCATTTGGGCCCTTGGCACGGTTGCTTGGTTCCAGGCCAACGCTGAGCTGGGCTTCGCAGTGACGTATTTTCACTTTGGTTGGCAAGTTGTTGGGTTTGCGTTGTTTGGTTCTGTTCATTTTGAATAATTAGGGGGCTGCAAAAACAATTGCGGTTGTAAAGGTATCCCTTCAATAACAGCGTGCCCAGCATCCTGGCTCTCTTGATCGGCTTCTGCTGTTTCGGTGAGCTTGCGACCTCAAAGAGCCGCTGCTTCGCGCTGATTGGCGTCATGATTCGCCTGCCGGGCGTGGCCCTTATCGATCTCTCTCGACTCTAAGAGGTGGAGGGCAGGAGCCCTAATTACTATGGGTGGACAACATCCTGCAGCAGTCGGGATGATAACCACCCCATCCACAGTGTGTCTAGTGTGCACCGTTTTTCGGCAGTGCCGCCGATCCAGGCGACGTGAGGTCGCGGGATAGCTGCGTCTCACATCTCTTCTTGTCAACATGTGCGAACACTGACACTAGACGTGTCATGGTCGTATTGAAGGGAAGTCTTGACGTGCAAGATTGCGTCTAGACGGTGTCAGGGAGTTCCTCCTTCCTCACCATTGTACAGGCATTCTGGACTTTTGGCACAAGCTACTGTAAGCAGTTCTGTCTATGGCCACATGACTCCCTACAAAGCTCGCGTAAACCTTTTGATTCTGGAGGGAGCGTCTCCTTAAAAGATCCAGGCAGTTTGGCTTTGAAAAGCCCGGGGGTTGCAACTTTTCCTTTTATGGGAGTAAAAGCAGATCCCAGCCCAGTACTCCTTGCAGGAACGAGGAGACAGTAACCTTCCCCAGAATTAGCTCCCCTTTTTGCTTTTTTGCTTTTTTGGGTTCCCTTTGTTTTCCACTAACCAGGCAAACAAGATATCTTTGTGCTGGGGGGCTAATTCCAGCCTAGTAACAGCGACCACGATCGAAACCACAAACAACTTCTTTGGGGGGGGGGGGGATGGATTGGACGGGCTGCCTGCTTTTGGGGACCAGCTGGGGGTCTTCTTCTCAGGAGCCTTCGAGGGCGGGCCGGGCACGAAACGGCGCCGATCTGGGTGCGTTCCAGCCTAGGGTGTCCCAGCCCTTGGCGCTGGAAATCCCCACTAAACTGCTAAGAATCATTTTTTTTGCTCCCCTTCCAACGTCAACCAAGTACTCGCCGCTTCGCATGCTGAACTTCCCGCACAAAAAAGCGGGCGCTGGGGTGGGTGCGGGGGTGCAGGGGCGGGCAACCCCGGGCTGGCACGGACGAGCGTGTGCGGGGCCGGGCGCGCGGGAGGAAGGCATAGGGCATAATTAACCAGAGGCAACATCAGAACATGAGCTTCCATTTGCTTAGGAATATTTTGTTATTTTCCCTTTTTGGTTTTAACAGTAATGTATCACTATTGGAATTCTTTTGTCCAACGGTCTTAAGCAAATGGCAGTCAGCAACAGAAGCGCGCCAGCACAAAACACCACACAAAATAGAGGAAACACACAAAAAAACGTGCAAAACACAGAGAATCAACAGCATGAGACAAACGCACCGTATCAGCCTGAGCTATTGATCGGAGCACTAAGTCAGTATCAGGAGGGACGGGCTCTTCAAGGGCAGTCACCAGTTGTTCAAAGCCGACCTTTTGACCTTTTGGTTTTCTCATCTTGGTCCATATTTAGTCATGGCCCCAAAAGGTTAACTTTTTGGTTCCAGGTCCTTTGGGCAACTGAGACAAACGTGGTCGCGGATATATTGTAGTGCCCATGGCCGCCATAGACACGAGTAATATTGTCAGTTGCCCACTTCTTCCCTGGGTCCCATGCTTTAAATGGTTTGCCCGTGCAAGCTAAGTCATCATCGGCTGGATGTTGATAAATATCGGGGGGTTATTTATCCGTCAGGGGTCATTACTTTAAAGACCCTCCGCTTTGTTTCAATGGAAATGGTCAGGGCGCGGAAGGAGTGGGGATTTCCTGCCCGTGAAGAGCCTTTTGACACGAGCTGGAACAGTCCTTCAGAGCTATGACGCGCGATGTTGGCATGGGCTATGCCTGCTGCTTGATTGCCAGTGTCGCCTATGCTGTGAATTTACTGCCTGTGAAGAAGTACGAGACGGGAGATGGAATCTTTTTCACCTTTGCCATGTCTCTGGGGATCTTGATGGTTGGCCTGGCAATGGGCTTAAATCAGCACGATCCTTTTGGCTTCGAACCCCTTGCCGCACTGGGCGGAGTCATCTTCACGATGGGAAACCTCCTGTGCCCGTTGGTGATCCAGCTCATAGGCCTGGGCCTAGGTTTGACGATCTGGGACCTCAGCAACATGCTCATGGGCTGGTTCACGGGGCGCTTCGGCCTTTTCGGGGTGGACCAGGAGATCTCGGAGAGGCCCCTCTTCAACTACATCGGTTTAGCGCTGGCCTGCGTCTCCTTGGTCTTCATGTACCTGGCCGCGCACTTCGACACGAAGCCCAAGGAGGTTGAGTCGCAAAACTTGGAGGGTGCGGAGGACTTGGAGCGCACGACCTCGGTTGCGGACCTGAAGGACGAGAGGCAAAGCCCCATGAGAATGGTCATGGGTACATCCTTGGCCATGCTCGCGGGCGTTCTCTTTGGCGCGACCTTTGACCTGCCTCAGGATCTGCTGCAGGGGCAGTTTGGAGAGAACCACAGCAGCTATGCTTTGGACTATGTCTTCAGCCACTTTCTGGGGATCTTTGTCTCGGCAGCTGCGTCCTTGCTCGTTTACATCATCGTGCGGCGGAGAAGAAGCTATGCCCCCTTGAACCTCGTGTTGCCGGCCATGTGCTCGGGCGTCATTTGGGCCCTTGGCACGGTTGCTTGGTTCCAGGCCAACGCTGAGGTGGGCTTCTCAGTGACGTATCTTCACAGTTGTTGGCAAGTTGTTGGGTTTTGCGTTGTTTGGTTCTGTTCCTTTTGAATAGGGGGCTGCAAAAACAATTGCGGTTGTAAAGGTATCCCTTCAATAACAGCGTGCCCAGCATCCTGGCTCTCTTGATCGGCTTCTGCTGTTTCGGTGAGCTTGCGACCTCAAAGAGCCGCTGCTTCGCGCTGATTGGGGTCATGATTCGCCTGCCGGGCGTGGCCCTCATCGCTCTCTCCCGACTCTAAGAGGTGGAGGGCAGGGGCCCTAATTACTGTTGATGGACAACATCCTGCACTAGTTGGGATGATAGACCACTCCATCCACAGTGTGTCTAGTGTGCATCGTTTTTCGGCAGTGCCGCTGATCCAGGTGACGTGGGGTCGCCGGATAGCCGCGTCTCAACATTTCTTCTTGTCAAATTGTGCGAGCACTCACGTTACACGAGTCATGTTCGCATTGAAGGGAAGTTCTGACGTAGCAAGATTGCATCCAGACGGCGTCAGGGAGTTCCTCCTTCCTCGCCATTGTACAGGCATGCTGGACACTTGGCAAAAGCCACTGCAAGCAGCTCCGTCTAAACTGCAAGAATTGCGGCTCATGGCCGCAGTGTTGTTCTTGTTGGGACATGTACAAGGTGCTCTACATTCTGCATTGGGCCCATGACTCCCCACAAAGCACGAGTAAAACCTTTGATTCGGAGGGAGCGTCGAATAGAAAGATAGGCCCGAAGCAGTATTTGTGTTTGAAAAGCCGAGGGGTTGAAATTCAATGGCAGGGCGCCATGCCCCCCGCCCCCCCGAAAAGAGATCCCACTTTTCAAAATGTTCTAACTGATTCTTCATGGGAGTACACAAAGATCCCAGCCCGGTACTCCTCGCTGATTGAAAGCAGGAACGAGGGGCTGTTCCTTTTCACCACAATCACCCTCTCCGAAACGAACAAACTTGTCTGACAACAATGTTGATTGTGACTTGAGAACGAGATCACAAACAGCTTTGAGCCTGGTTCCAACGTAGCGGAGGACGCGTATTGCAAGTTGAGCGACGCGGTCTCTTACAATTGTGGTCGTGGATTTATAGTAGTGCCCATGGCCGCCATATCCCTGAGTTCACTGGCTTCTTCAGAATCAGTCCTAAATCCTTCGCAGTGTCCCTTGCTGCGCCCTCATTTGCCAGGTAAGTTCACATGGGCCAGAGTCAGACATTCAGGCAACCATAATTGGATCGTTTGGCGTTGGTATTTGCGCCAAACCCTTCTTTCGGAGGGTAGAAAAGGGCAGCCGCCCTGGCGCGCGCCGAAGCATGTCACAGGCTTCGTTTCGCTGGCCCAAGGGCTGAACCCGCAAGAGCCACACACAAGCAGACAACCAAAAGACACCAGAGGAGACGAGAACCTTCAAAGGAGTCGCAATCAAAACCCATTCGGGTAGACGAAGGTTAGCAAAATCCCAACCGGCCGCCTTAATTCTTTACATGGTGGGTCGACCAGTTTAATACTGGGTTTTGATTGTCACTCAACTTCTCGGTTCGCAACTTTTGTTGTGCGTTGGTTCTGTTTAGTAGCCAGGCCTCCACCTCCCCACGCAGCATCAGCACCATGCCTACAAGTTGTGGCAAGATCTGGGTTCCATGCTGCGAACGAAATTATGCACCACCTAAGAAGCTACACTCCCTCATGGTTTGCCTTTTCCACTGGTTGGGTGATAAATAAGCAGCCCCCCTGGTAGTGTAGGAACCCCGTTCAAGGGAGGCTGTTCATTTCAGTGGAAAGGGAAACCCTGCACTCCGTCAGACTAACATGGAAGCTCTCAGAAGACCTCCGCAACATGGCTGTCGTTGGGAAACATGTTTCCCCATTTTTGCTTTTATTGCGGTTTAGTGGTTGAAATCCAACCACTTACCTAAAATTCAAACTTTGGCTCCCCTTACGTCAACCAAGGCAAATGCGTCACCAAGTCCGTTCGGGAGCTTCCGTGGGAAGGCTTGGGGGAGGGGAGGGTTGAAACCATCGCCCCCATCGTTTTACTCGAGGGAGAGCTTCCATTTGCTTAAGAACATGTGTTGTTTTCCCTTGTTGGTTTTTAAAAGGAGTTTATCACCACTGGAAATAGTTTTTTTTCTGGGGTCTCAACCAAATGGAAGTTGTTCCTTTCCCTGCCCTGAATCCGTCAAGGGCATTTTCAATCATGGTGTTCGGAGGTTGTGTGCTATGTGCAAACAAATCGGGCGTACTGCCTGGCCCCATGATTTCCCAGTTGGGTTTGCTTCCTGTTTTCCATTTTTTTTGAGGGGGGTCAGGGTTCCCCTTTGAAGTCAACCAACCAAAAAAGGGCGCGGTTTCTTTTTTGCCCATGGCCACTAGGCGTCTGAGATTTTACCATGATCAAAATCACCCCCCAAATCAAGTGGTAGGTAAAGGGAAAGAACCTGAAAATCGACGCATCAACATATTGGAACCATCAAACCAATGACCCCAGAAACCATAAAAAAAATGCATATTTCGAGAAACCATCAAAATAATGACTCGCCCAGAATCTGTTTTGGTTGTTCCGGGCGAATCGTCGGAATCTGCGCCTGGCAGGTGGATTGACGTCCGGACGGAATGCAAGGCCCAGCCCCGAAAGTAGGCTCAGCCTTCGGCCGAGGCCTAGGCAATGCCATTGGGGCGAGAAGTTTTTTGGAGGGCTCCAAGTGAATCTATTCTTGAAGGGTCAGGGTACTTAATGGTTAGTACACCTGGTTACAACCCATTGAACAGAGACGGTGCCCCTGTTTTGTGGGTTTTTTAAGGCGAAACCAAAGCAAACCCACGATTTTGGAGGGTCGTTTTTTAGAGGGTTCTAGGGGTACCTTCCATTTCCATTCTTTCCAGGGATCCTTCCTTTCAGGAACCATCAAAAACCCGGGGGAAACGGATCCGGTTTTTGAAAAGAACGTTGAACCAACCCTTGGAAGGGTGCCCGTGGTTTGTGGTTTTTAAGGCGGAACCAAAGGAAACCCAAGGTTTTACCTCAAACAATGACACCAGCATTGGAACGTTGGCCGTTTTTTTTTTGTGTTCCGTCATGTTCATTCTTTGGCCAGCCACAAGCTTTCTTTTGGCAGAGGCCTTTGGTCAAGTGAGGCCGCCTCCAAAATGATTTGCCATGTAGGGTAGGCTAACTTGTTTTCTGGGCGTGCCTTTTCATGTTTATGGCTTGTGGTAAGCATGGAGGCTCTTGCGCCATTGAAGGGTTGGCAAAAGGAACAGTTACAAGAGGGGTAAGGGGTGTATATGGGGTTGTGTTGTCTTCCCGCCCCAAAGCTGGTTCTCCTCTTGGGCCTCCTGTAAAACCAAACGGAAAAGGGGTTCCCCCCAGCAAAACAGAACCATCTCTCTTTGCCTCTCTATGTATACATATGTAAAGAGAGAGAGAGAGAGAGAGAGAGAGAGAGAGAGATATACACGTACGTATGAGATATACATTTATATATGTGCATCTCTACATATATGCAAGTGTCACGAGTTTTTGATTGTTCGAACATGCCAAGCTTCAGGTTTTGCCTCCTCCCCCCCCCCCCGGCGCAGGCGAATTGGCGCGAGAGGCGAATGATGGTACGTGGCTCCGGAAAACGCGCCGCGGTTTTCCCCTCGGCTCTGGGTCAACTGTTTGACCAGTACAAAGCCAAGAGGTACAACCACGAATTGTGGTCAACTAGCCCTCCAGGGAAAACATCCTACTTGCCAATTTCGAATCGACCTCTTAACCATTTGGTTTCTCTGCTTTGGTCGGCCAAGGTTCCAAAAGGTGATCACCTTTCAATTCCGGGTCCCTAAGGGGCAACTCATAATTTGTGCAACGGGTAAGTCACAAAGTCCCCTTTGCCAGTTTCAGCCTGTCACTGACTGATCCAACATGGAAACATGTCAACGTTGACCTTGCAGTACTTAGCCTCGCAGAAAAAAAAGTGCATCAGGAAGTGAAGGATCCCTCAAAAAAAGGGGACCTGCCTATCTATGAACCATAACAACAATACTTCAATGAACCTACCTATCTCCCAACCAGGAGGTTACTTCAATCCAGGTTTCCCATGAATCCAAGCGAACTCACATCCACGTTCTCATCGCCGATCGTTGCCGCCTCGATGGGCTTCTCCGCCAGCCAAAGGGGGCGTTTCCGTCCGGTTCCATCGGATGCCGAAAATGGATCGACTTGGTGCTGTCAGTTGCCGCTTGAACTGGAAAAAAAAAGTGGAACGGCCATGAATTCCACCCCCCCCCCCCCCCAACAAAAAAAGGGCCCACTCCCCCCCAACTGCAAACACAATCCTCTCCGCTGCTATTTTGGGAGCCTGCATTATGAGGTTGCCACTACATTAGGTAACAAAGGGGTATCTTTACCTTTGGGTAGGTACATTATTTTTTCCCCTAGAAACCTGCTTCGTGTTGACCCTTGGCGATAAATAGCACATGTGCATTCGCCCAAAGGAACCCAAAAGGATTACTATATTGGTGCGTTTTCCAGACGCTGTGCACGGACGAAATCCACTTTCAGCCAGCTAGGTGGTGCATCCCGGTATTCATAGGGGTTCATGCTGTAAGTTTTTGTCCAGCATCCTTTACGCCTGTCAACTTGATTGCTATTGGCATGGATCGTTAGGCTTTAACGGTTGAAATCATGGGTTTTCCATTCAACCCACAACAATCAGAGGTCAACAGCAACCAAGTTGAGGCAACCAGTTGACGTGACAACTTTTGGCGGTCCACGGAACAAAGCCATCCGAGCTCCACAAAAACTTGCTGGGAGCACACCGCATGTTAATCGAAGCGCCTCCCCCCAAACCCCCAAGAATCAAGTTGAACTGGCTGCTGTATGGGGACGGATCGCATTCTGATAACCTTGCCACCGGATCGCAAGCAGCCAGGGAAGGAGTCCAAGCACCAATTGACTGCCACAGGATCAATACCCAAACCCCTTTGCTGGGCTTTATTTTTTTCAGGAGAGAGAAGCCCAACCAAAAAGAAAGGATAGGGCCATTTGGGGCACCTTTGTGAACTGTGAGATTTTCACAGATACACTTCGAATTCAAATTCAACGCCCCTTTGAACATGGACCCATCCGGAGATCCCTTTTCAACCAAATTCGTCTTCCAGGACCCCCCCCCCATTCTGTGAGGTTCCATGTTGTGGATGGGAGGGTGCCCCAAACTGGGTTTTGTTCATGACGACTGGATCCAGCTGCACCATCATGCTGTCATATGTGTTGTTGTGTTTTTTGCATGCGCACATATATCCGGGCAGTTTATGGCGACATTGCAGGCTGGGGTTGCTTCCCAATGGCGGCGTGGTGTTTGTTTTGGTGTTAATTGTCGACTTTAACTCGTTGTTGGAAGATGTGTGCAAGTGAGGTATCCCTGTTCAGGTGTGCTTTGGGATCTTCCTCGGCAGTGCTTGCGGGAAATCAGATTTCTTCTGCCGCGTTCTGAGGAGCTTAGCTTTGTGAAGATCCCAATCCATAAGCGGGGGAGGCGATTCCTGCCATGACACTGAGCTCATGCGCGAATTCGTTGATCGAACTCCTGCCCAGAGACGAGTCTAGCGGAATTTGAGGGCCTGAATGTCATTTCTGGAGAGGACGCGGGGGGTGCCTTTGCTCTCAGGTCTTGGGCCGGACGGCCTGTGGTCCCGAAATTTTGACCAGCCTTCAGTGTTCTTGGTATGCAGCGAATGAAGCAGCGCGGGCCAGATTCGGAGGTGTTCCATTGCTAGGCTTCGTTTTTTTTTTTTTTTTGCGCAGCCTCAGATCCAAGGATGGGAAGCTTCAACCAATCTGAGCCTTTGACTGACTTAGATTTGCAGGCGCAACCTTTTTGCGTATTGCTTGTTTGGTTCCCGGGTGTCAACCCATCGGATTTCCTTTGCTGCCAAGGCTGCCAGTGTCAACTACGACTATGGGCACAACAGGGGCACTACATGCACAAGTTGTTCATTCACTTGGGGGGGGTGGTCCGTATGGCCACTTAGAGTCTTCCTTTCCGACTTTTGTTGAGGGTATGTGTTCTTTAGGGCTCTGGTTTGGGTCGAGAAGGCTTGACGACCCAAGCTCAAACCCTAAAAAAAGACATACCCTCAACAAAAGCTTGACTTTTACTCACTTCCTGAGATCCTGGACTTTGAAGTGTTTGGGAAGACCATTTTGGTGGTAGAGAAGGAAAATCGTATGGACTTGTTTTTGGCCAATCCACTCAGGAAGTGAGGTGCATTGCTCCGTAACTGAGCGAAGCTCTGGGAAAGCACGTCGATGGGCACAGGTTGTACGATAGGTTCAGCACTGGGTACGTCAGGTTAGTGGGTAACCATGGCTTGTGGATCATGTTGACGGTTTCTGGCGGTTCTCAAAGTCAGTAACCTCCCAAGGGGGTCCCTTTGAAAGGAAGTGGCCTTCCGGGATCCAAACACTGGCGAGAGGGTAATGGGAGTTGTGTCCCTGTTGTTTTTTTCCCCAGCCACTTTGGGGGCGAGTTTGAGGGCAAGGGGGTTCACAACCGCGGCTTCGGTGGGTTCCCATGGTTACTACCCTGATACCTGACCTACCCTGCCCCTTGAAGCAGGCATAGCGCGTGGATTCAACCCGGACAGTCCGGAAAGGCGTGCGTTGACCGGGTCGAGACCCGGAGAAGCAGTTGCCACAACATCGACTCGTCACAGTGGTAAGTTATGATCGCTTTTGGGCTTTGCTAAGCGTCCGCAAGCAAACGAAAGCCGGCAGGTTTTCCGATTTGCTTGTACTGGCTCCCAGTTGAACTCCGGTTGAACGCCCAGACTTGCGTCAAGAAGGAGCCCAGCGGAACGCGAGGACTGTCCTTTCGACTGCTCCCTTTTTGGGGTAGGTGAATTCACCACCCATTTTAGAACCTATTTCAGTAGGGATTGGGATGTTCACTGGGGTACGGGATTTTGACCCATGGCCAAATTGGGGTCTTCTCCATATTTTGTAGGGTACGAGTATCCAAATATAAAGGAGAAACTGAACGTGGCAGCTTCCAGATGTACCGCAGATGTGAAAAATGTGTAACCAGGGTAGACAATTGGACCACAGTTCTTCCCAAAGGTCGGGTCGACTGGGAGCGGCTCTGAAAGATAGCAGGGGCTGATCTCCCAGATTGCCATCACTAAGGGTGAGTTAAGATACCAGGGGTTCAGATATGGACGTATACATTCAGCCTTTGAACGTGGTCGTCAAAGTTGGAAATGGTTTCTCTTTAAGTTTGCCACTGCACGGGGGTGACTTCATGGTAAAATTACTTGGCCAGCCAAGTACCCGCAGGTGCGCGGCAGCAGAGAATGCTTTGGCCGATATGGTTCTTCAGCAGCAGTTGTATTCCCTTTTGGCTTGGTGGGCTCTGCTTGAAGCACACCCCAAAAAAGGCGCCCCTTGCACCAGGGTTTAGCACGGGCAACTAGGAAGTCAAGTAGTTTTCTGCCAGCAGGCATGGAATTTGACGGGAGGTGCCACAGACACATCTTGCTTCTAGCCGTTGGTGGGCGCGAGGGTAAGGGAAGTCATTGTTGATTCTTGCCAAAACTGGCAGTGAGTCAGCTTCTTACGCTCTGCTTTTCTGCAGTTATGCACTCGTGTTCTTGCATTCTTGCTGGCTGTTTGGTGGCACTTTTAACCGCCGGCCCACCTTTTTCCGGGTTGAAGGTGAGTACGCATCCCCAAGGCCCACTTGAAGGGTACAAGCCCGTCAAAGCATCACCTTTACCTGCTGGTTTGGAGTTCCTGGACCACAACATTATTGGGAAACCATACTTTGGTGGCACACACAAAGTTTTGTTTGGCAATCCACTCAGGAAGTGCGGTTTTGGATGTATCCATCCGGTTCCCCTGTCCCGACACGCCAGCATTTTGGCTCGCCAACTTTTCGCTGGCCAAAGACCTTAAACTCAAAGATCACCGCCATGGACGCGTCTGAGCGGCGGCCTTAGCTGGGCCAACTGGACGTGTTGCTTTGTTGCCCCGATGTGGGTATGGGTCAACATAAGCCCACCACAAGACCGCAGGTTTTCGTCTTTGGTTCCATTTATCAGGGTTCCATTTTGGGTACGCATTTTTGAGGCACAGCCATGTCCGTGTTGTGGGTGTTTTTGTTTTTTTTGGCTAGCTGTTAGTGGGAAGGGCGCCAATATCCAAATTTGCTTGTAATTAAACGGGGAGCAAAGGTTTTCCTGGCTTCTGACTAGACACCGAGACCAGCAAAAAGTTTCGTCCTTTGTTTCTGAATCTTTTGGACAATCTCAATAAAACGTACCAAGTGGTTTCTATTATGGCCACTGGGTGTTTTGAACACATGACCTTTTGCGGCGACTTGGCAATGAGCTTTCTTAAGTTAGGATACATCGGTACAATTGTCCTCTTCGCTGGCCAAGAATGACGCGCGCGATAGAATTTTGGTTAATAGCTGGGCAGGTCTCCAACAATGTTTGCCGTTGGCGGGACGATTTGATTCGATTCCCCCCTGTAGATACGAACAACAAGTAGTTTCTTAGGTGGTGCGAAGTGGATTTCGCAGCCATCCACAGTAGGGAAATGCAAGGAGCACTCGCGACAGCGTAGCTTGCGGAGGGTCCCTTGCTCCGTGTGAATCCCGACGCTGGGGCGCTGAAGGGCCCCTGGTACAAATTCCTGATATCCCCAGTTTGTTGAATGGAAATGCAGCATAACAGGCGAGCCCTCACCCCCAAACCACTACAGCCAGTGAATCGGGTTAAGTCATATTCCCCTTTCCAGTGGGCTCAGTGGTTTGGGGGATGGGGGGACCATATTAGACTGGAAGGGGAAGCACATACATCATGTTATTTGATGAATTCAAGGAGGACATTACGAATCAGAGCAGCCCCTTAAAATAGATAGAAATAGATGACTTCAATAGGGGAACCACCCCTCCGGAATCCGAAGTCTTTTGCCGAGGCTGCCTTGGCACGGCAACGCGTTCCCAGTGGACCTCTCGCAGTATCGCCAGGTGGGAAGGGATGTAAACGGGTCCAATACCACGAGGCCACTCAATCCCTCAATTTCCATTGGAGGGACGGGGTTGTCAAAAGAAATTGGCCCTTGTTGGACTAAAGCGCGCATGCCGGTAATTGATTTTGACCCCATATTTATTCAACCAACCAGTTTATTAATATGGGTGCTCCCTTCACAAAATGATGAATCCCCACTAAACCCAGGGACACCCCTTTATTACTAAGCTGGGGATGGTTGATATGGGGTGAACGCCAAGTGCCGCCGCGGCCTTGTCAATGTCAAGAAGGGTCCTTATGGTTTGAAACCGCTTCATGGATGTTTGCCTGTTTCCTCACTGAAAGTTCCACCTGTTTCCCCTGGCAGCCCAAAGGGTATTTGTTTTTTTTGACAGTGCCAAGTTCTTGGGGGGGGGAAGGGTCGTCAAGCTCTTTGAACGGCGTCAACACGGATAAATGTGGGTCAAAACCCAGAGGGCCGCTTTTTTGGGGGTAACCCCCCTTTTGTTTGGTACATTTTGCACGGGAATCTAGGGGGTAGAGTGGGTAGCGGGGGTTTTGACCCATATCCAGGTGGAACTGGGGGACACTGGAAAACACCTACCCAGCCTTTGGCTTACTGTCTTCGGTTTTGAAGGTGTTGGTCCTTTTTCCACGTTTTTGCTCGTGCTTCAAGCGGGTTGCCCCAGCCAGCCGCCCTCCTAGCCGCAGGTGGCCATCGACCCCTGGCAGACGGAGACTTTGAGCGCGCAGGACTCGGCGGCTTTGAGCGCCAACATCGAGCTCTGCAGAGGCGGCGTCTCGGGGCCACGCCCGGGGTCGGGCGCGGGGCGTCGGATTCAGTGGTTTTCAGGGCGCGCCTTGGTTGGGGCCGTGGGTCTGGTGAAGGTTTGTGAAAGGAATTCGGTGTGTTGTCTTTTTTGTTTTATCCACTTTAAGTTGTGAATTCATGTGCGCTGCAAGTGTTCGGGGTTTGTTGCGGTTTTTCTTTGCGGGCGCCCTTTATTGCGTCCATTTGCTGAATGGAATGGGCATGGGCCAATGAGGAGGCTCCGAAACCAAGGGCAATTCTTAGCTTTTGGCATCGCCTTCCGTCGGCTAACGTGGACCAGACGGTCCCGTTTAAAGGGGGAGATGGTATTCCAGGAGCCCCTCAGTCAGTTCCATGTGGAAGGTGAAGTGACAAACAAGAGTTGCCGTGCTTTTTTTTGGAGCAGACAGCTTCCTTTTTGCCTCAGAGGCCACCAAGCGAGCACGCAAGCCACGCCGAAGCTTTCTACCAAGTAGGTAGGAAGGAACCGGGTTTGCTCCAGGTCCCTTCTTGGAACCTCCAAAAGTGGCGAGCGTTTCAAGAGCAAATTTGGGGAATCCGGTGACCTGTAAAATAAGAGTGTGTCTTTAAAAGGCACCCCCAAAAAATGTGGTCTCCTTTTGGTTTTCCCCCCGAAGCCAGCAAAACAGGGGTGACCCCTGAAGAAGGAAAAAAGGAGGAAGGAAGGAGGAAGGAAGGAGGAAGGAAGGAGGAAGGAAGGAGGAAGGAAGGAGGGAACGAGGGAACGAGGGAAGGAGGGAAGGAGGGAAGGAGGGAAGGAGGGAAGGAGCGAAGGAGCGAAGGAGGGAAGGAGGGAGCATGCAGCGTAATGCATGCCTTGCCCGCAGATGCCTTGGTTTGCTTCACCTCCCTCGGTGGCGCCTCCGGCTACGGCGGGCACACAGGAGGCGCTTTTGATATGATGCCGGAGGCCAGGGGGGTTGAAGGGTGGGGTGCCTTGGTGGTTCCCAGCCATCAGCAGGGAGCTAAGGAGGTACCAGGAGGTCTCTAATGACATGGTAGTTTGTTTGTTGCAAGCTTTATAGGGTGTTCTTGTGGTTTTCCTTTTGCGCCCCTTGGCGCACCATCCTAAAAAAGCTGATACCGAGGTTTTGGCATCCAAGAATCCCTGGCTGCAAAGCTATCCCATTTTACTCTGGACTGGGATCTATATACAGCACCTCATACATTTGTACACAGTACAGCGGGGTGACACCAGGCCCCTTCCGGATGAGTTCTTAGAAGCCCTCTAAGGACCGCTACGAAAGTTCTAAGAGCCTGGACTAGCTGCCAAGGGAACCAAGGGAGCCAAGGAGCTGGGGTTATCCAATCTTGCTTCGAAACAGGGAGCCTAGCGGAGCTAGCAGAGCTTGTGGACATGGTAGTGGATACCACCCACCCACCCACCCCCCACCCCCACCCACCCCCACCCCCCACCCACCCCCACCCACACGGGTCGCAGGTTTGCCTCCTGGATGCCTTCTTCCGAGCCTGCCCAGACAAGTTTGCCAGAGTCCCAGCCTTGTTCACCGATGCAGGGCTGCAGGGCTCGATTGGTGGACCGCGGGGTAGACTCAAACCCATGCCCCCAGAACTCACTTCCTGAGTTGGTGGACTTTAAACTTGTTGGAAAGACCATTTTAGTGGTAAATAAAAAGTTCAGACTTTTTTGGCCAGTCAACTTGGGAAGTGAGAAAAGGAGAACCCCTGGGTTTAAGTCCATCTTAGGGTCAGAACGCAGAAGCCCCGCCAGGCCTTTTCATTTCGGAGGAGGGGGGACTCGAACCTTCCCATGTGGGCTCCACCTCAATAAGGCCTCACTACTGCGGAATGGACGAAGTGTTGCACCACCCGAGAAATCCAGGAGCCCTGTAAGAATCAAAGTGGCGTGAAGGGATTTCGTCCATCCGCAAGAGTGCCAAATTGCTTGCCGTATCCCATTTTTTAGGTAGCTACTGAGGGCGCCTCAGTTGCCCCCTTGGGCAACGAAGGCCTGAGGCTACCCTTTTGTGGTACGTGTAAGAAACCAGCTGCAGGAAGTTCGACAGGAGTTCATTGTCTTTTGGGTTGGCGTTTGGCCAATTTCCTGCAGAATTGTTTGTAGCTTGTTTCTGTGCCACAGAGAAACCAACGAACCAAGTGCTGCTTCTCCTCGTTCTCCTTCGAGGGCGAGGGCGACTTGAGCGATGGCTGTCGTAAGGCGGGGGCTCCAAAGCCGCTCCTTGATGTTTGAATTCAGTGTCCCTTCCCTCGGCACTTGCCAGGCCAGACGAAGGCAGTGAGGGGCCCTTGATGAACGTGAGGCCCTTGGGGTGGTTTGCGGGACCCCGACACAGAGATGAATATGGAACCAGCGACAGAATCATTTTAGGAGGACCCTTTGATTTGCCCGAAAGGAAGCTAAGGGGGCGAAACACATGTACAGACAGCCCACTTAGCTTTGTGCTTTTGCGAGGGTAACGTACCCTTTTCAGGCTGGTTTCAAACGAAACCAAGGTGAAAGCCGGCCACCCTAGTTAGCACCCAACATCATCGGAGAACCCACAAGATGGGTGGGAGGAAGCCAATTATGGAAACTCTCCGGTCGAGAACCACGCTCCAACTGGCTAAAACCACTCATTTCAGGGGCACGTGGACAGCTGAAGGAATCTTCAACTCTAACCCTGAAACACAGCCATTTTGAGAAGAGGTCCCTCTCTCCACTGAATTGGTCTGAAGCAAAAGTACCCTTATTTGGGGTGGTTCAGGAGTTTGAGCCCTTGGTTCTAGACGATCAGACGATCAACGGGAACCCCCTCCTTAACCACCAAACCACCAGGCTCCAAACCACCAACTAGAGGGAAGCTGCACACTGTTGGAATCACCCCCCCCCCCCCAACCTCCACACAGCTAACCGATTTCGGCTCAGAAATCCCAAAGAGGAGCTTGTAAGTCCACTTTTCAGTGTAGAATTCAATCCTGGCTCAAAGGCGCCCCCCTCAATGTGAGGATTGGGTGAATTCCATTAGCACTCACGAGGTGCCGACCTTCTTCGACGAGGCGGGGCACCGGGTGGCCACGCAGTATCTCTTCTCGGTGCTGCACGGGCACATGCCCGCGGCCAGGCGCGGGAGGGAGATGCTGGGGTTGGGGCTGGGGAGGGGGGGCTAAAAGAAGGGCGATCGATAGCAATCCTTGCAAGGGTTCCCAGCGAATCGTCCGTTCCTGGGTTTTGTTTTAGATCTTTTTGGTGGGTTTGGTGGGGAGTCTTTGCCATTTGACCCACCAGAAGTGAGACTTGTAGCAGGGGAGCTGAGAACGGACAGCCCAGAATCATGTTTTGTTTTTGTTTGTTTTTTTCAAAGGAAGAACAAAAGGGGGGAAACACACACCAAATCACATCCGAAGTGCGGGGCATTTCCCAAGAGCGGTTTTCTAGCCGCTGTCCTTTCTTACGCGCGAGCCATGCATTCCCACACTCCCTTACAGATACTGTGGATGGACGAACTCCGTTTCGATCCACCGGAGAAACCCGAGAATCGTGACTCCCTTGTAACTAGCAACCAAGAATGGCTTCCCATGGTTTCAGAGTGGTGCGAAATGGATTTCGTCCATCCACAGTAGTTACGTCTTGTTCTTGATACGCGTTGTAGGTTACCTTGAAGGAAAAGGACAACATCACCAGTACCCCCCCCCCCCCCCGACTTGCCTGCTTCTTCAACCAGGTCAAAGTGGTTAATGAAACTGTTATTTTGAGTTTTGAGTGCTACTGGAACTCACCCCGGCCTCACGTTGAGGGGCACCTTAAAGCCTTCTTGAAGGGGCAGTGTACCTTGGGTGATTCCGCATTGCGAGTGATGCCAGACGTACCCGCCGCTTAAAATTAAGTGGCCACATAAAAGGGGCCTTGTTGTACCTCACTCCGTTTTGTACCTAACTTTCTCTCGGGTGGAGATAGGATTTACTTTTCTGGGTCCGGTCCTTAGGTAAGGTTTTGGGGGTTTCCATTTAACCCACTAAAAGTTAAACTTTGAGCAGTGGATCTGAGGACAGCCCAGATTTGAGCTACTAACATTGAGTCCTACGGTTGTTCTATGTTGCATTTTTGAAACCGACACGTTCCCGCGGTGGCCCATGAATGGACATGGAAAAGAATGGAAATGGAAGGTACCCCTGGAGTTGCCAAGGCCGAGTTTCCAATCCCCAGCTTCCGCCCCATGGGACGCCGACGGTCGCCGATGTCCGGCAGGCTGCTGGACTACCGCGTGGGTGGCAAGGCCCTGCCGGGGCATCCTGAGCTGGGCCTTACGGAGGGCATCGGCTTCAGCTCGGGGCGCCTGGGGCACATGTGGGGCCACGTGAACGGCGTGAGCCGGGCGCAGCCAGGCGGGGAGGGCGGGGGGGTTGGGGGGTTGGGTTGGGGTGGTTTGGGGTTGGGTTGGGTGGTTCTTGGGGAGGCTTTGGGGTGTTTTGTGTGTTGTGTGTGTTGATTTCTTGGGCGAGGGGTGGGGGTTTGGGGAGTGGTTTGGGTGGTTTGGGGTGGTTTATCTTTTCTGTCGAAGCATATGACCTGTTTCCTTTGGCGTTTGCTTCTCAGGCCTTGCCTTGCCCAAATGCCACGGGTGCCACACCCCATCACCCCCCGAAGCCAGGTTTGATGTTTTGAAGTTCCCCTTTCTGGTCTATTTGTTGTCATGGCCCCAAAGGCAAACCGTCTATTTATGGGTCCTTAAGGGGCAACTGAGAAAAAGTGAAACCATGCTCTTCGACCCGTTTGTCACGTCCAGTTGATGCTTCCCTTGAGGTGAAGAGCCTGGAAGCTTGCTCATGAACCCCAAGCCCAACACCTGCCAACCAAAGGGCGCAAATCTGGCTTCAAGAACCTGTAAAAATGTCGTACCCTGACTAAAACAGTGTGTTTTTTTGTAGGTATGACATTTTCATCGGTTTTTGAGGCTCCTGGTAACCCTGGATTTGAATGAAGTCTCCCACCCACGCCCTCTCAGCAACGCCTCTACCACTGATTTCCCAGGTGCCACAGGTGCTCGAATTGGAAGGGTTTTCCTTCGGCTTTGGGACGACCAGTGCCCTCCAACGAAACTTCCTCGTGCCCTGTGCCAAACGCAGCCGGAGTGCATGTTGCAGCCAACCCCAAGCAACAAATCTCCTGAAGATGCTCATAAGAACCCAAGTGTCCATCAGATCATTATACCATCCTCCCCCCCTCGCCCTCTCCCCCCCAAGGATTCCCATGTGTCCTTTGTTGATTGTCTCAATCATCACCTTTTGGTTGCCAATGTGCAGATGCGCTTTGGGGTGATGTTTGACAGGGAAAATATGTGCTTGTGTGTCTGTTTTGAGGTGCGGGTACCTGTTTTTGTTCTTAAACCAAAACCAAAACGAGCAACACAATTGTTTGGGGGGGGTCCAACATTAAAGGTATGTTGGAAATACTGTGGGTTGCGCCCTCAATTTCACAGCACCTTAAGAAACCGTAGGGGAATCGAATTAGAAACCAGGGTTTTTGGATGGTGATGCGAAATGGATCTTGCAACTTTCCACTGGACGTTTTGCCGGTTTCTGCACAGTGGTCTACTTCGGGGATTCCAGCAATAAACCAAAAGCAAAAACACAATTGTTTGAGGGGCCGTCCGCAAATTCATGTCTTCAATCTATGCGATTGGTAAACCCGCATCGCGAAAGGCCGGCGATTAGGCTTCGATTGGGGGGTAACATCCACGTGTTTGCTGGACGAAGTTACCAAGTTTGCTCTCCGATTGGCCCGCTGTGGTCGCGATTGGAGTGCGAAAGGCCGGCGCTTGGAGGGGCTTCAGGAAAAGCAACATTGAATTGGAAAAGCCATTGCTTATTTATATCTATAGTATATATTGCCCAATACGCATATATAATTACTATTGCTACTATACTTGTGATTATTATTGTTGCTTTGTAGAAACATATTCATATACGCATATATATATATTAATATATATATATATATAGATATATCCAAATATATATCCAAATATTATACATGCGTGTGGTTTGTTTCAGGCCGGGTGAGCTGCTGCTTCAGCTCCGATGGCTCGCAGATGGAGGGCAACACCGCGGAGGCGCTTTGGCCCGGGAGGGCCCGAGGACCCGACTTCGGGTGCGAGCGACATGCGTGGGCGTTGCTCGGGGGGTTTTAGGGTTTTGGGTTCCAAGTCCTTTAAACTCAACCAATCAAAACAGGAGGGCCCTTTGTCCCAATGGCAACCCACCAGGCATCTGGGTCAGTAGGGAATGCGGGAATAAACTCAGGGATTCCAACGTAAAGCAAACCACAAAGGATAGTTTATAGGGGTCATTCCCTCATTCCCTGCGGACACAGCGAGTTTTCGTGGGTGTTGTTTTGAAGCTTCCCTTGAAATTGGGGGCACTTGGAGTTGGCAACACGCTGCTGGGGAAACACCCTCCAAAAGTGGTCTGATTCCCCACATCTCACCCATGGAGAAGCACCCCCAATTAATGCTCGATTAGATATGGGATCAACATTGCCTTGGCAAACCCATTTTGAAGTGACAAGTGTTGGGCTGTGGCTCGTTCATCTTTGTATGATAGACAAAGGTATTGTCGTTGTTGTTTCCATGCCCACTTTGCCTACACGTTGCCTCATTCCGTTTTCGTACTCTTTCTGCGGTTGCGTTCAATTGAACCCAACCACTTTTGCGGGGTCTCTGTTTCGAAACCTGCCGCGTTTGTGCTTTTGGTGTTTGTTGCTTCCACCCGTTGCCAGACTTGGGTGTGAATTTTAATTTGGGGCGCTCGGACATCACCATTTAATGAAAAATCGTGTCCGCCAGCCACCTTGCAGGTGGTTCAAACTCCTAACAAATCACTGCCAACTACAAATACGCACATTTGCTGCTGTATTCCGCTTTCAAAAGTTGGATTTCGGGTGTCTTTTTGTGAGGCTCGCCGGTTGCCGGTTTCCGGTAGCTTTGGCAGCCAGGCGGCGCGCCTCGCGGTGGCGCAGAACTTGCCGGTGAAGCTGTTTGCCGCTTGGCTTTCCGGAGCACGGGCCCAGCTGTTTGTCTCAAAATCGGTTGAAGCCCTGCAAGGTGACGCGCTGCCAGTGGATCCATTTACCTGTAAAGCAGGCAGCCAAGGGACCCACCCTGCAAAACCAAAAAGATAATTAGGTCATTTTGGTGGTTACCTACTACATGGGTCACTTGGATTCCACTGGGCCTGAGTTGCTGGACCATCTAAATTCGTGATTCAGTGGTAGATAGACACTTCAGACCTGTGGCCAATCCGCTGAGGAGGTGAGGTGGTGTTTCGAAGCTTTAAAAGGGGTTGTATTTTTCGGGGGCACCCAAAGAGGCCTTTGGCTCCCAGTGTCTCAAAATTGGGGAGCCTCCAAAAAATGTGTTGTTTTACTTCAATTCCACTAGCCAACCCCCCAGGGTGCGGATTTTTTGTTTTTTTTCCCAGTCCTTGCCCGTACCCCCTGGACATGCGTTGGTGGGCCTAAGATCGATGACAACGATGTGACCATCGCCGGGCACCCGTCCTCCTACATGAAGGGCTTCAACGTAGGCCGGGCAACAGTTCAACAGAGAGCGGAGCCAGTTGCAAGACGACTACCGTGGGGGAAGGGGGGAGGACAGGGGCGGGGGGGGGGAAGGGAAGGGGGAAGGAATCCAAATCCATGGCGAAGTGAAGGGGGGATGTTAGCGAAATCCGCTCACACCTTTTTAAAACCATAGTTGAAACCTTGGTTTGCGGGTATTTGCAGGGGTGGCATCATTCCAGGGCTTCTTAGGTGGTGCAGGATTTTGTCCATCCACAGTATCAATGTTGATTCCATATTGATAAAAACTCAGTTTATTACTAGGGGGTGCTTTGAATCAGACCACTTTTGGAGGGGCCAACACCCCCTTATTACTAAACTGGAGTTGATTCGTGTGGGGTCAACAGTATCAATGTACAGCCGGAATGAACTCGTTGGTGTTCGATAGTATACCCTTGCGGGGTTGTTTTATTGTTCAACGAACACTGGAAAGCCTCGATCTTCCGCATTGGTTCCCCCGGCATTTGAGACAAGCGCTCAAAGGAATTTGAAGCCACCGCGGACCGCGGTCTACACGCGGCTTGGAGCCACACGCTCCTTGAGAGATAGGTTGCACTTTGTGGCTCGAGCCCCCCAGAGGTGCCAGTTGTCCAAAGGACGATCCAAAGAGAAGTCCTGGACGGTCCCCCAGCAATTGGTGCCCTTTCTCGCCCCTTTTTTTGGTTGGGAGGGAGGGTTCCCCTACTAAAATAGACTACAGCAAAAAGTCGGTACCCTTATTCTAACCTCTCTACTGGAGGACCTAGAAGTGGATGGCTGCCACCTGCCCCGTGTTGCCAACATGCGATCAGACATCGATTTTTGGGCATGGATAGGATGGATAGGCATGAACAACCATTGTAAACTATGCGTTTCGAGCTCCAAAACTGGCTGTTTCATTGCACCCCGCTCCATTTCGAGAGGGGAAGTCCAGTGACTTCCCCCTGCAAAGCCTCCAAGAGTCCGATGGTTGTCAGAAGCACACCTGGAAATGGTCCCCGGCAGGATCCCTGTTAGCCTTTTATTAGTCGCTACTGGGCCCTTAACCATAGAGAAAAAAACAATTAAAAAAAAAAGGCCGCAAATCTTTTGCAAAAGAAAAGTCAAACTGTGGACTCCAATTTTCTTTTGTCATCCTGAACCGCTGTTGTCGTGCTCCGGATCCCTGGATCGATCAAAACGCCGTTCCGCGCAGCCGTTCATTTTCGGCGGCGAGAGGCCGGACGCTGGAGGGCCAAGGCATCTTGACTGCTATTGGGCAACGGATCTTTAGACTTTAACTTTTTGGTGGAAATCAAGCAAGGCGTTTTCCACTCAACCCCCCCAAGAGCGTCCACTTTTTGCAGGGTCGTTGCGGCAAGGCATGACCACGGAGGACGTGGATGGCGAAAGCTTGGAGAAGTTGTACGCGGCCATGCGCCGTGCCGCCAGGGCCCTTACAGCCAAAACAGGCAGTCGTCGGTTTCGGCGTTTTGGAGTCGAACTCCTGTTTTGCCTTCGCGCTGTTCTTGGATCAAGTTGTTTTTTGTTTTTTTGGTTCTGTTCAGTTTTTGCAGGCTGCAAAAAGCAGTTGCAAGCCCATACCAAGGGTTGTGAAGTTACGAGGGTTGGAGAGGTTGTCTCAACACCCATGGTTGGTTTCCCTTTTCTCAGTCCTGAGTTGCTGGACTGGATGCTTGTCGGAAACACGTGTTTAAGGATGAACGAGGTTGGCTTCCCGGCAAACGCCCGAAAGCTCGTTGGACAAGTCTCGTCTGGTTTCATGGGTGTATTGGATGATTTCATGGGGTCTGGGCGCAACACCTGCATATCCAGCCAACAGTCAATGGGATTTGGGCGCTTTGAGGCTTGATTGGGGAGGTTGCCTAAACTTCCCCGTTTTCTTATTACCATCATGAACTGTGTTTTTACATCAGAAGTCCTCGCAGAGAATCATCAGCCTCTTCAGCATGTTCTGGGCACCCGTAGCGTTGGCTACCACACTCGTGGACATGGGCAGGCCGGGATTTTGGCATGCTACCGTCCTTTTAAAAAGGCCCCTGCTTGAACCTGCTCTTCGGGCCAACGTGGACAAACGGCCAGTGCAGTTTCTCTAGCTTGTTTTTGCCTGAGTCCAAGCCCGAATTCATCTTATGTGAACCCTGATTCCATTTTCAGTCACTGGTCGCGACTGGGACCATTCGGACTCATTTTTCACCACCTGAACTGCAGAGACGCCTTCCCAGCCACTGCTCGCGCCGCATGCCCCGCTTCGCGGCGTGCGGAGCGGCGCTCAGGTGATGCATGAGGGCCCGTACGCGGTGGTCATCAAGAGGAAGATGTGCCCAGGACGTGTTCGAAGTGGCCGCGAAATCTTCTTTTCTCTCTAGCCTGCAACCCCTTTAAGAACGATATAGAACGACATATCCATGTTTGCCCTATGGGCAATTGATTTGAAGTGGACATGCATGAAGTTGGCTTTCTGGACCAGCTTTGCCCTTCAAGAAATACCAGGCAGTAAAGCCCTCCTATATCAACCTGCTTTCCAGTGTTCACCCGATCTGGTACCACGTGCAGCTGCGTGGCCGTGACATACAAAGAGTTTTTGCATGACTCCTTCAGGCAAGCGCTGCGTTTGGAGCTGCTGGAATTTCATGAGGTTGAGCCACCGGAGATTCCGCTCCTCAAAATATGTTAGGCTTCGAGCTCACCTGAAGGTTTCATTCGTACGAGCGAAAGCCGTGAGGAAGTTCCTTTACTTGCGGATTACTTGTTGCATGCGTTGGGAAGTTTTGCGATATGTTTGCAGACTGATGGCCCTTCTTTGTTTTTCAGCTTTCAGCCTGCAGGGCGCCACTTATTCAGCTCAGGCAAAAAGCGGGCTCCTCAAGTTGCACGGTTGTTTTTGTGGTTGTGTTTCTTGTTTTTGTCTCACTTCCTGAGTTCCTGGACTTTAATTACAGTCCCTCAAGCTAACATGGAAGCTCCCAGAACCCCTTTAAAAAACTTGGTTCGACGTACAGAGGCCAATTGGGGGAGCTTCCATGTTGGTCTGAGGGAGTGTGCACTTTTTGGCAAGGCCATGTTAATCTAGGTCCCCAGTAGTGCCCTTTACCCTTTTTTGGGGGGAGGGCTCCCCTACTAAAATAGACCACAGAAGAAGAAGAAAAAAAGGTACCCTTAGTCTAACCTCTCTACCGGAGGACCTAGTTAATTGCTGCTAAACCGAAAGTTCAATCCTTTTTTTTCCACGAATCCACTCAGGAACATAGTTTTCGCCTTTTGCTACCCTTACGCGCGCAACGAAAGCTGCGCTTCGTGCACAGAAGGAGCGACAGGTGGGGAGTGGGGATCCCACTTGAGGAGCCCATGGGAGACCTGTTCATGCCCATTGGCGTGATGGTTTTAGTTCCCCTTGTTGGCTTTAAAGGGAATCTATCACTGCGGGAAGGTGGTTTAAGGTGGTTTATGTGCTTAGCTTCTTTTTGGTTCTGTTCATTTTTCGTGGGGTGCGGAAAACAGTCGGCGTTTCGCAAGCCCCTAACAAGAGTTGCAAGGGAGCCCATGAGTCAACCCATTTCCAGCGGGGATAAAGCGGAGCTATACCGCTTTGGGTGCTGAAGTCTGGCTGCCTTTGCAAGCACGTATGCTGAAGATTTAGCTTCCCATTTTGGGAAACCCTTTGGATTTAAAAAGTCAAGGGGATTCTCGAAAACAATCCTTGAAAGGATTCTTTCCCACAAGGAATCTCACTGAAGCCAGGTACAGGACAAAATTCACAGGAAACCAGCCAAGTATCCACCAAACCCAGGGGTTTCGTATTGAATTTCCTCTAGCCTTCTGAGAGAAGCCCGAGAAAACGGATCCTTTTCTGATTTCTTCAGCCCCCCCCTCCCCTGCGGCGCTCGTCCCAGGAGTGCGCGACCTTGAAGGCTCCAACGAGGGCCACGACGCCATGCCTTTGGCCCACGCCGCCCTTTGGACTCCAAAGACGGATCCCCGGGTTTTGGTTTTGGGCGGCCTGGGTGAGGGAGCGGATTCGCCTTTTGCGCGAAATTGGCGGCATGTGACAAAACCCAAACCCTCGAGTTCCGTTTCGGACTTGATCGTCCCTTTTTAGTTTGGTCAATGCACTCAGGAAGTGAGCTTCCGCTCAGGGCATCTTGAAATATACATCTTGGCTGTCTTTAGCCTTACCTGTTCCGGCAAACCAAACCAAACCCCCATTTCTTTTCGAAGCGGGGAAATGTTCAGGTGGATGCTACGCGCAACGTATACGGGGTTGAAGAATCCCCCCCCCCCGCAACCCCCCCAAAAAAACAAGCAAAAACGTCTACATATCTTTCAGCCCCTTCCATGGAATGGAAAAAACCACCCCAAAATCTCCCAGCGCCGCTGGTTGTCGAGGTGCAGTACTTGGAGTCCCGGCAGCTGCACGCGGCGGTGGAGCTGCTGAAGAAGGTGCCCAAGGCAAAGGACCCCGGGCCCGGAAGCCCGAGGTCATTTTGCCGGCTGTTGGGACTTTAACTTTTTGATCCAACGAATGGGTTTTCCGTACCAAACCGCTAAAGGTTAAACTCTTGGCAGGGCTTCGCAGAAAGCAACCGAGAAAAGTGATGCGACGGGTGCCTTTGCTGGGCAGTAGCCGTCCAAGTGGCGGTTCCTAGCAGAGGTTTTCGGGGTGCATTCCTTGATTCCCTTCTGGGCACCGGCAAAAAGGGCGGCTTTGGGGCGATTTTTGCAGGGGGATTTCGGGCAAGGGGGGGGTTGTGGCGAGAGCTTTTCCAACCCTTTGAACACGCAAAGGGGGTTGTTCGCAAGGGAAATTGAAAGAATGCCTTTTTTGGTGGGACATGGTGGGACTATGTGGGACTCTTCTATTTTGAGGCACACCCATGTGTGACTTACCTCTTAACAACACAACTTTTCAACTTTTTGGGTAACATGGGCTATATGTCTGTAAAAGATTAAGTTCCCCAGGGCTTGGAGTTTTAAGGGGTAAGGGCAACCTTCCCTTGCTCTTCTTTGAAGGTAGCTAGAGTTGTAGAGACAAATTTTGGCCAGCTCTGGTTGCAGCCTGTGGATATTCGGCCATAGTTGACAATTACATCTGCGAAGAAGCTACCTGGAGCCCTCCCTTTCTTGTGGCACGCGCAGATCTTATTGCTCCACTCGAGCCAGGGTCGAGCTGGCACTCCAGTTCCTGATAATTATCTTTGCAAACAAGCAAACACCTTCTTACCCTCACCTCCGCCACAGCGCCCCTGACCACGGTCCCAAATGATGGCCAATGGCTTGCATTATGTTGTTACGGACATGTGCAATTAGTACACGCTGCTGCGGTAAACATGCGCAGTTCTGAATGGGTGCTCCTGAGCGGGCGTGCGAACCTTTTGTCCTTGGGTCAAACTGAGACAACTAAATCCCTGTCCTCATTTCAAGACACACCCAAATATTTCATCACATGCCCGACTTGGAGGAAGGGGTGTGTTTCCGTCAAAAAGTGATCATTGGGTTGCTATTCTGGGCGTACCTTGTTTGAAAGAAAGCAAAGGCCATACCCCCCGCCCCCCAAGCATCGCAGGAAATCCAAAAAAGTTGTGAGTCTTAGGCCACCCCACCCCTTCCCCCAACCAAATCAAAACAAGCAGCGCTCCATGGAGTCTTGGGCTCCCAGTCGCAACACGCCTCTTCGCCTCTTCGCCCCGAGGCACTACCCCCTGGCAGGATCCTTCGGCGCACCGCGCCAGGTCTTCGGAGCCCCTCGTCTCGAGCTTGGTTGTGCCTCCTTCGGGGAGGGTTTCTGTGGGTAACTAGTGTCTATATATATATATATTCTTGCTGGTTCTCAGCAAGGAATGAGGGAATGACCCGGAGAAAAACCATCCCCTATAGTTTCCTGCCTCAAACAGCACCCCAATCAGCACCTGAACCAGCAAATCAAACTGCACGCCCCCTAGCACCAGCCCATCAATCTCGCAAATCACTTTCCCCTCATTAGAAGTTAGAACCCCTGTTGCTTTCAGCTATCTGGGGAAAAACGATCTTGCAGGCTCTCAAAATGGAGGTAGGAGAAACGGGAACCCTCAACAGAACTTGCCGATGCTCAGTAGGGAATGACCTTCCGGGCGCTGGGAATGAACCGGACCGGGATCACCCTAGGGGGCATGCAGTTTGGGGTGCTTGTGCAGGTGCTGTTTTGGGGGGTGACGATGCGCGCGTATTGTTGCATCTTGACGGTAGGACGCAGGGGGGAACGCAGTTTGGGGTGCTGGTGCTGATGGTGCTGTGGGGCGCAGTTTGTAGGGAGCTGTTTGAGGTGCTGCTGACGGTGCGGGCGCATTCTTGCTCGATTGACTGCCGGGTTTTGCTTGGGGCGTGCTGGTGTGCAAGCACTGCTATCTGGGGTCTATGCTGGTGCATTTTATTTTTGGGGTCGAATTTCTTCCCTCCCCCCCCCATTTGTTTGAGACTCGGGTGCGAGGTGTTCGCAGTTCCAGAGATCCTCCCAAGCATCCAAAACAGAGGAAATGGGCTGTTGTTTGGAAAGGCTCAAGCATGATAACCCCACGCGCGCGACTCGTGGGATAGGATTATGGGATAGGATTAAGGAGGTCGTTGACAAATTAGCCACCATCCCTGGCCTCGCCAGTATTCGAACACCTTGCCTTGGCCTTTGTTCTGCCTTGCCTTCGGTGGGCCTCCCCTTTGCTTCACCCGGCGCCTGCCGCCTTCGCTGCTCTCCTCTTCCACGCCATGCTTTCCACGGACTGCAGTTGGTGGTGTTCCGGCCGTTGGTGGGCTCAGAGGATTCAGCTGCACCTGGTGGGCTCAGCCCACGTCACCATCATCTCTCCAGGAGCTGTTACACAGGCCCGCGCGATTTCTACTTTTTATGTTTTTACTACATTACTTAGCCGGCTGGCTAGTGTTAACCAGGTTATAAACGTTTAGTATCTCGGCTAAGTTGGGTTATAAGGCTGCCAAACTCCTTGGCAAACGAGATAAGTTGCTGGTTTATAAGTCGTTTCTAAGGTCTACCAGAATCTATCTAAGGATTATAGGAGATATGACACGCTTTATAACTCCCGTTGCAAACCCCAAGCCAAACACTCAGCAAACATGGTCGCAACCCTTATAAGGTTTAGCGGGGTTAGCTTTTGGGATTTGTTTTCGGGGCTAACACCCTTAGCAGACTTAGTTTTTTTCGAACACAGTCACGCAGCATGCAATAGGGAAGCCGAATCATTTACCTTCCGGTTTTTCTCGCTGCGCGGCACCCGCGCGAGCCGCAGCCGAGTGTGATGCATGAGTCGCCTTGCGGACGCAAGTGTTCAGATTTGATATCAGATTCAGATTTTCCAGATTTTTCCAGAATCTGAATTTTTGTAGATGTTTTTAAGATTCATATTTTCTGATTTTTTGCGAAGCTGTATTTCTCAGATTTTTTCAGATTCAGATTTTTTCAGATTCTGAAATTCTGAATCTTCATCACTTTCTTTACTTAACTATTCAGATTCAGATTCTTTCAGATTTTTCAGATTCTGACAAAATCTGAAAAATATGAATCTGAAAACATCTGCAAAATTCGGGTTCTCAAAAAATCTGAATAACAACTGAATCTGATATCAAATCTGAAAAATGCAGAATCTGAAAAAATCTGAAAAATATGAATCTAACAAACAATGTCAAAACAAATGGGCGCTCTGATCCGAGCTGTGGAACCGCTAAAGAGAAAGGAGAAAAAAGATGAGCTGCGTCTCTGGGACTGCCCGCTGCGGCTTTGCTTGATGTCGCGCTTGCGGTAGGAAAACACATTGTTGCACCAATTGCACACAGGTGCTGGAATTTGAAGGAAAAACCTTAACAGGTTTAGCTGGTTTAGCTAAGCTTTAGCTAAACCCTTGCCTAAACCACCTCCTAAGCCACATTTTGCATCCCTTATAAAACCCGCTGCTAACTCTTATAGTGATTTATAAGAGATATCTAATCCCCAAGCGGCTAAGTATTCCGCTTGCTCGTTAGAAATTGTAATCATAAGGCTTCAACAAGCTGCGACGCTCGCCCTGCTGTCCATGGGTTGAAGAGAAGGAGAACACCATTGTGTTCGGCAACCAGCGCACGTGGGCTGATGTAGAAGCTGATGAGACCAGTTTAGACAAGAAGGAGACCACGCAGCAAAACCTGCAGCGGTTAGGCAGCGCTTGGCGGCGATGCAGGACCCAGACTGCCGAGTCAATGCGACGGCAGGTTCTTGGCTACTTTGGCGTACGACGGGCCCGCTGCGCTGTCTCGGCTGCAGGCTGACGACGAGATGTGGAAATCTGCTTTGTTTGCAGCTAGATGTGAGCAGGGTGGAAGTCATGAGAAGGCGAACAGGGCTAATTATTGACGGGAAATGAAGTTTTCCCATTTGTTCTGACAAGCAGGCCATGCTGTCAGGCGCGTGGCGTTGCAATGTTTGATTTAGTGGCAGGTGTGGACGTCGAGCTGGGTGAGCTCCAGCAAGCACCTGCAGCACCGTTCGGTCGCGACTGAGCCGAGAGAGGCGGAGGCCGTTGTTACAGCGAAGTTCGCCAAGTTGCAATTGCCACGGCGCCAGCATTGGCGCCCCGTCGCCGCCTTTTGCGTGCGCCACCTTTTGCGCCTCACCACAGCCGTCAAACAACGTACCGCAGGATCTGCTAATTCCAGAAACGCTGTCTTTTTCATAGGCGGTGGCGCCAGGCATGACCCTCATTTTTGAGGGGGGGACAAGTGACACACTGCGCAGCTTGGCTTCTTGAGAAGATCACCTCCTACACCAACTTTTGCGCGCCGCTAGTTTCCGTGGGAGCTAGAGGGCTCGTAGCACCCAACTGGCGAGCTCCAACTTGGTGATGTTGCCCACTTGCAGTTGGCCTGCCCTACCCCTCACATGTCCTGATATCTGTTGGGCACATATGTGGTCTAGCCTTTGGCAGGTTCCCTTTAGTAGCTGGTATGGGCGGGGGTAGGAGAATGACTTCTTCTACTTACTTGCAGGCGCAAAGGTCATCAACACAATTTCTGGTAGAGAGGTCTCTCATGGCCAACCCCAAAAACGCATTAACTTATCTTCGAAAGGCAAGGCTCAATTTAACAAAGAAAATCTCTGTGGTATATGAAAGCAATTTTTGATGACAAGCAAAATGCAAAGAGCTTGTTTCTCTGGAAACATAGCCCCCAGTGCAACCAAGCCCCTTGTTGCATCCACACGTGCTGGCTCATTCAAGGTGATAGCAAGGCAACAACCAACGCGCGTGCTGCGCAGCACATTGTTGCTAAAACTACTTCTAGCAACGGCTTCCAACTTGCAGCGTCAGTAACACTAGAGGCTTGTCACTGACGCGGTGCTTTTCGCGCAGCTGTTCAAAGCAGCAGACGCCAGCTAAGCGTACGATATCTCAGTTTACAAATTGAGTGGCCCACCATATAGTTTCAAATCAAAGCAGCTGGATCGCATAAAGTCCAAGGAAGTTGTGTAAGCAAACCGGGGCCCAGGGACTGGTAGGGGGACTACCCTACTGTGTCCCACTGAGGCGAGTCTGGGGGTCCCGGCAAGGGGGGAGGACAAAAAAACGAAAACGACATCATCTTTCTTTTTCTGCTGGTCGCCCCTAAGCCCCCCCCCCCCCGCTTCTCTCCTTCCCCATGTCAACTCTAGAAAATACAACGCATAATCTACTCTTATTCCTGGAATCCACAAAGCCTAACATTGTTTTGCAAAGTCTTTGGGAGGAGCAGTGTGGAGGCAATAGATGCTTGCGCTTGAAAGCAAGCATCTGAAAAAGACACCGGTTACAATGTGCAAAACGAAGGCCTCCACAACATCCCTTTCTGTAAATTGAATGAAGGCACGGCACGAACAACCTGACGTACAGGGACACAACGGACACATCAACACGGAACATAGCCACATAGCCACTGTCTGACTTTCCCGCAGAACTTTTAAACTTGCTGATGCGTAAATCTTTAAATTTTGGGCCGTTTCTTGTGGGTTCTCCTAGGACGCAGTGGCCAGCATCCTCACCAAGATGTGCCCAGAGGAGCGGAAGAGGCAAGGGTGTGGTCCAATGTGTCGTCGGTGTTGTCCAAATTCTGAGGTCGCGGAGGGGTGTTTTGTGGCTGGACAAACCCACTTTGCCCCAAGAACGCACGGTTGAAACCATAATGTTTGTTGGCATTTACGGGGGGAATCGCATCATTGCATTTGGTTTCATGGGCAATGTCCATTTCGCACGACCTAAATGCCTAAATGTTGCACCACCTAAGAACCCATACTGTTTGTTGGCATTTACGTTTGGTGATGCGCATCAGATTCCGAGGGTTTCTCAAGCGGTGCGAAATGGATTTCGCAACCCTCCATAACTATTAACCTTCGGGGCCTCCAAGACACTGGCTCCCCACAAGTGCCATGTCAATGGGAGGAAGCAAGAAGTAGCACATGTTGGCAGCAACATTCCAGCGAGTTGGGCACTGGGCATGTGGGGTAGGTGGAAACTTGCAGCCATGGCGTTGGATGGCTGGCTGCCTTCGACTGGAGGTGGAAGAAACTTGGTGGTTCCCAGCCATGCAGTCCCTTAGGTTTTTAAGTGGTTTAGTGGTAGTCTCGTCGCCAAATCATGCGGGAGCATCCATCCTCCTAAGAGCCAGCAGATGCATCGCCGATATTGTCAGGTTTCAGGCTTGCTTGATGCAAGGGAATCATAGAGCTTATGCTTTGTAGTCTATAAGGCTGCAACGCATGCACCGACTGTGGTAGACGAATTCACGACGCACTGCCCTGCTGAATTAGGCGTCAGGTGGTACCCGCCAGCAAGGGGTTTTCACGATTTCCATCCCGCCGTCCCGTGTTGGAAGGGTTTCTCCAAAGGGTGACACCAATGCCACCATGTGAACTTTCATGTACACGAGCAGACACCAATGCCAACATGTTAACATGTCACTTTCAGGCGAACACTCAGTGGACTGAAAGGAGCCATGACTGCCGATGTGATGATGCAGCTGTGTCGAAACATGCCTCAAAACTTAGACGGCCCAAGGCTGTGCAAGATCAATTTTAACAACCATCACAAAACACAAGGGGATACGCAGTTTACAAACTCCGTACGTCCAAGCGGTAACCACCCGATGCGTAGTGAAAGGGCAGTTGGAGGCTCATTGTGTAAGCCCCCTTGTGGGTCCTTGCCATTTTTATTACTTGATTGCCTAACATAACCAATCGATCGCCACTTGATACTCTAAGATGGTTCTCCAAACCTGCCCCAGGGGTTTCACGGGATATGCAACCACTATGGAAAGGGTACATTGCCAGATTTTCCCCGGGCCACAGTGTTTGGGGGGAACCATCTTGATTGTCACCAGCCCAAGTTTGGTTGGGTTGGTTAGACTTTGGGCGCCTTGTCTACTTCCACGAGTCTTGGAGACGGGGTACTCCAAATCAACAGTTGGCCCCTAAACTGCATGTGGATTTGCAAGAGTTCTGTCCCTTTGGGGAGTACGTGCCCCAATGGGTCTAATCCCTAAGACACCACGCGGGGAAATCTACAGGAAGTGACCAACACACCTACCATAGAACCATGTTTCTGACCACAATTCCCGCCGCCAAATGACGATGGGTAACTTCTCCCGTTTAATGTTAACCCCGGATTAATAAACCCCTGGTTGATTAATAGGGTGGTGTCCCCTTTTAGTGGGGATTCATCACTTTTGGAGGGAAAGTCATTTTGTTGGTGATTTCCCTGAAGGTCATCCCATGTCATCCCCATGTTTTACGGACCCTGTGGTCAACCCCCAGGGCTGTGCGCCGGACCCACACGTGAGCCACGTGAGCGTCGCCAACTTCGGATTCGCGCGGGCGGTTGATGTCGCGACTCGGAGAGGCGAGTGCTGGTGGTGGACAGCGATCTCGAGGGCTCCTGCGGCTTGAAGAAGGCGTCTGGTGGCAGCCATTTTTCGGGCTCTTTTTGTGTGTTTTTTTTGAGTTGTTGTTTTTTGTGTTTTTTTCTCCGGGGGGGGGGTTCTATGGGGTGGTTAGCCTAGCTTCCATTTGCTGGGCCGGAAAAAACAAATGGAAGTTAGTGTTGTTGTTTTTTTGGGCGCGTGGTTAGGGAAACGTAAAGGAAGACACATATTTGGGGCTTGTAGCTGGGGACCAACAAAAAGAAGCCGTTTTTTTCCCCCCGTGCAAAAGGACCCCCTGTTTTAAGAAACGCCCCTTTCATGGCTAGCGGAAGCTCAACATGCTTTCTCAGTGTTCCAAATTTCAAAGCCTTACTTTGTGGCTTGGATGTAGGTTTGAGCCGGTTCTTGTTGAGGGCAATTGGATAACCACCGCCAACCTCTAAAGCACCGGGCTCCAACCCATCGAACAGAGAAAAGCTACTTCCGGCATCGTTGAGTTTGAGAAGGGTGGTGGGGGGGAGGGCAAACGGCTGCTTTTTGGAGGTTTGAAAGGGAAACCAAAAGGAAACCCACCCATTTGGGGTGTCCCCCAAGAAAGCTCACGCCCGACCAGACAGACATTTTGAACTACAATAATTTGCCCAGAAGAGGTTTTGAGGGCACTTGCGGATGTCACATTAGTGAAGTGGAGCTGCATTATTTGTGGCTTTTTGAACAACTTCCATTTGCTTAAGAATGTGTATTCTCCCCTGTTGGTGTACAGTTGGAATGGATCACTACTGGACATACAGGATTGTCATGACTTTTTCCAGGAGCAAGCGACAAAAGCCAAAAGGAGGACAAAAATAACAACCCCTGCCAAGATTCTGGTGTGTCTTTTGTAGGACTCCCAACCGTTTTGGATGGTTCTGAGGGGAAGCTGCCCCTGAAAAGACCAGGAGCCACTTCTTGGGCGGACGGGCTGACGGGCGGAGGTCGTAAAGCCACCTGTCAGGTGGGCCAAACCTGTCCGGAGGTGTACCTGAAGGTGGGTTCACGTCCGGATGTGCCCCTTGAACAGTGGGGCCCGGAGGGGGGTGATGGGTGATGGGTGATGGACACTGCATGTTGCAACTGCAACCTCCTTCATTGAGGGTATGTTTTTGTTTTTCTTCTTCTTCTTCTTTTTTCTTTCTCCCGTTCTTGGCTGCAACATATGCACGGGGGGGCGGGGGCCCCCGGGGGGGGGCCTGCTATGCCAGCTGTTGGTTGGAAGGGAGCTGGACGAAGGCAGCTGGGACCCGGTATCCAAATTTGCGCTACACCGGGAGCCTTGCGGAGCTACCAGGTGGTAGTGAAGGCTCCCCTGATAAGTTTCCGGGAAAAAAGCAAAAGGATGCAGGACACCGGATTCCGGCTTCCCTGTTTGGTCAGCTTGGGCGCCCCTTTCAAAGGCATGGAATACCTGTTTGGGGTGTTCGAGTCTTTGTCTACCAGGTCACGCGAAACACGGCAAACGGAAATGTATAGATTCTCAAGGGGTGCGCCCTTTGGCAAACTGAACTACTTCCATTTGCTCAAGAATATTGTTGATTTTCCCTCTTGGTTTTAAAGTGAATCTATCACTAATTGCAAGATTTGCATTTTGTCCCGCGGAACTTAAGCAAATGGAGGACAAACCCCCCCTTAACATGAACGATTTCGACCCCAGACCTGTGGGGTGCTTCCTCCTCTTTTCCTTCTGGAGGGCTGGGCCCCTTGAAAAATCAACACACAAGGTGCCAATTCTTTCGGCAAAATCCAAACCCAGGACATGTCCAGATGGAGTCTGCATGTACCTTTACCCTCCTTCGTCTAGCTGTTGGTTGGGTTTGGGAGCCGGACGAAAGCAGCTGGGACCCGGTATCCAAATTTGCTGAGCTACACGGAGCCTTGCGGAGCTACTGTGGATGTACGAAATCCTGCACCACATGAGAAACCCGAAAATCATGATTCCCTTGTAAATACCAACCACCAATGGCTTCCTATGTTTCTAAGTGGTGCAGGATTTCGTCCATCCACAGCACCAGGAGATCTGGTTCGGGACATGGTAGGTTGGAGATTTCGGCTGGAACCAGTTGGACTGCTCTAAGGGTGGGATGAAGAAACAAATATTTGTTCTGCTGAGGATGAGTGCATTCCACTGATACATCAGTTTGGTACCATTCAATTTTACCGCTGCCATCATGAGATGTGTTTTCCAAAGAAGGTCCCTTCGATTCCCTTGCTGCCACTTCAATCATCACTTTCCGGTCCTTAAATTTTGGGTGAAGATAGTCTTGTGTGCCTTTTTGGAGGCTACCTCTTTTTGGGTTCGCTCTTTCAACAAGACGCCCAAAAACCGAGCACCTGCCAACACAGCGGGGGGTTCCCCCTCAAAATCCGCAGCACGTGGGCCCCACGTCCCTCGCAGGGCGGCATCATGGAGCGCGGGAACTTCTCCGCCTGCGCCGGCTTCGGCACCGAAGGCACCCGAAGTCCGAAGCCGTTTCGACTCGCGGAGCTCGCAACGAACGAAGCAGCCGAGCCCCGAAGCCAAAAGGGCGCCCGGTTTTGTTTTGTTGGTTGTTTGTCTTACCTCTTAAAAACACAACTTTTCAACTTGTTGGGTAACATGGGCTATATGTCTGCAAAAAATATTAACTTCCCCAGGGCTTGGAGTTTTAAGGGGTAAGTTGTGTTTTTTTCTTTTGGGGGGGGTTCCCCATTTTGATGAAGGATATCTGACGTATCTTTGGCTCGTGTCTGTTTAGATCTAGATCTTGTTTTTGTCGTTTATTCCGGGCACAGCTGGGGCGGGGTGCCAGTTGTTGACCACCCTAAAGAAGAAGGCTTCAACCCCGGGCAGGTTGTCTTGAGAGATGAAAAACCTCTGGTTTTAAGACTTGTACCAGGGTGAAAGCAAATGGTTAAAATCCCTGTGGGTAAGTGATGGGGATAACTAAACCAATATTGGCCTGGTGGCTCCCAGCCATCCGGTTCCTTAGCTCTTTAGCCTTTTAGTGTTTAGTGGTAGTTTCCGTGTTTAACCCACTAAAAGTTCAACTTTTAGCGGGGGATCAGAAAACGGGCAGCCCAGCTAGGGATTTGTGACATCTACTTTCACCCAGCTATGTACTGCAGTTAGCCCCCATTGGCCAACATTCCTTCGGAAACCTGGAGCCGGCCCAGAACCCTACACGAGCCAGTTTCATGACCCCAAAATGGACTTATCGCGTAGCTTACCTTTTGACTTACCCAGGGCAAGAACAAGAAGTGTTGTTAAGAGGGGTCGAACGTTTTTTGTTTTTTTTTGTTTTTGATTTCGAGGCAGTAGTTGACAGCGACCTTGCTGGAGTGTAACAGGCCAATTGTTGGTTGCTCTTTGGAGTAGCCCTTGAGCTTGTTGTTTCAACATGAATATGAGAGTGTGTGTGTGTGTCAGTGTGTGAGCTTCTGGTTTGGGTGTCCCCCTATTCTCCCTCCCCGAGTTCCGTTCTGGACTAAAAGTCACCTTTTGGGCTTGGACCTTGTTAGTGGTAAACCAACAAAGTTCGGTTTATTTTTTTGGATCCAATCCACGACTCAGGAAGTGAGTATTTAAGCTCCCATGTTACTTGGTGGTTCCCAGCCCTCCGGTGTCCTTAGCGTTTTTCAGGCAGTTCGTTGTTAATTTCTAGTAGTTTCCGCATTTCACCTAAAGCGAGTGACTTTTAGAAGCGGATCAGAAAGCGCACAGCCCACTGAAGTTCTCCGGTGGTTCCACCGGGCTTACGGGTGCGTCTTCCTTAGGGGTGCAACCCTTTTCGGTTGGACTCACGTGAGCATTTCAACCCCTCGCGGGCCCGAGCAACGCGCGAGAGGCCGACAGGCGGTCTTCGGCACCTTCGCGGCCTTCCAGGAGGGAACCCAGCGAGGGAGGGCGAGAAAAACGACCCGCCCGGTGCGACAAAAATGGGCGATGTTTTTTTTGTTTTACTGACGTTTGGGTGCGGCTTTTTTGTGATATATTACCCCTGTTTGGTTTTGTGTTTTAAAGGGAACCAAAAGGAACCCCCCCCATCTTTTGGGAGGGGATCTAGAAAAAGGCAGCTCTCAGTTTTTTTAGTAATGGAGCCAAGAGCTGAAGCTTTTACTTCCAGGTTTTTTTGGGCAACTGAGATACATATTTAGTGCTACCCTGTGAGATTAAACATAGAATGCTTGTAATGCCGGCCAAAATTTAAGCCTTAAACTTGTTTGGGGATGCCTAGGGAGACTAGAAAGGGACCCCAACAAGTTGCAACATTGCCCCCAATTTCCGAGAAATTGATCATTTGGCCTTTCGGCTTCCAGAAGATCGGTCCCGTCCCGAATTTGCCACGAGCCGTTTTGGCAGTTCCCAGCCCTCCCCTTGGGTTTTCAGTTTTTTTCAGGTTTAGTGGGAGTGAGATTCCACTAAAAATCATCTTTCAGCAGGGGTCTAATGACAACCCATCCCTATTTCTTGTGAGAGCAGGCAGAACATCTTGGGGCGCAGGGCAGGGGTTTCCTTTATCATTTCCGGCAGGAAATGATCCTCAGCGAGGCACGGGGGTGTAGAGACCAGGAGGGATGGAGACTGAGAGAGAGAGCTCCTCAGAATTCACGGCAGTTTCTTAGATAGGGTTCAGGCCCTTGTCCACTGTTCAGTGTCCATTTAGACGGTTCAAAAGCCAATAAGGGTCAGTATTTGGGACGGTGTGTTTTTTTGAATTGGGCATCATCAGTCATGCGTCTTTCGGCACTGCACCCGGCCGAAGCACATGGGCGCAACCAATGCGATTTGTTTGTGGTCAGTCTGGAAAGGCAGTGTTACTGGAGCAGTCCCTTGATGCCTTCACGATTTTCCGTTGGGCAAGGCATGGAGTTCCGCCCAAGGCATATAGTGTGTTACAGTATTTCAGGGATTGGTGCTGTTGGGGTCACCTCAGTTCATTTTGAAGCCAAATGGGGAAGGCACCGGGTCCCTACGATGTAAGCCACTAAGCCAAAACACCGAATAGGGCTAAGGTGAGGATTTCACATGTGCCATGGTCAAATGATCGGTTCCTGTGCGTGGCTCAACAGGATCTGGTTAGGATCCTGAATAACCATTGCAATGAATCCAACTGTGGACGAAGTCCTGTATTACCTAAGAATTCCCCGGAATCATGGTTCGCCTGTAAATACCAGCCAAAATGGGCTCCCATAGTTTCTTAGGCGGTGCAGATCTTCGCAACTCACGGTGTTGAGGGAACCATGGCCATATCTGACCATGGCCCTCATGTCATTTCCAAACATTGTGGAAATCCATCTCGGCAATGCCTGGTGCAAAAAGGCAACCGTGGGGGGACCTTTAACCTGCGTTGTTTGCTTGGGTTTTTGAAAAACCTTCCCCAAACACGGGTTCCTCCAAACATAATTCATCAGCCCTCGAAATGTCAACCAGAAAGAGTGCCGCATATTGTTCGAAAGCACGGCTCATCGAAGATGGCTTCCACTGCGCCCAAACCACTAACACAAGGGTAAATTGGGAGAGAGAGAGAGAGAGATATATATATATATACATATATATATATATATATCATATATATATATATACACCCTTTATACAGGAGCTATATGGCCGTGAATTTAATAAGGAACCTCCTGGAAAGTGGTTGGTGAGCATAAAACCCCCACCTAAATGATGTCCACCAGAGGGTCCCTAATTAAAGTTCATGCCCATATTGTAGCTGTACCCCACTAACCCCCTGGGGGTAGCTTCCGTTTGGGGGTAGTAAAACCATCTTAGAGCCTCCAACTGGTGGTGCTTCATGCGGCAACAAAATGTTGTTGTGCAGGTCACCATGGCACGGCTGAACCACAGCAATGTGCTGTGCCACTTCAGCCATAGCGGCGTTGACGACATGTCCGCGACTTGGCTTGCTTTGGGCAAAGCGAGGGGGTGTTGAAGGCCATGATGTGTGTGTGTGTGTGTGTGTTTGTTGGGCCTCCGTGGCTTGAAAGGGACAACACGGGGGACATATTTTGTTTTTGTCAGGCCTTAATTTTGAGAGCTCAAATGTTTTGGCACACCACTCGCCTTTGCTTCACCCATCAATTTGTTGCCAGGCCTTTGGCGGACCATCAGCGCTTTGACGATGATTTCTGGGGTCAGCGGGTGGGACACGTTTGGGAACCCGCCAAAAACCAGTGTGGTGGACAATAATTAACCTGATTAACATCAAAATAGTGACAGATAGTGGCAACATTAGAATGCAATGTGTGAGGCTGTAGCAGACAGCCTTAAGGTGTTCCCTCTTTCTGCCAAGGACGGCACATGGCAATCAGCCCTAGCACACCCCAATCCCAGACGAATCAGGTTGTCACAACTCGAAATCCAGAGACCCAAGCTGGACAAAGGCTGAATGCTGGGAATTTGCCAAGGAAAAGACCTGCCGCTTTGGAGACATCCCATTTTGTTTGGTCGGTTCTCCTGTACAATGGAAATAATTACGCACACATATGTTTATACACTTATGTGCAGGTGAAACTAGATTTAGATTTATATACACACATATACATATATATATATATATAGACATATATATATATACATATACATAGATATATGCATACATACATATGTCTGTTGTTGCATACATGCCTCAAGAAGAAGCGGCTTATGCTGTGGCTACCTCTTCGTGTTGTCTGCGACCCTGCGCCAAATCTGCATGGCGCCGAGGACAACACCTGCCATTTCGGGGTGAACAACTTCTTCTCCGACAGTGGCTTGGACGCCCACGACACCAAGGGCCACGCGACGCATCTCTTCTTCCCGGCGGACGTGCGCCAGACGGCCCGGCGCTCGATCTGCTCGCTATCTGAGCGATCCCTGCTGTCCTTCACTGTTCTGTGCATGTTTTTGGAGTTTGTTGCTGTTTTTGGGTTCTGTTCTTTTTTACTGGGGTGCTGCAAAAACAACAACGTTTTTTTTTGCTACCATACCAAGAGCAGAACTGTTTTCGACGGGTGGTGCTCCATTGGCGTTTCAGTAGTTTGTTACTTCCCCTGTTGGTTTTGGGGGAGCTTGTTGGCTTCTTTGATTCCAGCACAAGGCAACAACAAACATGAAGCATCTTGGTTTTTAAGGGGACCTACTGTGGATGGACGAAACCCTGCACCACTTGAAACCATAGGAAGCCATTGTTGGTTGGTATTGACTTAAGGGAATCGAGTCATTCCCGGGTTTTTCAGGTGGTGCGAAATGAGTATCAGTCACGGACATATGTTATCACTTTTCCCCAGAGAAATGGAAGTGACTGGCACAAGACTTGGCCGCATGGAATTAAAGAAACCCTAGCGGAATACTTCCATGTGGTTCAGATTTTTTGTTTTCCCCTGTTGGTTTTAAAGGGAATCTATCACTACTGGATTTATTTGTTTACTTTTTCCAGGGGACTTAAGCAAATTGAGGAATATAGGTATGGATGTGTGAGTGTGTGTTTTGTTTAGGGTACCCCCGCAAGGGTCAACAAAGGGAAACCAAAGGGACATCATCCAACAAAAAAGGCGTACCCTCAAACCCAGACAGGCCCATACGAAACTTGGGCCTTCACCCAAAAGTCAGTGGGTTTCTTTTGGATCACTTCGGCTTCCTTTCAGGCCGACTCTACTCGCACTGGAAGCATCCCGGAACCAGGGTCGATTGATAGATTTCCCTTGTGCCTTGTCAGGTACTTCTTAGTTAGTGGCTTGGATTGGTGGAGTTGAACCCCTGGTTCTTGAGGATAAATGGGACACCACCCAAGCTCCACGCCTCCAAACCACCGATTCGGCTCCAAACCACCTGCTTTGAGGGAAGCTGATATTGTAGGGGTGGATGTGTTTTGTGTATTCACTCCAGGCTCATAGTGTGGATTTCCGAAATCCCCTACAGAAATGCCAACAAACGTTATGGTTCCAATCATGGTTTCTTCGGTTGTTTGCGAAATGCGTTACTCGCAGCCATCCACAGTAACACCATTTCGAATTGAGGCCAAGGTGGTGGACAAGATCTTTTGGATGCAGGGCCTCCGCTTCATCTACACCACACGCTCCAAGGCGCGAATTCGAATTCCGAGCCCGATTCGAAGTTCGAATTCGCGGGCCTGGAGCGGGAAACACGAAACTCCGCCGGGCTGGAACACTCGCAAAGCACTGGAAACAAAAGGAAAGCTTTGTATATGCAACCACCGTTTGGAGACCATTGGACACCATAGCTTGTTGGTATTTGCATCGGAATCATGGTTTCTTAGGTGGTGCGATATGGATTCGTCCATCCACAGCAGCAAGGGGCAGAGGAAATTTTGTCTTGAGATCTCAGTCTACATTTTTCAGTTTGCCGGGCGGCGGGCGGAGGCGGCTGGATCGTCCTCCCCCTTGAGGTGGAGGCCATAAGCATCCGTAGGCATCCCTCCTGCAAACTCACTGGCCCAGTGCGAATGGAGAGATGGCTTTGCTCGGCCTAGGTATAGTTACGGATCCGGGTTCCCTGGCATTTTGCCGCCGAGCTTTTAAAGTTCAGAAGCTTGGGAAACGGCGAGTTTTTATGGCTTCACGAACTGTCAGTATGAACAGCCAACCAAAGCAAGGGACGCCTATTTTGCAATGAGGACGCTCATTTGTGTATCTTCTTTGCGGTTTCAAAGGCACGGGTCCAGGTGCCAGAGATCTTGGACGAGGAGGGCAAGCCGGTCTTCGGGGAGGATTACACCTTCGAGCTGGGCAAGGCCTGGGCCATCAGGTTTTCGGCCGCCTGGGGCGCCGATTTTTTGTCTGGAACCGCGCGAAGAGGGGGGCGGTTCCTTGCTTTGCGGCAGTTGAATTGGTGGTCTGTCTATTTTTTTCCATGGGGTTCAGCCATGCCAACTGGTGTAGGACTTCAATGGAACTCATTCATACACGGTATGGGTTCCTTCAGAGCAAAACAAAAAAGATGGTGCCCATGGTTTGTTCCCCTTGTGGACCAATGGAATTGGGGGACCCGCCACCCCAGAAAACCACAAACAAGGAGACTCCTAAGAAAGACACCCAAATGAAGTATAGAATGAGGCACATGTCCGGATTTGTCGCGCGAAACTTGATGGATTTCATTGGTTTGAGTTTAGTTCCAATCAATCATCCCAGTTCCATCTCGTCCACAGCCGCACCAGGGTCCTAGTGATATTTTGCCTGAGGATTCAAGTTCCAAGATTGACTCAGAGCCTTGACAAAACGCCACAAGACGGTTATGGCCCTTAATGATCCACAATGGCACTTTTGTCTATTTCGGCATACTGTGGATGGACGAAATCCATTTCGCACCACCCAAGAACAACGGTTTGAACCATGGTTTCAACGTGGTGCGAAATGGATCTCGTCCATCCACGTAGCAAGTCTTTGTTTGACAACGACTCACCTCAACGTTGTGAGGCAAGACCCTCTTCCTTGAGGCTGATGTATGGGTTCGTCTCAGAAGTAGGGCCGCCCTGAGATCCTGGTTTCCTTTTGACTTGCCTTGAAAGCCAACACAAACCAACAAAATGGGGGCTCCCCATTTGGTTTCAGAAACTATTGGGGTTCGAATCCTCAATCCACCAATTCAAACCCCCAAATCGCTACCTGACAGGTCGCACAATTTCAGCAAAAGCACATGTTTGTTATATTCGACTTTTGATGGAGAACCACCTCAGTAGCCACCCCGCTGGCATATTTCTGAATAAAACATCACAAGAAAAAAGTGCAAAACGTGCATATTTTGCCATACCTTAAAATAAACGGATATTTGCTTGGCGGGAACATCATAACAACAAAACTTCAACACAAACCAACAAAATGGGGGGGTTCCCCCCAAGGAACGACTGAGCCATATGTGGGTATGGGTCAAAATCAAACCACCAGGTTGCCGCAGGTTTTAGTCCTTGGTTCTATTTGCCAGGCTTCCATTTTGGGTACCACATTTTGACCCACAGCCATATTAGTCAAGCACAAGGACGACCTCATCCTGGGCGGCGCCTGCGACGGCTACGTGGTGTCCTACGGGGACGCCCTCTACCGTGCCATGGATGCTGTGGGCCGCCTGCGACGGGCGGGGCTGAAGGTGACTCGGCGAAACGACCAAGGATCGCCGCGGCGGGTTTGGTGTTTTTGTTTGTTGTTGTTGGTTTGGATTGGTTGGTTTGGTTTTTGTTTGGTTTTGTTGGTTTGTTGGTTTGGTTTGTTTGGGTTTGTTGGTTTGGCTGGCTGGCTGGCAGACTGGTTGGTTGGTTGGTTGGTTGGTTGGTTGGTTGGTTGGTTGGTAGGTTGGTTGGTCGATGGGTTGGTTTGTTAGGTTCGGTTTGGGTTGTGTGGTTTTGTTGGTTTGGCTGCTCGGTTGGTTGGCTGTTTGGCTGGCAGGCAGGCTGGTGGTTGGTTGGTTGGTATGTTGGTTGATGGGTCAGTTTGGTTGGCTGGTTGGTTGGTTGATTGATGGGTATGTTTGCTAGGGTTGACAGGCAAATCAATGGAAGGAACCTCAAGCAGGTAAATACAGGCTACCAGGCTACCAGCTTCCACCATGCACTGGAGGAGCGAAAACATTTGACACCACAAAACAAGTCTTTCCAACAATCATGGAAGTGGGGCACAAGGCCTTTTCTGAAACCCCTTCTTGCTGGAAGGAGGGTAAACCAAAACGAGGATTCGCAGACGACCAGACCAGACAAAAACTTGCGGAGCAATAGCCAACAGAACTCAAGCAACGAGCCCAAAAGAAACAAAGGCAACAACTCACAACCACAAACTTGCAACACCCAACAAAAAACACCCACAACCAACCCATAAACACTAACAACCAACCACAAATACCAGCAACACGCCGACCAACATGCTGACGGACCAGGCAGCAGCTACTGCTTAGTATGTTTTTTTTCAATATAAGCAAGACACCACAACAAAACAATCAGCCAGCCAGCCAGCCAGCCAGCCAGGCAGCCAGACAGCCAGCCAACCAAGCCAACAAAAAAACAATCAAACAAAACAAACCAAACCAGACCTACCAAACCAACCCATCAACCAACCTACCAACCAACCTGCCAACCAGCCAGGCAGCCAACCAGCTCGCCAACCAGCCAGCCAGCCAGCCAGCCAGCCAAACCAACAAAGCCAACCAAACGGAACCAAACCTACGAAACCAACCCATCGACCAACCTACCTACCCACCAACGTGAGTCTTCAAGCGCGCAATGGTTAGGTGGGCCTGGTGAACAAGTGCCATGGCAACGCTGTGGATGAGGAGTGCGGGAGCTAGTGAGCGTAGTTGTGGACATCACGTTTTGTTTGACAGTTCACGGATTTTGTTTCACAGTTCACGGATTTCCGCATGAGATGACAGCTAGGGTCTGGAGCACAGGCGCTGGGTCTGCGCAAATTTTCCCGAAATAGCTTTGGAGCTTTGTGCAAAATGTGTGTTTCCCGCTCGCCAGTCACGCATTGGCCTTTTTCCTCGGGTCAAGTTTTTCTGCTTTTGCAGGTTGGTGAAATGTAATATCATCTTTCGCCCACCGCAACAGGTCCTGTTCTGAAACCAGGACACTCTCTACTTGCGGTAGGATGTGGGGAGTCTGGTGTGACCCATCCCATTAAGCATTGGGCTGTTCCTGTTGTTGATGCCAGGCACAGGATTCAAGCCCTTCCTCCCCTAACCCTCCCTCCTTTGCTTCTAAACAAGGCTTACGCAGATCTTTCTTGACAGCATGGAAAGTGGGGTCAAGGCAGGGGACGGGATCCTACTTGGATGATTGATGCGCCAATTTAGTAAGTGGTTAGTAAGCCTAGGTGATAAATAGTTAACTCACTCATGAGTTAAGCTACAACCAGCTTGCTAACTTGCGAATCGATCACTGTTGTCTCTTCCCCACGGAGATTCAATCGTTTCCCCTGTCATCTTCCGGACTGGTTGCAACTCGAATTGCGACGACCCAAGCTGGAAAAGGGGCTTTTCGTGGGAATTTGCCAAGGGCAAGACCTGCCCCATTTTGTTTGGCGGGTTCCCCTGTATATTAGAAATATTTACATGCATATGTCTATATATTTAGGTATACAGATTATAAATATATATATATATATATACATGTCTATTGCTGTATATACGATTGGCTTCGACCACCCAAGCACGATGGTTGTCCACGAGGAGATGATGCAACGCCTCTGCCATGCCAAGTTCGTGCTCGTGGCCGAGCGCCTCCGATGCAAGTAATTCGTAGACCCAAAGGATTTTTTCTTCGGGGGGTGCCATGTTTAGGGAGTCGTTTGGTGATTGTTATACTTTTTTTTTCCGGGGGGGGGGTGCCATGTTAACCTGAAAAAATGTGTCAGTGAATCTTCGGAAAGCTCTCTGGAGCCACCGATGTTTCTATCAATTGGAGGGATTTCCCTGGGGCCATGTTTCTCAGGGCTTGAGAGCCCAAGTCTGGCCAACTCACCCTAGGACATCTACCCAACCCATTCTCGGCTTCGATTTGCTTTGAATGAAAACCAACCAAATGCCCCAAAGGAGCTTTCTCCAAGGAGTTGTGTTTTTTATTTGGAGCCATGCGAATCTGCGGGGGAGAGACAAAGAACTTCGAACATCTGCTGGTGAGTGAAAAATCGCCTATGGTCTCACCCCGTTGAAGGCCACCCCTGCAAACCTGATTCCTTTTTGGAACCGAGGTTTTGGGTTCCGCTTTTGGGTTATCCTGCACTCAGAAAACACAGACGGATATGGAAATCTCGTTGTTTGTTGTTGTTTTTTTGAAAGCAACTTTTTTAGGTTAAGAACGCCTTTTTGGGCTCTCATTTTAGGAGCAAGCCTCAGGCTCTCCTAGTTTCTGCTTGTATTTTTTTCCTGTCCGGAGACCTCAATGTTGACCCCAGATTAATCAACCCCTGTGTATTACTATGGGGGGGCGGTCGCTGGTTTTCATGGGGATTTTTCTATTTTTGGCGTGGAACTTCCCCCCATATTGATCAGCAGGTGTTTATTTTCATCCGGGGTCGGCATCAGGTCCCAGAACGTGCGCACCGGCCTGGGCCTGCGTATGGGCTGCTGGCTGCTGGAGCGCGGCTTCGGCGGGCGCTTCGGGCGCTGCGGTACGCACCGCGAGGGCTGCGGCGGGACGTGGGAGCAGGCGCACCACCAAGGCGAGGAAGGGGGGATGAGGGGGGAAGGGGGGGCTTACCTCTTAAAAAACACAACTTTTCAACTTTTTGGGTAACATGGGTATATGGGGGATGGGGTGGGGAGGTGGGGATTCGGGGATTTGGGGGGGATTCGAGGGGGATTCAGGGGGATTCGGGCGGAAACGGGGGGGAGAGGGATGGGGTGGGGAGGTTTAACGGGGTTCCTTACTCCCTGAGTTCCGTTTTGGGGTTTAGTGGCTGTTTGGGTGTCTTAAACTAAAAGTTCGGACTTTTTGCTTGGCCACTCCACTCAGGCAGTGAGGGGTGCCTTAAGAGGGGTTCGTATTAGGGTGTACGGAAAAACATGGTTTCAACCATGCGTTCTTAGGTGGTGCGAATGGAGTTCGTCCATCCCGGCAGTACGGTGCCCCTTCAAGAAGCACCCCAAAAAGGGACCCGCAGACACACCCCGGTAGGGGATCTTGTTCTCCCTTCAAAACCAGTTTTAAAAGGATTGGCCAGGACCATTTCCGCACGTTAAAGGGCTGAGGACTTCTAGGTTGTGCAGATCACGTATTGTAAGTTTAAACGCCCAGAGACTTGGAGGAGCTGAGTACTTAGTGGTTAGCATTCAACTTAGGACTCACTTGCCATGCTTTGGAAGTCCCCTGAGTGGATTGTGACCATGGCTAACAACCTGGATAGCCAGTTGCTGTTTTGGTTCCGTGCACTTTACCCCAAAAACCAGCAACAGTGACTGAAAAAGGCAGCAACTTGGCTACCCAGGCAGATGCAGAGTTCTGTTTAGTTGAAGATCCAGAAGTTCCGCTGGCTGAAGAGTGGTTCCAATTAAGCCCGGCCAAGCGGGTTTATCGGCAGGAGTGGAATGCTCACCACATCTCCCAAACCTTGGCGATTCCCATGCAATCCCCTTAGGTTGTTAGTTGCTTCTACTTAGTTTAGCTGTTAGTTGGTTTTCGTTGCTTTAGATTTCCACTCAACCCACTAAAAGTTAGATTTTTCAGCAGGACAACCGAAGGACAGCCCTGCCCACCCCACCCCCACCCCCACCCCACCCAGACTTCAAACGCCCTGTGAGCCGCCGAAAGTGACGGAAAGGCTACGACCCTGCCTCGGTGGTCACCAAGATTCTGGATCTGGCACATGCCGCCGGAATAGGCTGGCGGGGGATAAGCGGGTGAGCCAGTCGGGTGGCGAGACACTCGACGCGTTGGACATTGTTTTCTTGTGTTCTTGAGGGTGCCTTTTTTTGTTTCAGGGAAGGGGAAGGGAAAGTCACTCCTTTTGCTTTATTTTATTTTTTGGGTGGGGTTCCCCTATATAGAGACACACTTGTATGGTGAGTGGGTCGGACATCCACTAAGAGGGCCCCTCTTTATTTGCTTAGGGGAAGGTTCGACATTTCGGGTTCTGCCTTTGATGGACCCCCCTCTTCGGGGCGAACTGGAATCGGCTGTCACGTCTTCAACCCTTGGGGGAGTATCAGGGGCTTATTTTGGCTTAGGGGCTTATCCAGGGGAGGCCCTCTCTCAAGGGTTGTTGTATTATACCCTGGGAGTACACCCTTGGGAAATGACCTCAATGGTTCGACATAGCGCGGTTTTATCCGGTCCGGAAACATGCAAAAATTGGATCATTTCCCAGTGGGTGTAATCTCAGGGTGTAACACACCTTGGACTCTCAGACCCGCCACGAGCTCCATCAAGACGAGGGAGCAAAATTTGGTTCTCTGGACTCCCGAGAAGACTTTGCGTCTTTCAATCGGAGCCTAAGAAGTTGTAGTAAGGACCCTTCCGAGGGTGGGAGGGGGGGTTGGGGGGGGGTTCCTCCAGTTTACACTTGTCGGGAAAGACAGTTTTAGGCGCAAACACAAAGTTCAGACGTTTTCTGGCCAATCCACTCAGAAAGTGAGGGATCGTTGTTGGGCTGATTATTGGTTGCTTCCATGGATTCACGGCTGGTGGCGCAGAAATTTGGCACCCTCCAACAAACAAATCTGGCACAACACGACTCCACGAGTCTTCCCAACATCTTTGCTCACCACATAGCCGAGACCAAGAGGATCTGAAGGCCATTCATGGTTGTCTTTGTTCCCAGCGCACATGAGGCGAGATCTGCAGTCTCATAGGCTGTTGGAATCACTTTAGCTGGCTGCGGGCAGCACGCGACTGGACTCAGTTTGCCCGGAGCCGAATGTTTGTTTTGACATGTTGCTTCCTACTCTGGATGGACAGGGAAGTGAGGTTTAGGGTATCAACAACCCCCACCTTCCCAAAATGAGACCCTAAGACAGCAAAAGAGTTAAATAAGTCAACAAGTCAGCTGCTGGTTGGCTTGACGAAACAATGCATGAAGCAAGGCGAAAATGGCCCCCCATTCTTGGTCCACCATCTAAGGAAGCGGCTAAAGGAGAACCCCCCCTTCCCTTCTTGAATTTGCGAGCTCCCCGGGACAAAACGACCAGCAAGATGTGGCCCTCAAACCTGAAAGGCCTGTAAGGGAGTTAGAGCTCAAGGGAATGATCCAGAAATGCCGCAAAATAATCAAACCATACCTACTAAAAGACCCGAGGTTCACAGGTGCTCAAAGGCTCGTGAGACGTTGAGACCTGTGGATGGTTGCGAAATTCTGCACCACCCAAGAAACCATGGTTGGAAGCAGTGTTTTTGGCATTCACAGGGGAGTCCAATCATTCCAGGGATTCTTGGGTGGTGAAGGATTACAGTTCCGGGACGGATTGCTTGAGCAATCAGCAGCTTCAATTGGGGGAAGTCTGGGGTAGACTTAGGATACATTTTACATGTTACCAGTGACTCAAAGTGAAGCAAACAATAAAATCTACATTCTATAACTGGGCCTAACTCTAGTCATGAAGTGAGGCTCGGGTGGGGGGAATTCCATGAACCTGAGAATTCCATGCCAGGCAATCACTCGCAGTTCATGGTCGAGGGCCATAAGCACCGCGCCATCGCACGCGCCCCAGTTCCTGGTGCCCCGTAGTGCTCTTTTACCCCTTTTTTTGGGGGAGGGTTCCCCTACCAAAAAAAAAGGCAACGGACAAAAGTTGGTACCCTCTTTAAAGGAGGACCTAGTGGGGATTGGGGTGATTTCAACTCTCCACCTGGAAGTTTTCATCAAACACCCCACCAGACTCACTATGAGGTCTTAATGGGCAGGGGCGCCAAGGGTCCTCCAATTCGTTCTGTGGTGAGCCATGTCCCGATTTTTTTGTTTTTGGGGGGGGTAGAGAAATGGAAAAAAACTGGGTCCTGGCCCCCCCCCCCACTCCCCTCAAAGATAGGGGGCATTGCGAAGGCCTGTTGAGATTTTCAGCCAAACCAAAGGCAGGCTACCCCTTTGTTTTTCTCCACGACATCCACCGCTTCAACTAGGTGCCCCAGTAGTGCCCTGTTACCCTTTTTGGGGCAGGGTTCCCCTACCAAAATAGACCCTTATTCTATCCTCTCTACTGGAGGACCTAGTCAACTGTGGCGCGCGAGGGCAAGTGAAAAGGCAAAGGACAGCATGACGCCGCTTCGGTGAACTTCTTGGGCCTCTGAAACTGAGCACCAGGGAAGTCGCAAGCCTCACCAATCAGTGGCTCAAGGCCTCAAGCGGACGTATTATGTCTCCCTCTTGGATCTGAAAGGGACATGACCACTCACTTGGCCACACAACGAACCATGGTACCAAGCTGATGCCTTGGCGAATGATTAGCCAAAGGCCAAGACCTGCGGTTTGCCCCAGCTCTTTAATTTAATCAAGTTGCGGAGACCAGTTCGGTATTTTGTGAGTGTGGGGTCCTAACATTTTCAGTTTGGAAGGATCGACCCAGTGGCTCAGTGGCAATGTTCGGTGCGCAATTAGGTTGTGAGATGTGTGAGATGATGGCACCCAGAATGAATCCACTTCCCACAAGAACGGGGGTCCTTCTCAATCGGAGGGGTTCTGCGTCCAAAGTGGTCAACGGATTTTGGTATGGAGTTGTCTCAAGTTAGTTGGAAACCCTCCCCCCCCCCAACCCCAAAGAGGTCCCCCAGTAGTGCCCTTCTCTCCTTTTTTTTGGGGTTTTGGGTTCCCCTACTGAAATATATATATATATATACAAAACAGAAAAAGTCGGTACCAACTTCTTCTAACCTCTAGCGCCAAAAAGGGTTACCGGCCCTCCCCCCTAGCTTCGCTCGCCACGGATCGCCACAGATCGCTCGCCGAAACGCGTAGGCAAGGCCTCTGGGCGCGGGTTGGGCATCGGAGACGGCGGAGACGGTGAAGGCTGCGCCGAGCTTCGTTGGTTTCATATGGCAGTGGGTGAAAACCGTTTTGGGATCCCATTTTGGGGTAGTTGCACCACCCATTCTAGTCTATTTTAGTGGTTGGATTGGGATGTTCCCTGGGGGACGGGATTTTGACCCATGGCCATATGAAGGCATAAATTGAACACATGATTTTCTTTGGCACTACTTATTATACTTGCCCCATGATTAGCTCACTTTCGCAAAGCGAATCGACCTTTTACCTTTTGGTTTTGCCATTTTGAAATCCCATGTTGGTCCTGGGCCCGAAAAGGTGGACCGTTTACTTCCAGGTCCTTTGGGCAACCGGGGACAGCGACGAGAGTTTTTGAGGGTACCCGAAATGCCGTACCACCAGGCCAGCTCCGCTGTTTGTCTGGCGGGGGGAGCAAAACATACAGATTCAGAAGGTTTGTGGCCTTTGAGCTTTGGGCTAGTGAATTGTTTGTTTTGTTTTTTGGGACGAGCAAACGAGCAGACGGCAGTTTTCTCTACCAACAAGCAAACGAGCAAAAATTGGAGTGTTCCAAGCACATGCCAGTTGTTGTCATGCCCCATAGTGAATTTCCCCCAGTGGGTTCCAACATCAACTTTGGGTTGCCTGGTGTGGCATGGTGAGCGCCGTGTTTGACAGCCTGATGAGAAACGGTCCCGAGATGCTCTTGAGAGGGATCGGTGCGTGCCATTCGAAGTATCCTCACTCAGCCGATCAACCCTACAAATCACGAGGCTTCACCTGAAGAGCCAATGCTGAAAAGAAGCTCTCTGTGTGCTTGGCGCCTCCGTCCAAACGCAAGCCATCAAGTGATGTAGGGGGAATATTGGGAGCGGCGTCCAAGACCGCGGAACATTCCCACCTCCTTTGGCCAACTGACTCATTTGCAATCGCGAACCGACCTGCGGGGACCATTTGGGGTTCCACTCAGTTGTTCAGGGTTTGCGTTTGCAATTTGTTTTTTCCACCAGGGCCACTGAACAACTTTTTCCGGACTTTTTCCGACATGTCGCGCGCGATCGGGCAACGGGCCCTCCACACTGGGCTATAACTTTCACAAGGGGCAGTGATGCCCGAGGTGCGCGTTGGCACTCCAAAGGTGGCCAAGAACAGAGCACCAACCGCATTGCGCGGTTGGGGCGCCGCAAGTTGAACCACGAGCGCTTAGCGCTCTCCTGAGGTGTCCAAGAACTGAGCACCAACCGCTTCGCGCGGTTGGAACGCTGCAAGGTGAACCAGAAGAAATGAGCAACGCGAGAGCGCCACAGGCAGTGTGTTCCAGCCCATAAGTTTCGCCGTAAACGCACCAGATGGACCCTCAAGCAAAAACTGACGGCCCGTCGCCTCTATCCAAGTTCAAGGCCCTTCCAGAAGAAAAGTCAGAGGAAGCACGGCGCAGAGGTAACGAAAGCAGCCCGTTGCTGCAATAAAACTTGCACCTCCACTTCATATCACCAACAAGTTCCAGGAACACACAGAGCCCATAGGTGTTCAAAGTGAGCAGTTCCAAATTCTCCACGAACCAAATGCTCTTGCTTCCCTTCGCCCCGGCATGTGAGGGGAGGGCGCAAAGGAACTTGGCACGCGCGCGGCTGAGATAAGCATAGTCAAGTGTAGCCTCCTCTTGATGTAGGCAAAGAAGAGCTCGCAGAGACTGCGAAGAGCCCACGGCAATGCAAACCACACCGACGCCCGCATTCGTACAACGCTCCAAAATTATAGAAATGTATTGCAGGATGTTCGCTGCACTCAAGGCACCTTGTGTGCCTACTGCTCTGCGCATGAAAGACCAGGACCATGAACCACCACACGACGATCCAGCAGACATGTGGGCCCTGCATCTCCATATTGAAGGAAGACCTACACCACGGTGCACCACTGTAGATCATTGCAAACCTGTGTCCATGGCGCTGCGCGGCCCACCCTTTGGTAGGTTGCTTGGGCCAGGCTGCCATTGAACAACTGGGTCTAGATAAGGTTTAGCATGGTGAAACTTTTGGAAGGACCCAGTTGTTTTTTCCCCGTCCTTTGCCGTCAAACACGCAGACCCAAGCCAGGTGGCAAGCTGAGCTGCTGGAAGTGGACCTGGCTCCGCTTTCGGCCGAAGCGACTGGAGGTTTGCTTCGGCGGCGGCGCAGTGGCGCAGTTTTGGGAAACTCACTCCCTGAGTGAAGAGCCCGAGCCTTGTCCTGGGCCGGGGCCACTGGTGCCGCAACAAGGCACCAGTCGAACCCAAGAGTTTCCAGTCTCGCGGTGTGCCAATGCAGCACGCCGCTTGTCTTTGCAGTGTCCATCTGGGAAGGAGAAACTGAGCTGCCGGATTTTGATCTCAGCGATCCGTGGTGGCACTTTGATTTCTTTTGATTTTGGCTGCAACTGCAGAGACTGTTTCCTGCGCGGCATGTTGCAGGTGAGGCATGGCGCCGCTTGAAGGATCGATTCCGAATCAGCTTGCGGATCAGACATACTGTGGATGGACGAAATCCTGCACCACTGTGAAACCATAGGAAGCCGGAAGCCATTGTTAGGCCATGATCCCCCGGCTTCTCAGCTGGTGCAGGATTTCGTCCATCCACAGTATGGTGCACAAGGGGCACAGGCCCACTTCAGACATTTGGTGCTCTCCGCGTTCTTTGGCGCAGCAGGCCTTGCCGAGTTCCACTTTTTCAACACCGGCCACTGGCCGGATGCAGACTGCCCACGCGAAGGGTACACTTCGCTCAGCCGGTAGACCTTCGGTAGACTCATGGGTTGGATCTTTTGAACCCGGATTCCGGGTGCAAACAACTCACCCTGCCCAAAGCGAAACGGCCAAAGTGACCTTTTGGCTTCCCCCTTGGTCCATTTTCAGCGCTTCACCTGTTGATTTTCAGGTCCTTTCTTGCAGGAAGACAAGGTTGGTGGCAAACAAACCGTTTGAACTTTGTCGTGCCAATCTACATCGGAAGTGCGCGTACACATTTTGACGCAACATGCAACGCCCAACCCCGAGGCTGCTCCAGGCTAGCGCACGGAATGCTACCTGCAGCAAGGTGAAGGAAAGGCTCCCTGCGGCTCCATCCGTTTCGGTGCGCGGGGCGATGAACGGACTGGGCTGTTCCAAGGCAATCCGCAAGATACTTACCGAAAGGGGTCACAAAGGGGATTGGTCCTCCCTTCGCGGCGTTTTCCTTAATGCGGGCGGATTAGGTTGGCCGACACTCATTGAACAAAACCTAGGTCCCCCAGTAGTGCCCTTTCTCACCCATTTTTTGGTTGGGAGGGTTCCGCTACTAAAATGGACTGCAGTGGAGGACCTGGAAACATGTGGGAGCCACCAGCGCATCGAAACTGCCTGCGTCTTTGCTGCTTTGTTGGGAAGCCTGATGGAGACCCGGGGTGGTTCAGCTAGGGTTTCAGGGCGCCGGGCGGTTGGGAACCTGGGCCTTTCTTACTTCCATTTGGTGGAGAATATTTTTTTAATTTTCCCCTGTGGATTTGAAAGGGAACCTATCACTACTGGAAATATGTTTATTTTGTCCAGGGGACTCAAGCAAATGGAGGTTTAGGTCTTTCTCAAGGTGCCTTCCCATTTGTTCCTCATCCGATTTCCTCTGTTTGTTTTCTTCGTTTTTTTCAGAAACGGTTATGGCAGGGTTTCCTTCATTTCCCTGTTTGGATTCCCCAAAGTGGGTGTGTCAATGGAAGGCCGATGGGGAAAATTGATCAACCTGTGAAAGGGAGACTCACTTCCTGAGTTGATGGACTTTAAACTTTTTGGAAAGACCATTTTAGAGACCAAAAGAGAAAAAATAAAAAACAAAACAAAACAGACTTTTTTTGTCTTCCTGAGTTTTGTAAATAAAAAACAAAACATACTTTTTTGGCCAGTCAACTTGGGGAAGTGAGGAACTCCAGTGACTGGGATCCCATCTGAGCCAAGTCCACGGCCCAAGCTCGAGGTGCCAACGGCCGTGTTTGAAAGAGGAATCGGTACCCAGGTTGCTGCGACTGGCGAAAACGCCGGGCCTCAACAAGCGACACCCCACATGGGGCGCATATGTATTTGTACATATGTAGCATCATATGTATGTGTATATATATATATATATGTATATCTGTGTCTATAGGTTTTGCATGGTTTTGCGTAAAAGTACATAATGCATTTGAGGCACATAGGGGCATGTAGTCATTCCGCTTGCTTCAGGTAGGTCTGCAGGCTAAGTTTCGCCGCAGGTTTCTTCGCAGATGGCCCAAGGAGGACTCATGGCATGGTATGGTGGCACACACGCAAGTCCTTAGCGAACCGACAACAAGAATGGAGGCTAATGCGAGTGATTGCATGATGAATATGTATTTGCGCGGGGACCATTTAAAAGTTCACAAATCAATATGCATACAGATATGTTTATTTGTTGATTTATTTACTTGTTTACTGTTACTTCTTTATTTAAGTAGCATGTGTTGAGATTAAGGACTGCCAGGTGAGTCAGATCTCCCTACTCCAAGTTACCCGAAAGTGCGGGTTTGAAGGGTCTGCCCCCTGAAAAGTGTACTGAGCCCTGAAATTTTGGCAAGCCTTCACTGCACATGCAGAAGCAGTCCATGAGCCCAAACAGATAGATGAAGGTTAGTAGGGGACATGAACCGCAGGGGCGGCCGCCCTTGCGATTCCTGACAGGTAGACCCCTTTGCTATGAGCTGTGTGTCGCATGCCAGTTCCGACAAAGTTTGATCGTCTTCAAGCACACATTCTCAAGCAACTGCAGCGGATTCAAAGTGGAGCGAACGGATTTGGTCCATCCACCGCACTCACTGAGCCCGTTTTCCAGAAAAAGGTCAGGTCTCGGTGCCCGCTTCTGAGAGCATTCTGCTCATCGATGGCCACACTGAATTCTGTCAGCCGCTGTGAGGCGCTTACGCGGAGTTGTTTGTTTGTGTTTTCGCGGTGTTTGAACATCGGTTTTTTTTTTTGGGCCGGGACTCTTTTGGGTGAATTTCATGGCCAGCCTAAAAGGGAGCCGACCTGAGCTGACTGGTTGGTTGCCCTGATTTGGTCCAGTGTTAGCCAAGCCATCCCAAAGGTTCACCGGTTAACCTTGTGTTTCTGTCTTTCTTAGCTGAGCATTATGTTTACGTGATTTCTGTATCCCAACCAACGAAGCCCTATTCTTCCCCTGGTTCGTAATTTTGCACTTTACCCGGAGCCTTTTGGTGGCAGCCCACATGTAAGCAGGGTGTCGCTTTTTTGTCCCCACTTCCCCGAAGGATTCCGTGACAAGTTGGAAGCCTTGTCAGCTTTCGGAAAATCACAGCCCTCCCTAGAGAGTCTAAGATGGATCCCACTACCGCCAAACCACCGCCCCAGGGGTTGAATGCGATATTATACAGCCGCTACATTGGCTACATGGCCACCAGATAAAGCAATTTTGGCCCGGGAGAAGTGGCTCGAGGTAGTGCAGTGGTTTTCACTTAGAAAGAGACTCACCACGGACGGCAGGTCGGTGCCGGGCACATACTCCCCCTAAGGCGAGACGCTATGAAGAACACTGTTTATCAAATGGGGGGAATTTAGGGAGCCCCTTGCGGTCGTTTAAACAAAAAGAACGAGGGCCATGAAAGACCTTAAGAGCCACCCAAAAGGGGCTCTTGTTGGGTTGCCATTTGATGGACGCCATTTGGCTGTGGTTCCTGCTTTTGCACATCCGACCCTTGTTGGGCTCCGAAAATCCGGGGAAGAGAAGCAACGGATAACCTTCTTTTGGTGTTGTTAAGCGACCTAAACCGTTCCCCGATTTGTCAGGGACACCCATCTGTCATCCTCGCGCCAGATGCTGCCGACGGAGATCTTGGCACAACTGCTCCAGATCGAGCAGCCCGGACGCCCGGAACGTCCACTTTTTCCCGTCCTCCCCCGGTTTTTCCCGTCCCTTGTCGGGGGAAGGGTGGGCCCCAGCAAAGAAACCAAACCCAAAAATTGGCGCCCAATCTGCCATGGGTGCCTGTCGCATCAGTTGCATCGCAGCGGGCGCTGGGCGGCTTCTCCCACGGTGGAGCTTTTGCCACGGGGAGGCGACCCGTGTGGGGTAACGGCCAAGCTCTAGGGGTTGATCTCTTGTCCATCCTGTTCAACCATCCTTCTTTTCAAAAACTGAATCCGTGGGTTTCTGGAGGTTTTCTTTTGAAACATCCGGATTCCTGAAAGGAATGGGGAAGGTGGTGCTAGACAAGCAGCACGCCCGGGAACCGGAACCCTTTGGCGACACAAGCCCAGCATTCGCTACCCCACAGCGATTGGGGGAGATTTTTTTTGCGGGGGACGCCAAATTTCCTGCTGGTTGCCCTTTCGAAACCACGAAAAAGGGGTACCCTCTAAAAGGAGGCCCAAATGTTACAACGGTTGCAGCCATTTGCAACCTTATCCTGAGAATTTAGAAGGTGCATCTTGTTGCCTGCACGCGTGCCTAGAAACGCGAACAACAGCATGAAGCAATCCTTTTTGAGGGATTCCTGCATTTTCTGAAAGAGGTGGTCAACAATCCACGAAGCATTGCAACAGAGTGGGGCATGCTGAGCGCCATTTCCCTTACTCGCCCCGTGCTGTTGTGCTGAATTCATTAAATACAAAAACGACAAATTAAGCCATCAACAAATACGGTGGATGGACGAAATCAATTTCGCACCACCTAAGAAACCATAGGACACCATTGTTGGTTGGTATTTACGTTGGGGGAATCGACTCGTTCCCGGGCTTCCTGGGTGGTGCGAAATGGATTTCGCCCCAGCGCTCGCAAGCCGAGCTCGCGAGGCAGTGTTGCCCTCCGACGCGGCGGCCTTGGACGGGACAAAAAACGTGGGAGGAATGGCGCCCTGAGGCCTCGGTCTGGTCACCGAATGTTGACCCCCAGATTGAATCAACCCCAGTTTTACTAGTAGTGGGGTGTTCCCCTCCACAAACGATTCCGCTCTAATCCCAGGGACACCCCCCTATTAATGAACCAGGGGTTGATGAATATGGGGTCAACATTATGTGAGTTGCAGGGTTTATCACCCTGCCAATGAACCAAAATGACCTCCTGGACCATTGGACCAACCCACTTCCAATCCCGAACTCGGTATGAATCAAGTTCAGACACCCCCTCGCCTCAAAATGGTGTTGCCTCCCATGGTGTGATGTGATGATGAGAGAAAGTTGAGCGAGCTTGTCCAAAACGAAACAACCTGTTCAATTTGCTCACTTGCAACCAGCGTGAATCGACCCTTTTGACCTTTTGGTGTCCCTTTGAAGCTGTCCTGGCAACTGAGAAAAATGCCACGTCTTGAATTTCAAAGGCTAGAACCTGGAGTTAGCCAAGGTTGGATATATCGATCAGCCCATGGCCGTTCAGGGCGTAAAGAAGGTTGCTAGCCGTAATATGTCCGCCATGTCCGGCATTTGCTTGTAGTGCCCCAAGGCTCATTCCTTTTCCCAAGAGTAAGCCAGGCTCTGCTCCGGGATTCGTATGGTTAGGCCTTTGGGCAATACGCCCAAGACCGTTTGCTCTTTCATGAGCTGGGCTTCTTTGGATGGTCTGGGCTTCCTTAAGTCTGTGGCGCCAAATCCCAGTCAGCAAGCCTGTGGGGCTTGATCTCCGCGACGGGCTCCGCTGCTTTCCCGGAAAGCGGAAGTCCAAGGGACTGGGTGCTACCAGGGCACGCCATGAAAGGCCCCAGGGAAATTCGAGCTACTGCTGCGATAGGCTCCCTTCCACGCCCCTTACTCAAAGAAAGGCCAGGAGCCAGTGAGGGCCAACAGCACTCATACCAAACTAGCAGGGAGCCATGCATGTTGCCACTCATAGCATGGAATACCACATTTCCCCTAGTGGGTAGTGACTGCAACTTGTAGACATACATCGTGTCTGTCAAAATAAATTTTACTCATGACATGTACACATGTTGTTTGCACAGGGTTTTTCGTCCACGTGTACATAGGTAACACGCATACAGATTGTTTGACAGGTAGACAGATAGACAGCCGGGCAGGCAGGCAGGCAGGCAGCCAGGCAGCCAGGCAGCCAGGCAGCCAGGCATATAGTTAGGCAAACAAGTACAGACAGATTGGTAGAACTTTAGGTGAATGGTTGATTGACAGACAGATGGATTGAACGATACTGTGGATGACTAAATCCTGCACCACTTCGAAGGCATGAGAAACCATTTTTTGCTAGTATTTGCAGGGGAACCATCTGACACCAGAATTGTGTAGGCGGTGAGAAATGGCTGTGGCTCAAAAAAGTGGAACCCATGTTTGGGCCCCTTGGATGCAAATAAAGACCAAAATCTGCGGTTTGCCCCAGCCCTGAAATTTTGAGCTACATCCAAATGGATTGCAACCATCAGTATGTGGAGCCCCTAGATGCATCAGAAGCCCAGTCCGTTGCAATCGGTAGGTCAGCAGCCCGCAGCAATGGGCGGAAGGATCCCGGATCGGATCGGATCGGATCGTTTTCTGTGTAGCTCCTCTTTCAAAGGTGGCGGTGTACCCAAAATGGCTTGCCCTGGTAAATGGAAACATGGACCAAAACCTGCGGTTTGCCCCTCCGGTTGAATTTTGAGCCACACCCATATCCAGGTATCTCGGCGGTTCCCAGCCGTCCGGTTCCTTGGGTTTTTAGGCCCTTTCGATTTTGAAAGGTATACTTTCAGCAGGGGATCTGAGGACACGGTGGTTGGAGGTGCGGAAGCTTACCATCAGCTTGTAAGCATGCCTCCAAAACCCATACTTGAAAATGAACTTGAGTCTTGTTTTTTTTACTCACTTGCAAAAAGCGAATCGACCCGAAATGACATTCTCCAAAAGGCGACCACATTGCATGTCCAGGCCCTTTGGGCAGGTGAGTTGTTTTCTGAGGCTTATTTTTGTTTACTGGTAATGGATCCACTTTGAGCGGGGTTGCAATGGGGGCCTTTCAAGAATGACCAAGCCTTGAGGATACTCCGACGCATCGGTTTCCGCACGATGCGTGGGAACGTTTGGCTCGGTTGCGAACATGTCATGGATTTGAGTCTGCTGTTGAGCTTCCCAGCGGATGGTCAATTTGGGTCTTGTAACATTGGGGGCCACGATATAGTTGAGCCACAAGAGCTAGGGCCTCTCAGTATGCTTCCAAACCAGAAAAAAGAAACCGAGGGCTCACAGGGTGCCCGCTAAATCACAGAGACCAGGACCTACTAAAATAGACACCAGAAAAAAGTGGGTACCCTTATTCTAACCTCTCTACTGGAGGACCTAGGGTCAGCGCTCAGATTCTTCGCCGTTCAGGAGCCGAACGCCGTGGACGAGGACGCCAAAGGCGACGCTTCACCGATTTTCCTGGCCCAAATCCCTTTCTCGGCTCTTCAGTGGTCCGTTTTCTTACATTCGCTTAAGAACATGTGTTATTTTCCCTTGTCGGTGTTAAAAGGAATCTATCACTGCGGTTGTTTTTTTCCTTCGGGTGTCTTAATCAAATGCACGTTTTTCTGTCTCCCTGAGTTCGTATCTAGGTCCCCCAGCTAGGTGCCCTTTTCTTCCCCTACAAACTAACCTCTCTACTGCAGGACCTAGGTACTATTTTGGGGCTGGACCAATTTAGTGGCATACAAAAAGTTTCGACTGCTTTGGGACATGCGCCCAGGAAGTGAGTTGTTGGGACAGGCACCTCTTTGGGGTGCAATTAAAGGGAACCGGATGAGCCGCAAAAGCCCCTGCTTGATTTTGAGAGATGGGTGTCCCCCTTCAGTGGGGATTCAGAGAGATAGAATTGCAACACCTTTTGTCGCCATCTTTCACAGGCAAAAAGCAGACAAAGAGACAGGGTCCCTGGGTTGTTCGATGTTGTTCGGTGGCACTTTGCCTTCTGCCCATTTTGGTGGGCTCCGGACCGCCCCCCGTTTACAGGTTCCCACCGTGACTGGTTGCAAGGCGATGCATATATGCATACCCTCCAGTCCAGGCTGCCAGGACTCTTTATCAGGTTCTAGGGTGGGAGGTTCTTGAAACCGGGCCTTAGTCGATTTGGTCCCCCTTCTAGTTCTAGGGGTGTCCCCATTCTTTGCAGAGATGTTTCCTTCTAGAAAACCCGCACAACCAGGGACAACGTCTGGTGTTTGGAAAGAGGAATGGTTGAACAGAATGGAAAAGACATGAACCTTAGATGAATTGTAAAACAGAAAGCTTGGTTTCCCTTTTTTCCAATCCACTCGTTCGGAGGAAAGATAAAGATGACGTATTTGTCATGTCGGTTTCCCACGACCCAGTTGAAACAGACTTCCAGGCGACGGGGAGAGCCTGTCTGTGAGGGTTCGGGCTCTCAGCGGGGCTTGGAATGTGGTCCAAAGACCATGCCCCAATCTGGGGGGAATTTCGATCCTTACTGTGGATGGACGAAATCCACAGCTTGCTTTTGTATTTGCAGGGGAATCAGAACCCAGGGATTCTCAAGTACAGAGTGTCTGCAAAACGGAAGAGTAACAAGCCGTGTTCGCTCGGGCGCACCTGAATTTGCTTGTGTGCAGCCTTAAAGTCAAAGCTAGCGCCTATGAAGGAGGCATGCGTGTCTCCCGGCATGAATGCGAGGCGAACATCGGATGCCATTGGCAATGCAGGATTTTGTCCATCCACAGTATGAATTCCATTTATGGCAGCCAATGGGGAACCCCACCCTTGGGGCCTCCCCCCTTACGGGGACGCTGGATGGACTTTGTGGGGAACTTAGACAGCTATCGGAGCCATGACGTTCGAGGTGGCCAGGGGTCACTTGATCAAAATACTGGTGGTTTCCCTGGAAACTGCCACTTTCAGACTCAGTTGTTCAGTGGCTCCCTTTTTCCCCTTGTTTTTTGTGGCTGCCCCACTAAAATGGTCCAAGCCCCAAAAAGAATTGGTTCCCTGTTTTTCCAGGGTCACTGAACAACTGAGCAGAGGTTTCAATCAGGGAACTGGAGAACCCCTGGTAGTCCTGACCCAAGTCTCGCACCCAAGTCTTGTGGGACCCCGACCTTTGCCATTGTTTCTTTTGGTATGTGGCGAAGGCCTTTGTTTCTAGTTATACGATGGTGCGTTTGTGTGTTGAGCGGGCACTGATTTTGGTTCAACGGGGAACCAGGCGACAACCACTATGCCATGATTACATGCCCATTTGCCTGGCAAAGTTTGAGGGATGAGCACAAGAGCAGGAAGTGGACGGTCAGCTCACCGCGAACCATTGCACAAATCAGTAAATTGGAGGTTTCCAAGCACGACCCGAATGCCCTGATTTGACATGCCGCGCACTGAACCTGTTTGTTTGCCGAAGATCGCTGAATTCAGGTCTGTGATAGACAGCACTAACATGGGCCGTGCATGCATGTATACTACACAATGTATGCACACACGGGCATGCACAAACAGTTCCTTCTACTTTGAATAGACATAGACACTGGCACAAATGTAAACTGTCCATGCCATTAGCAAACAATACTGTGTGTTGCTGCCTTTCCATATTTCCTCACTAGTAGCCCAGCCTGCGCCGGTCGCCTGCGTTGGCCCTCAACCACTGCACGTTTTGTTTTGTTCCCACACTTGCTGAGTGCCGACCTCTTATCCTTTTGTCTTTTCCATGTTGGAACATTCCAGGGTCCAGTGGACAGTCCTTGCCGGAGAAATCGCGGCGGCGACAGCGATGGGGTTACAGCGAATGGGATTGGGGGGCGTCCCTGCATGTTGGAGGACGCGATTCCAGGCAATGATTTCTGGCCGCTGTTGGGTATTGGGGGCAATGTTGACCCCGGATCTAGGTAGAACCTGTCCTACTGTTAGGGGGGGTGTTTCCCGTCCAAACGTGGTCTGAACTCCCACTTCAGGAGGTTGCCCCCCCGGCCCCTCAACATCAACCAGGGCTTCTGCTTAATCCGGGGTCAACATGAGGCACAGGAGGCATGCGCTTGCTTGGATTATTTCTGAGGAAAAACTGCAACTTGGACCTGGCACCGATGCAATGCCCGCACCAGATAGATGGCATGGCTCAAGGGGTGTCATCCATCCGAGGTGCGGGATGTCGTATATCCACTGCATGATCTTCCATGTTTTTTTTGGGTGGTGGGGGCAATCACACTTGTTCAAAATAAAAGAGGTTGTCTCTTTCAGGAGTTATTCGAAATCGGCTGACATCTTCCACTCGGGGCTGGGTAATGAAGCATCCTGCTTTCAGCCAAAAGCTGTCCTTTCAGCAGATGTTGGACCTGTCGAATATATGGGTCCATCCTTTTTTGGAGTTGGTACCCCTTGTTTCGTTGGTTTTAAAAGAAGAGCCAAAGGACGCCGACCATTTCATTGGGTTACCTCAAAGCCTCAAAGCGCACGCACACATATTCAGCCGTGACCCTGAATGAACCAACAAGCGCGGAGTGTCTTGATTCCAGGCCCAGCAAGATTCAGTCAGCACGGGTTCAATTCCCCGACCAGCCCAAACCCACCAACCCAACCGCCTCCTGCACAACTTCCTGGGCATATTTGTTTTCCAATTTTTGGGAACCTATATCACATCCGGACCCAGCTATCACATCCGGCCTTTGCCTTTTCCCGACCTTTCGCTCAGCACCGAAAAGCACCGGATAGCACTGGGTGAATTATGACGACCTCACACGACCTCAACCCAAATGTTGGTTTATGTGGGGAATAGCCCCCCAACCTCCAGGTTGGTGATTATTTTGTCCTCTTGGATTTAAAGGGAATTTATCACTACCGGACATGTTGTTTTTCTTATTGCCAGGTGGCTTAAGCAAATGGAGGGATAGCCGGGAGGATTTTCCGGCCACCACTTGGGATGGCCTGTGCGCAGCCGCCTTCTGCAGCTCCACCCAGAGGGGTCGCAGGTGGGGCTGGGCCGGCATGGCTTTTCTTCGGGGCAAAACGCGAGGTGTCAAGTCTAGGTCCACCAGTGGTGCCCTTGTACCCATTTTTGTTGGGGGGGAAGGTTCCCCTATCAAAATAAACCACAAAAGAAAGGGTCTCTATTTTTGTTTGGGGTTTTGGGTTCCCCTACTGGAATAGACTACAGAAGAAAAAGGGGGTACCAGCTTATTCTAACCTCTCGACTGGAGGACCTAGAAGTGTCACCCTGAGTTGGTGGTTTGGATTCGTGGTTTGGGGATGGCTTGTGTAGAGGGTAAATGGGCAACCCGTCCTTAACGACTAGACCGCCAATCCAAAGCAGACTCAGAATAGGGACAGGAAACCTTCAAGAAACCGGTTGAGAACAGGGAGCCCCCGTCTCAAAGAGGAGATGCTCCACTTTTGGGGCCCCGGCCCAATCTAACCACCCAACCTGCCAGGTGCTTTTTGGGCGGGTGAGAGTAAGAAGTGCAGAGTTCCATCAATCTTCCGCGCGTGAAGCAGCTATATACCGTGACTCTGGCCAAGCCTTGTTCTGCTGGTTCGGCAGGAAAGCGATGAAAAAGCTGCCTTAGATTACGATCAAGCCTTGTCCTATGGCGGGGCCCGATTCCCATGTTCGGCCAGCTTCATGCTAAAATGCTACAGATGCGAGGGTTCTGTACTGCCCTAAAATTAAAGCAACTTGTAGCCTCCATCCAACATCCATCCGAAGGACGACCGGATCCCTTCAAAAAAACATCCAACCCTACCAGTACCAATCAATACACCTGGCAGAAAAAGAATCCCTGGGGAGTCGAACCCACCAAATCCAGCCATGGCTTCGCGCCTTTTGATTCGGGCATAGCTGCGGCCGACTTGTAACCCTACTGGGCTTGAGATACTGTGGATGGACGGAATCCAACATGAAACCATTTTTGAAACCATAACGTTTGTTGGCATTTACGTTGGGGAATCGAATCATTTCAAGGCTTCCCACTGTGGGATACAAGTCCTACTAGGTGTCGGACCCGTTTGTTTTTTGAAAACCCCAGTATTCTGATTCGCCTTTCGGCTCGTTTGTGGTTGAGTGCAAACGACAAAGACTGGTCCCTGAACAATTCAGCAAGTAGCATCGTGTATGTTGAATTTTTGACGGCTTACTGAGTGGTTAGGAGCTAAGTTAGCAACCGTGGTTCTAAGCAACTGACTTAAGGGACTTACATCGTTGGTCAGCGGATTGTACCCTCGGTTAGGTAACCACCTACCTGATGCACCCTGCTCCTCTCTGCAAAGAAGCGCTCATTGTCACGGCAAAGCACGGCTATGCCACGAACAAATGCGGAAGACAAGGGCCTGGGTGCCAAACAACCCGTTGCTTGCAATCTTTCAGTCAGGAAAACCCACAAGGAACACATTGCATGGGCCGCGCAGCGGACCATTAACATGTACCCTCTTTTGGACAACCATTGTCGCTGTTGCTGTCATCGTCCAACATCCAAGACTACTTGCCCGGTGGGCAACCCGGTAGTCTTTTTTCGGATCTGTTTTTTCAGACCCCCTGCTCGTGCGCTGCCCAAAAAGCAGCCTGAGTCGACTGGAGCAGCTTGAGTGCTAACGGGAACCGGGTGAAAAAGGGGCGGGTCTCACCTACTTGGGTCTGTGTTAAAATGGGAGGGGGGGCCTTGCGAGCTCAAAAAACATTGGTTTCCACGTTGGTTCCCCCTCAATAAATGCTTTCCCCTTCAAGGGTAGGTCCCCCACTGCCCTTCTCACCCCTTTTTTTGGTTGTGGTTTTGGGTTCCCCTACTAAAATAGACAAAACCGAAAAAAAATAAGAAAAACTAGTTGGTACCAACTTATTCTAACCAAAAGACGAAAATCGAGCGAAGACCGAGCGAGAGCAGGCATCCACAGCGCGGGGCCGCGCCGGCGCGCCGGCTTCTCTTGGCGGCTTCCGCGAGGCGGAGAAGGGACGCCGAGGGGTTCGGCTTGGGGGTGGCCTAGGGGTTTAGGGTTTTGGTTTGGTTTGGGTATAGGTATTAATTTCTGTTTTTGGAGTTCGCCCCCTTTGTCAGGTACCACCCTGCGTTTGTGGTTTGGGTAGGTGGCTTGGGGATTTGAACCAGGCGGCCAATGGGAAACCAACCCAAACACCTACAAACCACCAATCCATACCACTAATTAAAGATACGGTGACTTTTTGGTGTATGTTCTTCTTCTTTTCGGAAAGTGGAAGGAAACAACCCCTATTTTTGAGGCCCCCCCTAGTTTGACACAATGGGCTTGTCTCAAGGGAATCTGTAATCCTTCCAACCGTGCCCTCTCATGATTTCCACTAGTTGTTAGACTGGATGTATGCCCGATCTATGTTATCAGAAGGACACCTGTGGGTTCCATTTCGGACTTTATTCACGTTTTGAGTTAACCTACCTTTGAGGAAATGTATGCTGCGACAAGCAACAAGTTAAACCTGCACAAAGGACAATAGCCGGGTCTGTTTGATTGGGTATGCGGGCGTTTTTGATGGCCCCCTACCCCACCTAAAGCTTCTTAAAACCGTTGGGTTGGGGGGTGGGCCTTGGGTTTCCGTTCAACTATATCGAGGTTAAATCACCTTTGGGTGAGAATCAATTGAAAACCGTGCTTTAGCTTGCGACGAAGCAGCTGACAATGCCAAAGAAGGAGCACGGCTGGGTTGTCTGGGCCGACGAATTTGTCTTTGCATGTCTGTTCTGGGCGAGATTCGCAAATGCCTGTACTTGTCAAATGAAAAACATGTTGTTGCTTGTTTAATGCACGGACGTCTTCTTAAAAATGGTATAGAACTGTGTAAAACCCATGTACTGTTTACTGAACAAAGGTCACGGAATCGTTTTGGCCGCCTTTTTCTTTCACAACTGCCTGGCTTCGGCGTGCCGGCCATGACAGTCTCCAAATGGTTTCCCTTTCGCGACTAGAACTGGGACCGCTCACATTTAGCAAGCTCTTCGGACAACATCCAGCACCAGAATTCAGCTAGGCCCTGAACGGTGCTTAACAGTTGGTCCTATCAGAATGCAGACTTTCGTGGTCCCGTTCCACAGAACTTTGTCGCAGCGCACGTCGCGCGTTTTTTTTTTTTTTTTTTTTCCTGCATGACGCTCATAGTGATTTGCCCAAGGAAGTTTCAAACATGCACGCAGCGGCTCCCAAGTTTCGGGCATCATTCGCCCACTGTCTTCTGCCTGAAAAAGAAGGACACCTTCTCGGGCGAGAGCGGCCTGGGACTTCCGAAGCCAAGCTGGGACTTCTGGCCCGGGCCCCAGAGGCGATGTTTCAATATTGATGGAGAAAGGGTTATGAGCTATGACCAACATGGGGTGGTTATGACCAATGACCTAAGAGGCACTAGCTGCAATGCATAGGTCGTAACCAATGGGCATTTGGTACAGCCCCCTATCGGTCTGCAAAATGGCGCCCCTTGTCTCTTCTTTTTTCTTTTGTGAGGGGGTGGAGCAGCCTGTATCAGCAGAGCTTCGTATATTTGTTCTCCGTTGCTTGTTTGAGACTGTTTTCAGGAGCAGTGAAATTTGCTCGCCAGCTAGACCTCGTGTGACCTTTGTCAATTGTCTTTCTAGCCAGGTTCTAACAATGATTACAATGAGGATGCGGGTGCATCTTTTTTTTCTGGGCCACCCGTCATTTCTCCTGGTTTCCCTTCAAAACCAACCAAAAAGGGGTGCCCTGAAAAAAGAGACGACACCCCGAGTATGAGGCTCGGTGGCAGGTGGAGCCAGTCGCTGAGGCCACGGCCGGCGGTGTTGCTCGGTGTCGAAGACACGGAGTAGCCCCGCGAGGCGCGGCCCAGAGATCTCATGGCTAACTACCCCCTCGCTGACTACCCGTTACCCGCCCCTCCTGGAAATAGGGATAGCCCCTTAAGGCCTGAGGGTCTTAATCATCCCTTATTTTTTTTCAGTCCGCAGAATAAGTCCAAAATACCATGGACATCTGGCTTTGTTTCTTGGCGGTTCCCAGGCATACCCTTCGACTCTTGGAGTTCAGCACCATTTTGTTCTGCACATCCCGTGCAAAAAACTTTGACTCTTAGCAAGGGCGCAACGAACGAAGCTATTCGGAGTTGGTTCCTAGCTTTAGGCTGTTGTAAACGGAGGCCTTGTCGTTATGCGAGTCTGTTGCTGTGGAGCGGGTAAGAGAAATCGGGCCGGGCTCCATAGGGGTGGGAGGCCAGCGCTGAAACCTGCTTGGTTGCAATGAAAGGTGCCCAAGCTTTTTGGGGCTTTGACTTTCTGGGAAACAGTGGGTATTCCATTGGACCCACAAAAGAGGAGAACTTTTTGCGGAGGGTTCGCGCCAGGAATCGAGTAAGGGTTGCTACGCTCATAACGGCGTCTTCGAAAGGTCCCGCAAGTTCAAGTGCTGGGCGGTTTCATCTTCACAGCGCGAAGCTGCGTTCAACTCCCAGGGCTGTGCTTGACCTTTTGAGTCTTGGAAGGTGGCCCCACAAAAACCTCGGTAGCATAAATAAAGCAAGGCCTCGTTTTTGTTTTTTTTTTGGTCTTGGTTTTTTGGAGATTTCTGGTTGTTGAGGCTCCTGGTCGGAAACGCTCTTTGATGTTTTTTAGCTTTCTTGGTCTTGGTGTCCGCTTCCACCCTGCAAATCGGGTCTTGGCAGCGTTTGTGAGCTGCCTTTGGCAGGACATCGTTTCCCAGAGGAGATGATCCACTCACTCCCGAATCCAGTTTCGGACTGTTCCGCTTTTTCGGTTACTACCATCTTCCATTTGCTTAAGAATATGGTTTATTTTCCCTTGTCGGTGTTAAAAGGGTTTTATCACTACTGGAAATATGTTATTTTTCCAGGGGGCTTAAAGAGCTAGAGCCTTGCGGAGCTAGGAGATCTGTATGGACGCGGAACGGCTCCCTTCCAACAGCTAGGGTTTGGTCCATGGTGAAAATGCTGTTGAATCCACGGAAGAGAGTCCAGCCCCGATCCGGCGAATTCCCCCTAGGTGAACACGACCAAGAGCACGAACCCCACCCAAGCTCGAACGAACAAGCAAACAAACGCACCAGCAAACAAAGAAACACATACATATCCGGGTCACTGTGGCCATCTTAAGGGAGGCGGGTCTCGACTCCTCCTCATCAGACCCATGCGCACCGCGCCTGTTCTCCCGAGAATGGGCCATGAAGCGCCAGTGTGGGCCATGAAGTTGTGCGCATTCTCAGATGACGATAGGAGCAGACCTTATTTGAGGCTTTTGGGGGTTCAAACCCCTCATATGTAGGGTCTTTGGGCTCCTAGGGGATGTTATCAAAGTCATCTTGTCGGTTGATAAACCTGGATTTTGAGAGATGGGGCCGTCCCCCAAGGCCGGGTCATGCCGGGTCTCCAACCTGCATTCTGGTCTATAGAAGCGGTATGCAATGGGTAAACAAAGGTGTAAAGGGGAATCAAAGGGCCGTATATGTTCTGCAGACTTTCGAGCGCAGAAAGCATTTGCCCGCCTGGAAGTTGGATTGGCGGCCGAGGCCATGGTGGCCAACACCTTGTGCAACGCCAGCAGTTCACCCGACCCCGAATTTGGTTTGGCCGATGGCCCCCTTCCATCTAACCTGAAAAGGGCACCCTCACAAGAAAACACACCCATAACGTTGACCCAAGATGAATCAACCCGAGTTGATGAATAGGGTGGTGTCCCGGGGTTAGTGGGGAAGCAGACCACTTTTGTAGGGGTTATCCCTCACCCCCGCAGTAATAACTTCCATTTGGTCAATATTGTTTTGTTGCCCCTGTTGGTTTCCCGTAGGGAATCTCTCACTATTTTTTTAATCGGGGGTTCTGCTTGCATCCAAGGTCAACACGTTTGGCTATCCCAAGGCTAGTTTGTTGAAGCCCTAATCCCAATGATTAGCGGATTGCGGATGGTGCGGTTTCCGGATGAACAAGATTCGCAGCCAAAACAAGGATGAAACGGATTACGGATTGCGATTAGGCCCCCAGGATTTCGAGCAGGCAAGGGTGGCTTTGCAAAAGCCATTGCCTCAAGCTATTGGTTGAAAGGGAGCCGGACGGAGGGAGCTGGGACCCAGAATTTTCCAATTTGCTGGGCTAAATAGGGAGCAGGACTGTTACTCAAAGGGGCAGGGTACTTGTACACTAAGTGGGGAAAAACTATGGCTACAACCGACTTAGTATGGTTGCAAGTCTCCGTGCAGTGGGTTATAACCATGCGCCCCTTTAAGGGACATGGTAGCCAGGTTTGCTGGAGATCTTGCTGCCGGCTTTACAGGCTCGAGATCCGGCGGAATGGGGGAAGTTCTCAGGGTCCCATGTCCGTTTTTCAGGTCTTTGCGGGTCAAAGGAGCTGATATTTGGGGTCTTGGGCTCCTAGCATATTGATTTTGGGCTTAAGTGAAAGTTGTTTTTCCCCCAGTTGGTTTTAAAAGGATGTGTTCATTATGTTTCCAGGGGCCTCAAGCAAATGGAGTTCATCCGCCTATTCTAGGCAAGCTAAAGTGGCTCGCCATGGTGAAGGCCCTTTACATCACAGGCTTTGGATATATTGTTTCTTTGTTTAAAGCAACACAATATACACTTTGGATTGTGTTCTTCATTTGCTGCGTTGTTTACAGGAACTCCAGAGCTCCCAGCGCCAAGACAGTGATCTGAGTTTGAACATCCGCCAAATCCGTTTGGTTCAGAGCAGTGGTTTCGCTTCATGTCGGCTGATTTTTGTCCATTGGGTTCAGGGCTCGGTTTCTGGGCCCCCCCGAGAACCGGCAAGCCGCTTTAGCGGCTTGGTTTCATGTGGCCCTTAGGGCAGCAGGCCCTCGGAACGGGCGGTGTCCTTTTTTGGGTTCCTTTTGGAACCAAACAGGGCGACCCCTCCAAGAAGACACTCGTCTTTAAGAGGAAGAAAGTTTCGTCAGATTCCGGCCTTGCAGTAGTTGTGCAAAGCTAGCACGTTGAATGGCGGGCTTGCACAAAAAAAGGTCCTCTTTTGCAGTGAGCGAGATTTTGATGTGACTTGGGAAATGCGCTTTGGCAGGGGGGGAGGAGAATAAAGCCACCAGCCTTGGAACAGGTGAGTAGCCAAACAACCAACGGGTTATCATGCTTGCTTCACTGTTGCAGGCATGTGTTTGGGTGTTTTGGTTTTTGTTCACTGTTGGTGGGCGGCTGCAAAAAGCAAGTTATTTAGGGCTTCAGTGGTTTTGACTGAAGGGGCTGCAGAAAGATCTTTGGAACGCTGTGCGGCAGGCAAATGCGATGTGCAAGAAAGGGCTGGCTTCCCTGAAGGAGGCTTGTGATTGTCGAGCACCCTTGAGATTCAGTGTGCTGGTGTGCGCAAGAGGTCAAAGACCTTGTCAACAGTGATGGGTCTTCTTGACCTGCTTCAGTTGCTGCTGCTTTGGCAGTGACAAGGAAGAGTGGGATTGTTTGTTTGCTGCACAATGTGCCTGAGATCCATCAGGCGCTGCATCAGCCAGCCTGCCGTGGGCACCCCTGGGCACACAGAGCTTCGTCAGACTTGTTTGTTGACGCCCGCCCTCATCCGCCCGAGCGTCTATGAGGCATGTTGTGACAGAGGCCCATCCGCGGATGTGATCTTGCTGCTTGCGAAGAGCCACCTGGGGGGTGAGAATCCGTTTGTTGGCCAACATTGGCCTCTGAATGCAGTCAGCCAAGCGCTTGCGCACCCCAACTTTGACTTGCTTCTGGCTGTTTGCACAAAGTGTGCCCGCGTTGGTTTTTCTTGGCTGGTGATTATTCAGTGCCGCCGGCTGGGAAGAAAAACTAGCTCGCGTGTGCAAGCCGGTCCCTTGCCTCTAGGGACTCCGGAAAAAACACATGCGCCATTCAGATCATGCCCGCTCGCTTCAGTTTGATCGAAACTAGGTGAGATTGCCTTGCTTTCAGCTTGGTTCTAAACACTCAGCCCATATGTTTTTGCTTGGGTATCCGTTTTGACCACAAACTTGGGGTGATCCTTAAAACCGGCTGTGAGCCCGGAAACAAGAAGGGAGAAGTAAGGGCTAGAAAGGGGCGAACAATTTGGGGTGCGACCGAAATGTACGAGGCTGGAACAAGCCCAGTTTGGCACCTATCCGTTTCTGTCGACCAACGCAGCCCGCAGGAGGAGGGCGTTGGTTGTGCGAAGGAGGCGGAGGGGCCAAAGCTGTCCAAGAAGGAGGGTGCGGCCGAGTCACTTGTGCAAGCTTGGGTATCTTGTCTGTGCTCAGTCGGGAATGCTCCAGGGTGTTGGGAGTGAACGTAGCGGTCCGCAAGCAAACTACAAGGGATTGTTTGTTGGGGGCATTCCCTCATTCCCTGCTGAGCACAAGCAGGGTAATTTTGACCTCCGGTTTCTCCGGACTGTGCAAACAACATCAATAGAAGTGCTTCCCGGTTGTCAGGAGAGGCATGATCAAGTTTAGGCTGGTTTTACCTGAATGGCATGGCCTTCCAGATAAACCCAACATGAACATGGGGTGTTGGATTTGGTCTGCCAAGTTTGCTTCATGTCCTTTGTTGTTTTTGCCCTTGTGGGTGGCTCGCCTTTTGGATGCTCGGTACTCATTTCTTGGTGCTTTTAAACTGGCGCCAACAGGAAAACCGAAACCAGTTTGTTTTTGGGGTGGGCCCCCAACCGAAACCAGTTTTTGTTGGGGGGCGGGCCCCCTAAAAGGGCACACCCTTGGGGATCCCACCAACAAAAAATCGTGTCTCTTTGTTCCCCGCGTCTGGCCAAACAACACAAATACCCGATCTTACATGGGGAAGGCGACCCTTCTGGGAAAACGCTGGCCCCAAACCAATTCTTTATTCAACCAGCAAAAAAGTACATGATTGAATGGGGGTCCAAGTCTGGCCCACGTAAAGGCTGTGTATTTGGGAGTGGCTTTGGGTGTCCCAGGAGATTTACTTTGGATGAGCCCTTTAAGGCTTTCAACTGCGTCGTTCAAGGCTAAGCCTTTCAAACTACCAAACTTTGAGTTGTAGTGTGGTGTCTTAAAATACCAACTACCACGGATAAGCAACATCCTGCACCAGTTGGCATGAATGCCCGCCCCAATGAAGTCTGGAAAAAGAATGAAACTTAGTTGCCTCCTCTATTGGACGAGGTGGTCGCTTAAGAATATGTTGTATTCGTGCCTTGTTAGTTTGAAAGGGCGCCGATTTCACTACAGGGTTTCTTGTTTTTCCAGGCGGCCCGTGCAATTGCCGGGCCCGCGGGGTCCAGGAGACCCGGCAGATCCTGCGGGAGCTACGAGTGCAGGTGGAGCAGGCGCTGGACGGAGGCGCAAGATCGAGGGGTGTGTGAGGGGCTGGGGTTTCTTAGTTCCGTTTGCTGAGGCTTTGTTGAAAAGAACAACTTCTTCTTTTTGTGAAGGGAATCGATTTCACTACTGGAAGTATGTTCTGTTTGTTTTTTGCCAAGGGGCTTAAGGAAATGGATGCCTACAAAGAGGGGGTTGTCACCAACTTATCAAAGGGCACCAAACCCCGCTGTGTTGACGGATTTTCTTGGTTGTTGTGCAGGTTGCAAAAACCAGTCTCGGGCGGTGTTGAGTTTGCTACCAACACGTTTTTCTTCTCGACCCGGCTGCCTCTTTCGTTCAGCAAACGGCAAGATGTTGCAGGTCGGGCAAGGCCTTACCCCCCGTCAATTTCTAAGCGTGGGGAACACCATTTTGGTGGTACCTCCCTTCCACTACTGTGGGTGGACGAAATCCATTCGCACCACGTTGAAACCATAGGAAGCCAGACCGTTGGTTTGGTTTTTTCAAGGGAATCGACTCCTTCCCGGGTTTCTCAGGTGGTGCGCTGGATGGATTTCGCAACCATCCACTAACATGGCACTTGACACACAAGGCCCCTCGAGGAAAATTGATCTGGGTGCCCTCCCGCAGGTGGCTTCTCGTCCAAAAGATGCCGCGGCCGTTGGCATCCAGAAGTCAACAATGGAAACCGGCGAGCCAGGAATTCCTACAAGATGTGGTTGTCAAATCCCCACCAAAACCCAGGGTTTCCGTTGGATTTACCTTTCCTTGATGGTTGCCATTTTTTTGGTTTAATGTTTTTAGCGTTTTAGGGTTTTGTGGTAGTTTCCACTAAGCCACTAAAAGTGCTCGACTTTTAGCCGGGGATTTGGGAGCAACCCGGTTCGTTAGGTTTTCTTTGTGTGCCGTGCGGTCCCAGGTTCGAGCCATGTAAGGCTTGGATTTCATGCCATGCGTCATTCGTGTAAGGCTGTGCCCCATGTTCGCAAATGGCAAGTTTCTACGTGGCGCTTTGTGGAGTTCTTCCAAAAACAGACCAGCGTCGGCGGTTTTCCCCGCCAGGCGAGGCCGTCAAGGAGGCCTGCGATGCCGTTCGCCGGAGCCTCGGTTCTGGCTCAGTGCACGCTGGGGTTTTGGTGGGTGGGCTGGGCTGGGCTGGGCTGGGCTGGGCTGGGCTGGGCTGGGCTGGGCTGGGTGGGTGGGGGTTTGGAGGCTCACTTTGTGGCTTTTTGCGAAGACCACTTTAGTGGTAAACAAACGGTTTGTTGGATTTTTTGTGACCAATCCACTCAGGAAGTGTGGGGGGTGGGGTGTGTGTGTGTGTGGTTTGTTTCTGTCAAAAAAATAAAATCAACATAAAGTAGCCTCAGTTGTTCAGTGGCTCCCTTTTTCCCTTTTTCTTTGGTGGCTGCCCCACTAAAATGGTCCAAGCCTCGAAAAGGGTTCCCTTTTTTCCCAGGTCACCGAACAACTGAGTAGCAGCAGAAAGGGTGGCCCTTCTTCCAATGGCCACCGGGGAGTTGGGTGTTGAGTTGGCTCTCTGCCCACAGGCGCTAGTACTAGGGTTCCAGGAAATTTCGGGTCTGGGGATACCACCTGTTTTTTGTTCGTTTTGCATAGTTGTCTTTACAATTTTCAAGCCCCAAAACGATTCAGATGCTTCTAGAAACCAGGTGCGCGCGGGATTGCAGACCACACGCCCACTGAGCATCCTCAAACTGCCCCACTTTCGTGGAAGCCTCCAGCAACCTTCCCTTAGCCTTCCCTGCAAACACCGGGCTGGCTGGAGTTAAGGGACGAGAGTACGAGAACGGTTTTATGCCCATTTACTCACTTAACAACCAGCAAACGAGAAACGTGGAGGTGTCCGCTATTTGTTTTATATATATATATATAAATATTATATATATATATATATATATGGCAGATGCTCCAGTCGATTGCTGAGGGGTGCGGTTGCAACGCATTTGTTGTAATCCTCCCTCGGATCATGAAAGCTGACTCGGAACAAGTTCAGCGCCCCTTCCAAATCATGTCTAACGACCGTTTGCTCAGAGAAGGGCAACCAAAGCTGTCATTTGGCGTTCAAAACGCAGGTTGTTGTCGTTCGAGAGTGAAGGGGTCCTTTTTGGCCTTTGGTTTCACATCCCCACCCCCCAATGGAGTTGGGAGAGGGCGTTTGGACCCCTGGAATTCCATTGATGATACCATTTTCTCTTAAGCCTCACCCCCCTCCCCTTCACTTTACGGCTATTTGGTTGGATCTTTGCACTGTATCGTTCCATTGGACCCACAAAAAGTGAAGAACTTTTTGCAGAGGGGTCGTTACAGCAACCAAGGTGAGCCCCCATTTGCTTAAGAAGATGTTTCTTCAAGTTTTCCTTTGTTGGTTTTAAAAGGAGTTTATCACTACTGTTTGTTTTTTTCCTTTTTTTCGGGGGTCTTAACCAAATGGAAGTTAAGGTCTTTCGAGCCTCGCTTCAGCCGAGGCTCCGCGGCCGCTTTGGTGTCCCCACAAAGCCTGGAGCCTCTGGTGCAGCGGCTGCTGGCCGCATCGCCACTTGTCTCAACCAGCAGGCGGTTGAATTTTCTTGATGGACTAAGTCCCAGTTTATTAATGGGGGGGTGTTCCCTCCAAAAGTGGTCTGATTCCCCACATTTCACCCAGGGACACCCCCGAGCAATCAACTGGGGTTGATTAATAGGGGGCTAATATTACCTAGGTCCCCCAGTAGTGCCCTTCTCTTCTAACCTCTCTACTGGAGGACCTAGTGGAGTTAGGTCTGCAGATGTCGCTGTCCTTTAGCAGGTCAGCTTTGAGAAATAGATGCAGGGTCCTTTGGTTTCAGTGAGTTGTGTGTCCCTACCTACTCATCTACCATGGTCAGAACTCAAAAGGACACGGAATGCCACACGGGTTCATACGATCATTTTGGAGCTTACCCGCACCTTTTAGTTCAAGAAGAGCTCCTCTTTTCTAGGGTGAGGACAAGCATGGAAACCTGCGCCGCAAGCGCAGGGTACTTCCTGTTAGTTGTTTTTTTTTTCAGCTTTACACATCACCTCTTGCCAGTTGTGGTTGGGTTTTCTTGGGATGATGCTTAAAGGGTACAGCTGGCACATGCTGGTACCAATATAAGGTTGTAAGACGTTATAGATCCCTTATATAAATTAAGTGGCATATAACCTCCACACCTCCAACACCCACACCCGAGAATGCTTTCGACCTTTCAGTTGTCAATTTACGGTGCGCCTCTTGCGGGGTGTTTTGCAGAGGCAAGGAACTCTGTTTGGTGACTTTTTGCAGGACACCTAAGATCTTTGGCGAGCGTAGGGAACCATGCAACACCCCTAGAAACAACGGAGATCTTCCAGTTCCAAAACCGTACGGAAACCTATTTGTGTCAAAGGCTGAGCAATTACACCCAAGAACCTTTGGGAACCCCAATCCTTCAACCCCCCCGAGAAAACATTGTTGGGTGTGTCTTCTGTCAAGCCCCCCAAAGAAATACATAAACAATAAAAACAATCCAATCAATAAAATTCATATACATATACATGTATACATATATATATATATATATGTATTATATATATATATTGTGTTTTTTCTGGGAGCAACCACAAGCAGTGCTCCCCAAAAACAGGACACAGCCCTTCGGTCTGCTTTTCGCGGCTTCGGTCGGGGCTCGCATCCAGGCCTCGGGAGGGCCTGCGTCTCTGCGTGGACCTCCTCAGCTTGGAGGAAGTCTCCTTTGGAGAGGTGGGGCCTAGCGAAACCAATGGGCAAAGGGGTGCGGATGGGGGGGGGGGGCGTGAATTTCAGGTTCCCATTTTCCAATTTTAGTTTAAGCCATTTGGTCTGAGAATCGTCGGGGTGGCTTGCAGGATGAGTTGCAAGATCATTTGGGAAGCCAGATTCTGATCTTTCCAAGGCAACCAGCAGGTTGGTGCTAAGCACAAACTCCAGCGCTATGCAGAAGCAGGGGGGGATGAGGGGGGGTGATAGGTGTTCTTTCTCGTTGTTAGAAAAATAGAGGGCGATTCCTGGTTTACCTGGCGGTTTAATCATCTACCAGGGCCATCTATTTCCCCTAAAAGGACACCTATGGGGGGGGGGTGAATTTCAGGTTCCCATGTTCCCATTTGATTTTTGACAAAGTAGGTGACAAGAATCGTCCACTTTGGTGAAGGAACTGGACTTGTGAATCTCAATCATGGTTCGTGGTTGGTTTACTTGCAATATGGCAGGGGCAGCCACCGTGCCCAAAGGATGTCCAGCAATGCCCTATGAAACTTCACACCCATACTGTGGATGGACGACATCCGTTCGCACCACCGTTCAGAACCCCTGAAATGATTCGATTCCTTTGTAAATACTGACCAGCAGTGGTTTTTATGGCTTCTTGGGTGGTGCAGGATTTCGTCCGTCCACAGTACTCAAATTCACGTCTTCCACGGTGCATGTGCCAAAGTTCCTCGGGCCGGCACTTAGACGGCACTCAGACGCCAACAATAGATGAGATAATTCCTTCCATGCGGGGGTACTAGATGATACATCCAGCATGGGGGAACTGTGTCATCTAGTTTTACCCACTGGGTGCTAGAGACCAAACTTTGTTCCTCAACAACATGTACAGCCAATGTCAATTTGTTAGTGCATGCAAATAAACAAATATATGTATACGCATGTATTGAGTTCTCTTATTTATCAGCATGTTATCCTTCATATTCTTTCAGAGCCCCCCGCCTGACACCATGACACCGGGCCCTCGCCTGCGAACACTGCGAACGCCAGGCCCTGCTGTCAGTTTTGGTGTCCGTACTCGTGGAGGTGGCTTCGCCGGGCGCCTGAGGGTGGGCCCCTGACGAGTCGGTGGGTGGAATAGAGCCGTTCCGAAGCTAGGTCCCCCAGTAGTGCCGTTTCTCTCCCTTTATTGGTTGGGAGGGTTCGTAAAATAGACTACAGAAAAAGTTGGCACCCTTATTCTAACCTCTCTACTGGAGGACCTAGTGGGGATGTCCAAAGTTGCTGTTGAAAGGGGAGCTTGCCCAACTTGACTTTTAGTCAGGCCCCCACTTTTCTTTTGTCCGCTGACCTGCAAGTGAGAGCCTAAATTCCGGAAGCACGCAGCAGGACAGCCTTTGGGTCACGCTATTGACTTCAGTGTAGCCCCTTGTGCTCAAGACGCCGCCTTGATTAGAAGGGCGTAAGCGGGTCTCGGGTGTTGTAGGGCTCTCTCCCACTGATTGCCTCACTCCTGAACTTGGTATGCGATTGGCAAAGCATCAACCACTTTCAGCGAGGTGTCATTGAATTGTTTTTCCCAAATACTATTGGAAGTGAAAGGTTTTCCATGGCCAAATCAAAACGTCCTCCAATAATTCTACCATCCAGCCTTTGAAACAAGGACTGGGGGCTTGACCAGCCCTAAAGGGTTCGTGAGACAGAAACCTTCATGCTAGCTTTCGTGCAACACGGCCCATCCACTGAGGAAGTGAGTTCAGCCTGCTTTTGCGGGAGCGGCCTATCAGTCAAAACCTCAGGTTAACAACAGGCTTGAGTTGAAACCGGGGTCCTCCCCGAAGGAGGTTACCAAATAGGTTTGTCTCAAAGAGGCCCCCCCCAAAAACATAGTTGGTTTTCCGCTCGTTTTCCTTTAAGCCAGCCCCACAACGGGGAGCGTCACAAAAAGCACGAGCCCAAACGTCAGCACGAGCCCAACGTGCTACTCCTAGGCTCGAGATCGCGGAGCAGGTGATGCTGCACGCAGCCCGGGCCCCAGAAGATCCGAGCGGTGCCCTCGAAACGGTTCGGAAATCTGACCTTTCAGCTTGCGGTTCGCGGCGGGTCGACCTGAAAAATGGCCAGGTTTAGTTCCGATTGTTTTTCTTTCCTCTCGGTGGTTCCCATGTTCAGCCCCAGAGGGAGAACTCACCTGTTGATAAACACATGGTCCAGGGCCGACAAGGGCAGGAGAGTGAGACATCTGATGAAACCTTGAAACTCGAAACGTGTTGAAGCCCAAGAGAGTAGGATATCGCATCGGTTGGCATGTGGTTGAGTTGCTTGGCTGTTGTTGGTTCTTCAATATTTTCTGTTTGCAAATCCTACAATAAACCCAACACCTGAAATAAGGGATCCCCGAAGAAGGAAGCTACATCATGGATTTGCTCGATTGACCTCCAGGAGAGCTCCCCAAAAGCGGGGCAGATTTATAGCTGGCTGCAATGGTCGGAGGGCAGATAGATGACTTGTACATCCATGAGCTTCATTTGCTGTGCCTGAAGCAAATGGTTGTTTGACCTTCGTTCCTGTCCGGTCTGAGCTAAAATCGGCTGCATGGTTTTTTGTTGGGCCTCAGCAGCTTCAGTTTTGTTTCCATACTGTGGATGGAGGAAATCCGTTCGCATCAGTTTGAAACCATGATGTCATGATGTTGGTATTTACAGGGGAGTCATTTCCCTTCTACTGCTGTTGGGTTGGATCTTAGACTTTAACGGGTTTATTAATCCGGGGTCAACATTATGGATATCGTAGAAAGCCAGCAGCTTTCTGCGGGTCACAGGTGGCGCTGTGTTGCCTCTGTTCGGTGGCCTTCCGTTTGAACCCGGGCCACGGGGCAACGGGTGCTTCAAGAGGAGTCACTTTAGCTACACCAGAGTGATTACTTGGCAAACCTATTTGGCAAAGCAAGCCAAACATATTTGGCAAAGGGCGAGTTGTTTGTGTTTGCTCTGTATATTTAGTATTGGGGCGGAACTCCCTCCATGCTGCGGAGGCTCCGCGAGGGCAACGTCTGGTGGGGAGTATTGCGGAGGCACTCAGCGCAAGTCATGGCAGTAAGATGTGTGTTTTCCCGCAAGCGTATGCAGTCTTGCAGTCTTGCGGCGTCAGTTTTGCAAGCGAGCTGTTTTTCGTGCCTTAGCCACTTCACGTTTGTTTTCGTCCGCAAAAACGTCCAAGCGCGTAGGATCACAAAGTGGCTAGGTTTTCAGAATCCAGGCGTTTCCATTCCGGTGACCTGATTCGTAACCGCTGCGCAAACTCAAAAATCCAAAATTGCTGCTAACCATAATTGCTGCTAACTCCCGGACCTAAGACTTCCATTTGTTTAAGAATATGTGTTATTTCCCCTGCTGGTTTTAAAAGGAATCAATTACTACTGGACCATTTTTTTTCCCAGGGGGCATTCAGCTCCCCGGACTGAGCTGCGGGGCGTTTTCGGGAGGCGCGAAACAAATTGTCGAGGTGGCCACAAAGCGCGCCAAGATGCGCACCCTGCAGCCGGTGCGCCGGCCCCAGCGAGCGACGCGGCGACCCCATGTGTTCCATAGCGTCTTGGGATGGAACAACCTGACTTAAGGGGCTAAAGAATTAGTAGTTGGGTTTGGGTGGCTGGTCTTTGGTGTGACCGAATCTTCCCGGCAAGACCCTTTGTGTAAAACATGTCCCTATCCATTAAACCACAAAAAGGTTGGACATTTTGCTCAATTGGAACAGTTGTGGGATACATGGTTGTTTCTGCTTTGTGCAAACCTTAAATTAAGGTTGTTGCGTGAAACCAGGTGGTTTTCCTTTGCGTGAAACCAGGTGGTTTTCCTCAACGCCAACCAACAAAGATGCCACTTACCCCAAATGGACATGCTAACCAAAGTCAGGAATAGAGAGAGAGAGAGAGAGTCTCTGAGTTTCTGGGTCAATTTTGGTGCAACACAGTTTAGGGTTGGGGGGGTTTCGGGCTTCTGGGTAAGGGGGGGGGGGGGGTATGTGTCTTCCCTGAAGAACAAAGCTGAGCTGGCAGCCTGCGTTTTGCGGGGGGTGGGGGAAAGGGCGACAAACGTAGAGTTCTGGGCTATGTTCAGACTTTTTGGGCCAACTTATTCAGGAAGTGGTCTTCCAACTTGTTGATGCGAAGGGGGGGAAATTCAATGACCCCAGACCTCCGTCAAAAGGTGGTGCCTGTTCTGGAGGGGTCCCACTCTCAAATCAAATGTCCCAGAGAACGTCCACTCGTAAAACATGCACGTCGACGTTTGTTCCCCCAAACCTGGGCCATGTTTGCAGCACAAGGAAAACCAAACAATATGTGCCATTTGTTGACTCAGGTTTGGTCTTTTTTCCTGATTGGGTGGGGGTGGGTCAAATGGAGAGCTTGTTGGTTTGGACTTGGTGCAGGCTGGACGCTTTTTGCAGCGCTGGGAGCCTCACGAGGCGAATCGCCGGCGAACCGGGAATCGACTCAAAGCTCAAAGGGCTGGAGATGGCATCATCACTGCCCCGCAGATTAACATGGAACCCCCAAAAACACCATTTGCAGCAGAAACTGGGTTGGCTTATGATGGCTTATAACCCCCGAAAAACGCCATTTGCAGCAGAATCTGGGCTGGCTTATTGCTGGGGTGCCTCCATTTCCCTTGGAGCATCAGGTGGCAGTCTCAATCCTGCTTATTGAGTTGGTACTTTTCAGGGGGGGAAAACCCAGTAATCTTGGTGAATTATAACGACCTCACACGACCTCACCCCAAATGGTGGTTTATGTGGAGAAGACCCCCCCAACCACCTTACACCAGGTTGGTGAAATATTCTACTTCACCCAGAGCAATTCTGGCCTCTCTGCAAATAAGGCACCCCCCCCTCCCTCGAGAGAACCGAAGCTAGCCTCCCAAATCCAACGCCCCGCTGGAAAGCGACGAGGCAAATGCAAGCGCAGCCTTTCGGAGGGCTGAGGGCTGAGGGTGCTTCCATGTGCCGAAATGTGTTTTTTTTTTTGAATCTTCCCCAAAGGTGCTATTTGGTACTTTTGGCATTTTCCCCTTTTTGGTACTTTTGACACAGGTGACACAGGTGTCTTCCATTTGCTGAAATGAGTATGTTCTATTTTCCCCAGAGCGGGTTTTAAAGGGAACCGATTTCACTGCTGGACTTCTTCTTTTTCCAGGGGTCTTCACCAAATGGAAGAGTGGGACGTCGACGGCACACATATTGGCAGTAGTAAAAGACGCCCCTTTCCGCTCCCAGTCAGTGGGCAAGACCCTCAAGCTGTAGCCTCGCGTGATTCTAGCAGCCTCAGTTGGGAATGTTGCCAACCTTGTCCATTCTTCCATGAACTCAGGAAACCCCACACACAAAATGAGGAAGGTAAAGAGAATTGATCTCCATCTACCAGTTTAGTTCTGGCGGCAAACCCGCAGAAGGAACCAAACCGTTGAACCAGCCCGTTGCCGGGGAGTCTGCTTGAAGATGGACAACCTCGGATCCACCGCAGCTCAAAAATCTGAGCAAAATCTGAGCAACGCTCGACATACGCTGAGCAAAGCTCGATGTCCACTACCCCCAACCCGAAGCTAGCCGAAAAGGTTATTGGGATATACTACCACTGGAAACCATCATGGAGAACCGAACTTTTTGAGGGACCTGCCTGGAAAGTCACTAAGGATTTAGTTGTCTATCCGTGGCAACCTGACCTGTTGACATTTTCTTCCTAGGTCGTGGACTTCTTTCTCTACCTTGTACTGCTTAACGGGTTACGAATCAAGGCTCGGGGATCCCCATTTCGAGCAAGCCGACTGACCTGAGTTCGGGCCAAGCTCGATCGCGCAGGTTGCAGGAGACCTTTAGCTCCGCTTTGTGCCAAGCGGCTTGAGGGTGGGTGTTCCATATTTGTTCTGGGAATGGTCGAGAACAGCTGGGGTTAGTTTGTGTTCGCCTTGTTTACATTTGCCAAGGTGCCATGTTGGGTACCATATCTTGAGCCACAGCCATATGATCATGTATCGGTGTGTGTTTGTGTGTCTTGTTCTGAGGGAAACTGCTTTGGGGTGATTTTCAAGGGAAGTTTGGCAAGTCTCTCATTTGGGTGTGACTTGCTCTTCTTTATCTTGGTGATCATGTTAACTTATGTTTGTACAGCCTTCGGTTTAATGTTTGTTTCATGCCATTTCTGCTGTTTGTTGCAGATCTCCACCAAGTTTCTGAGGCCAGTTTCTGGCCGCTACGGAGACTCACACATGTTCTTGTTGTTGGTAGACTGTCTCCTTGTTGGTCCATTATAGTCATGGCCCGAAATGGTTAACCTTTATTTCCAGATCGTTTGGGCAAGTGAGTGGAGGTCTTTGCTTCTTGAGGTTCCAATACACATGCGGTGCTTTGAGCCATTGGGTATGTCCGGTATGCTGGTCGCAGTGATTTGAATGCCGTGCGGCTACTTTGAAGCCAAAATAGTTTGTGATGGAACTCATTGTGGGATGGGGGAAGATGGCAACCATGCACATGTGTGTCCCGCGGATTTTTGCCCTTGTTGTGAACCCTGTGTGTGTGTGTGTGTGGGTGCGTGCGTGCGTGCGTGCGTGCGTGCGTGCGTGTGTGTGTGTGTGTGTGCCTTTGTGCCTCTGTGCCTCTGTGCCACCTCTGTGTGCCTGTGCCTGTGCGTGCGTGTGGGTGGGTTTATTTGTTTGCTTGCTTGCTTGCTTGTTTGTTCGTTTGTTTGTGTGCGTGCGGTTGTCTTCAAGCAAGGCCCCTGTCCCGTTCCCTGAGAACCCGCCAGCGGTCTCCGCGGGACGGGCGACACGCCCAGGTGGTAAGGCCGTGGGTGAAGGCAGACCGCCTGCGCCTGAACGGCCGGGCCCTTGTATGAGTGTTTTTGCGGGTCCCCGTTTGGGTTGCTTCCGGGGGCACCCTCTCGTTCCACAGTTGCCTCGTTTAAGGAGGGATGTTTGTTGCTTCCGTTGCTGCCCTTGTTGCTTCAACAAGCACAAAGTCTTAGGCAAATTCCATGCGACCCAAAATGCAGACCCACACGGCTTCAAAAGAAAGGTGACCCCTGAAATTCTGAAATGGTGTCTTTTTCAACCCAACCAACGGCTTCAAAAGCAAATCGGGGACCCCGTATACACTTTTAGTTTTGTGGCGTCATGGTCATTTCTATCCGGTACCCCTCCTGAAATCTAATTTTGACGAGTGATGAGTGGGTAGTTGTTTGTCAATGCATCTCAGCCTGAGGCAAGAGGAAAGCCGCACGCTCTTTTCCGACATCACTTGCAGGGAGGAAGTCTTGGACTACCTTTGACTTTTCGATCGTCAGCCTAATGAAGGTTTGTGAACAATCACGGTTTTTTGAGTCCATGTCAATTTGATGAAAACCAACAACTATTCATCAATATGGGGGGTGTCCCTGTCTTTGGGGCCTCAGAACGTTTGGAGGGAGGGGGAAAACCCATGGTGATAAGCAGGTGTTTACTAAGCAGGGGTCAGAGTAATGTGTTTCTATAGGCCAAATTGACAAGGCGTCAAGACAGCACCCATTTTGCTTTGTCTTTCCAGAGTTGGTATCTCGTTTCGGTTCTGAAGGAGCGAAGAGTATCAGGGTTCCTTGAGGGATATACCTAAAACTCGCCTGGCACACGTAGTAAACCTTTGAAACAGCTGGTAATGTGGTTTGAGTTGACGATGCATCCCTCACCCCCTGAGTTCCTGGGACGTTAGAGTCACTTGTTTGGGTGGGCTTTAAGGCTTTAAGCTGTTCGGGTTTGGACCATTTTGGTGGCAAGCAAGCCAAAGGTTTGGAGTTGTTTTGGGCCCACTTCAGAAGCGAGAATATTTGTCCATTAACATGGAACCTGACAGCTGGGAATTCCTGGAAGACCATCCTGGATTAAAAGTTGAAACCTTCTCAGGCTTCATGTTAGTTGGTGCAAGGGTATCTTTCCGAAATTCCTGAGAATGGTAAAAACAAACGACTAGGCCGCGCCATCCACACGCTGCTGCGGGGCTTTGGCGGCAGGCTGGCTGGGCGAATGGCAGAGAGCCTACAAGCTGCGGCGATTTGGGTGTGATTTTTTTTGACGCCTTTTTTGGGTGTGCTTTCAAGGGAAACCACACGCAAACCGCCAATTTGGCAGGTGCCCCCCCCATTTTCCCGCATCAAACACATACAAAAGCCTCTCCCAACCGGCACTGCATTTTGTCGTTTCGCTTGCCTGATGATCCCGCTGCGGGTACTCATTCGAAGCTCGTTTAAAGCCCATAAAGGGCGGATCCCACATTAGAAGTGGACCAACCACATCCGAAACGCGGGTACAAGGCGTTTGTTTTGCTTGCGATGGCTTCCGACTTCCATACTTGCAGGATTTTGGGAATCAAGGGCTAGCTTGATCGATCAAGGCAATCAGAAGTTGGAATCGAGGGATGTCCGGCTCTGAAAAATTCAATCCATTTGGAAGACTAGATAATTGAAGGGCCAACAAGGTAAGGGCCAGGGGGCACGACCGATATTTCTCCCCAGCAAGCTAACGAATTGCGGCTTTCTGGGTTCCATGCTGTGGACGGACGAAATTCTGCACCACCTAAGAAGCTATGGGAAACCAAATTCCAGGGCTTCTTGGTGTCCTCCATCTACAGTGTTACTCTGTATGGGAATAGCGGGTGTCTCTCCTTAACGAAACCAAGTTGATCAACTTGTCCTTCCTTCCCGTCGAACGCCTTCGGAACCTTGACAGCTTTTATGAGCTGGCGTCCAAGTCGACCCGAGCTGTGGCAGTGGTTTGCCAACGCACGCGCCATCACGCGCCATCAACGAATTCTTGCAAGGCTTGGGCTTGGTAGGGTTGTCAACCCTGTTGTCGGAACGTGATTTCACAATTTCAATCCATTTGGTCACCAGCCCATTTAGAAGAACTCGGTTGTCAACCAACCCGTTTTGCGTTTTAGAAGAACACGCGCTCAAAACATGAAAGCTGCGAGGATGCATATGAAAACCGCAGCCATGGCCAACATGAAGACCTGTTGGTGGTGATATGGTTCTGCGTGTGGAGGTTGGTCTCTAGCCCCAGCTTATTTCCAGATGCGCTTTCTACAAGCAAGAAAGGGACGGCAACGTTCCCACTAACAAACACAGGGGGGTCGCAGCCGCCATGAAGCTTATACACATTCCCTTCGCGAGAAGTCACTCAGCTCCCGCGGATCGAGAAGTTCAGCTCCCTGGCTTTTGGACTTGAAACGTGGGAAATATTTCTGGGCTGTTCAAAGGCAATCCACAACATACTCACCCAAAAAAAATCAGTAGGACTTGGCCCCCTTTGAAGTGGAGCTCCAATAGGGCTTTTGGATTGTGAATGGCCAGCGCTCCATTTTGAACAGCCCAGATTAGTGGGTCAACCAGAAGTCTAGGCTTTTTCGTTACAGGAATGTTTCATTGGAGGGGGGGGCTCCACGTTGATGGGGGTATGCCTTGCATCCGGCAGGCCACAGGAGCAAGAAGCCGCCTCAGCCTCGGATACGGGAGATACGCTTCGCTGCGCGGACATAAAACAAACAGGGCAGGGTTGCTTAGCTTCCATTTGGTTAAGAATATGTTTTGCATTTTTCCTCCTGTTGGTTTTAAAGGCAATCTATCACTACTGGACATTGCCAAAAAAACAACTGAAGCAATTGGAGGTTAAGGGATAATGTTGACGCCGGAGTAGTAAACCCAAGTTTTAAAGTTTATCAATAGGGGGTGTCCGTGGTATAGTGGGGATTCGTTACTGTTGGAGTGGTACACCCAGAAGACGATTACAGAGGTTCTTCCAGAGCGGGAAAGGCTGCCTTCATCTGCACGCCTCCTTTCCGGTGTTGCCAAATGACATGTCCGGCCACCAGTCAGGTCAAGAAGGCCACTCTTAGCCTTCATTCACCGGGAATCAGAACTCATATTGCCCAACAAATCTGTTCATGGGGACCCGGGTGGCATCAACCCCATAAAACCGGCTTGCTTTTGTCTCCATAGAACATATCCTAGGTCCCCCAGTAGTGCCCTTTTACCCTTTTTTTTGGGGAGGGTTCCCAGGCAAGAATAGACTACAGAAAAAAGGGTACCCTTATTCTAACCTCCTCTACTGGAGGACCTAGCATATACCAAAACGGCCCATACAACCGAACGCGTCACTGGCTGCGTCTTTTCCACCCCAGGTCTTGGAACTTCTTGCGGAGATGGAGCTGGAGCCCACACCTTACACACCCGGATCGCGGCTTCCGTGACGCGTGAAGCTGTCCCATCGGGGCATACTCACGGAATTTGATGATCCCCGTATGCCCCGAGTTGCTGAAACGGCGTGCCAAGAGTTGCCATTTTGCTTGAGGCCGCAAGTTCCATGCTTTGTTGTGTTGTTTTTTTGATGCCTTTTGTTTTTGTGCGCACTGGACGAAATCCGGCACTACCTAAGAAGCCCTGGACGTATGAATCGCATGCAAATACCAGCAAACGATATGGTTTCCCATGCTTCAAAGTAGTGCAGGATGTCGTCCATCTACAGTATGTGCACATGTGCTGTTTGCCTGGTGCGCCTGCACACATTGACATGCATAGAACGTCACTGGCGTTCTGGATTCGAACTCAGCGTTTGTTCAACACATCGTTTTGTATTGCGGTGGGATGCGGTGGGTGTTGGAGGTTGGCAACCTTGGGGGTTTCTATTAAGGAGCCCCCTTTTCAAGCAATAGTCAGCAACCATAGGGGCCGGCAGGAATCCCGGAATCCCCGCAAACGGTATCAAATATTGTATTTTATTTTTGTGTGTGTGCTCTTTTGGAGTGTGTTTGAAGGGGGAAGTCACAGGGAAAGCCGTTTTCGGGGTCCCCCATGTTAGGTTAAACTTGATTTTAATGACTTGGTATTGCGTGCCGGGTTGTTGAGTAGGCATCATTGCGAAACATGCCCTTGTCTAGCTTGGCACCCAAGCTAGTTCTCAAGTGGCTCAAAAAGACCTGAAGTTGGCTGGGTCCAGCTGGCCGAGGCTGCCTGGAGAGTGGTTAGACAGGTGGGGCCCTGGGCTTGGGGTGGATGGCCTTGGCATGCAACTTTGTACCATGGGCTTAGTATAGCCGTGTTTTGTTGCGGGTACGCCTGTTTGGGCACGGGGAAAAGCCACTCTTGTGGGTGTCCCCTTTTTTAGCACCTAGCCATTCAGCCCCCTGTGGCAAGAAGGTGGCTGAGAGAAGCATGGCTCGGTTTGGATTCTCTTGGGCTTGTGCATGTTCTACCTGTTTGCCGGTCTCAGGAGCCCTGGAGGTGTCAAGGGAAACAATGACATGGGTGCGTCCCTTTCTCATTGTCGACCCAAGACGGGTTTTTAGTTTCCGCCAAACAGCACAAGTTGCCAATTTGGTTCGGTGCTTCGACACTTGGCTTGAACGGAGGGTCAGCCAAATGGTGAAGCCAAACAAGCCTTGACAACCATGTGGGCGTCTCTCAAAATCTGGCGCCAGCGGACCGCAGTGGTCTACCTTTCCACTTGCCAGGGTTCCATTTGGGGCTCCTATTTTGAGCCACACCCATGTCGCGGTTACCCCCCAGGCGGTTCCATGGAAGCTCCCAGGACCCCGAACTGGAAGACGAGCTTCCATTTACAGAGGCCCACCGAGCTTGCGGAAGAAGGACCATCCCCGAGTTGGTTTTCTTTAACTTGGAATCCCCTTCCGGTTCATTCCATTTCACATTCCATACCTATCGCGCCGATCGCAGGAGGTCGATTCGTGTTTCGGGCGCTCGCTGAGTTGATGGAAGCCAGGATCCAGCAAGTACGAGAGGGCGGCATCGTGGCGGAGCCCACCTTAGAGCCGAGCCCAAGCGGAGCCGTTGAGCCAAAGCGAGCTGTGCCGTGGCTTTTTTCTAGGGGTGCCCAACATAACATAGGTGTCCATTGTTTGGTTGGTTTGGTCGAAACATAGAGGGCGATTCCTTTTCTTTTTTTTCCTTCCGGTGGTTCAAGACAAACTGCCAGGGCCATCTATTTTCCCAAATGGCCAATGTTCAGCTCGGTTGAAAGGGAAAGGTAAAGGAAAGCCGCCGTTTTGGGGCCCTTTCAAGGTCGGTTTAAAGGGAAACGTAAAACCAAACGCCACCGTTTTGGGGCTGCAAGTCGTTTTTTTTTTTTTTTTTTTTTTTTTTTTTTTTTTTTTCCGAAGGGTGCCCTTTCCAGGTCTGTTTAAAGGCCAAGGGAAAGAACAGCCGCCGTTTTCCAAAAGATCCAAATCCCGATTTGGCCGCCTACCTTGTTGGCCCGTTCGCTTATTTTGTGTGGGACCCATCCCTTCTGCTGCTGTGTGGGTGTCAGGATGATCTTTTGACCTTTTTTGTTGTCTGATTTTGGTCCATGTGGGTGTGTCTGTTTTTGAGGATGCGATCATTAAACGGAGGGTTTTTTAAAGGGGAAGCCAAAAGGACAACCCGCGCCAAGTTTGCCTTCCATTTGTTGTTCAGACGATTGTTTTTCAAGAATCTGGAATCTGTCAAGGTGCCAAAAGGGCAACCTCTCATGTTCTGCAGGGGTTGGGAAGGTGCGTGGCAACCAGCAATTTTAGCTGTGCTGGGCGGGCACGACCAAATGGAAGCCTGCGCATTCTGTCTACTTGCTGGCCGTTTTGGCTAGCATAAAGTAGGCACTAGGTGTCCCACGCAGAAACTTGTGTCAGTGTAAACCACAGACTTTTGGTGCATCCCTGCTTGACGCCGCATGCGTATATCACTAGCACAGTGCTTTCTGTGCTTTTCGATGGGTTCGTGTTGTTTGGGTACGTTGAAGGCACTTTTGGAACGAACATGTCATTTAAGCGACCTTGTGGAGGGGGGGTTTGTGGGGTGCTTTGTCAAACATTGTTTCAGGACATGTTTGTTTGCCCAATCGCCATTACAAACCGAAGAAGCGCGACAACTACTGAGCCTTGCTTAAACGTAGCGTGGATGGACGATGTTGAAATCCGTTCACACCACCTTGAAACCATGGTTGAAACCATTGTTAGTTGGCATTTACAAGAGGAATCGAATCATTCCCTTGAGTTTCTTAGGTGGTCTAGGTCCGCCAGTAGTGCCTTTTACCCTTTTTGGGGGGAGGGCTACTAAAATAGACTATACAGAAAAAAGACGGTACCCCCTTATGCTAACCTCTCCACTGCAGGACCTAGTGGTCCATCCACAGGTCGTTCTAAACCCAAACCCCCCTGCGCCTCTGGCTGAGGACTTCGTCCTCTGCGCAGAGGTGGCGGCCAGCCGGGGCCCCATGCTTGAGCGTCCGGCGTGGTCCAAGTTGAAGCCAGAGCACCTCCCTGGGGACGCGAAATCGGCTCCTCGCACCGTTCTAAGAAACCCAAGGGAATGATTCGATTTGCCCAACAACAATACTACAAACGTCAGGAATTTTCTGGTTTCAACCATGGTTTCAAAATTGTGGGAAATGGATTTCGTCCATCCAAAGTATGAGTATGTGGCAAAAAGGGGGCCGCAACAGATTGTGTGTCTTCCATTTGGCTTCAATCCCCTGAAACTGACATGAACGTGGATACCATGGAGAAACACAAAAAGCGTTGACATGTCCTTACTGGCCGGGGACCCCTGCTTATGTTCCTTTTTTTTTGCATATTGGTGGCCTCCAATATCACCTTTCAGGCGATTTCAGAGTGAGTTTGTCTTTTTGCGTGGTTATGTTCAAGAGGGAGATTTTGAGAACCCTGTCAACCGAAGTGTGATTAGTTGCCAATCAGAAGGGCTGGAGTCTGATCTGGATTCGCACCTTGCGCCCACTGAGCCCAAAGTCCCAGCAAAACTAGTCGTGTTTTCCTGTAGCTTCCTCCTCATACCACCCCAAAAGGCTACCCAAACTAAGACACACCCAAATCTTGGTCAGATTCCAGGGACGCGTGCGGGAACACAGTCGGCAGACACCTGGCTAGCCTATCCACCAACCCTGTTGATAGTTGCCCAAAGCCGACCGCTTTGACCTTTTGGTTTTCCCCCCAGGCTAACATTTTAGTTCCAGTGCAAGTGAGCCGATTGGGATGGAGTGTTTTTGAGGCACCATGTTTTTTGACTGGTAAAGAAAGAGCTTGGAGCAAGCCACCATTTTGGCACATTCCCATCGGTCTTTGAACATCAAGCAGCCCATGAAGCAGCCCTGCAGCCCACCCATCCCAGCCGCCAGAAATGCGAGAGCCGAGCAACACTGACACTGGCGAACCCCAACCTTTGGCTTGTTGAAATAGCAAAAAGCGGAAGGTTCTTTCGTTGCACCCCGGTTTGTTCTTCTTCTTTTTTGTAAAATAAAAGAGGGCAGTCCAAGTAAACGTATGAGACGGGCCAAACAGACAAACCAACAGGTACCCGTGTGCCCACTCTATGTCCGAGGCCCGGCAGCACTGGAGCCTCCGCCGCCGGCTTCGTTGGAGAACTGCGGTGCGCTGCTGCGCCCGGCCACGCGGCTCGGCAGATCGGTTGCTCCTTGGAGGTTCTTGGGCCCCCCTTGGAAGAACAAAAAAACGCAGAGGGCACTGGCAAAGGCGTCTTTGCCTGGCTCCCAGCCATCCGGTTTCTGAGCTTTGTAGTGATTCAGTGGTAGTTTCCGTTTCACCAGCTAAAAGTCCATGGCCCGCGGACAATTTCCTGCCAGTCATGCTACCGACACATTGCATGCGGGAAGGTAAAAGTCAAAGTTGTAGCAGAGGATCTGAGAGCAGCCCAGTTTGTTGATACTCACTTGCAACCAAAGCGGATCGACTGAATCTGACTTGTTTGTTTTCTGGATTTGGTCCACTTTGTGTCATGGTCCCAAGTATCCCCTTTTTGGTCTCCCAAAAAAGGTGTTCACTACTTTCCGACTTTGGGAGGATGCCTTCTTTGTTGGGGCGTACTCCAACCCATAATGGACATGAATCATCAATAGTCCAACTGGGTTGTGAATCAGTTCCTGGGTTGTCAGGGGTTCTTCTATGTGCCCTTTTTGGAAGATCTAGCATGTCAGTGTCACGCCGGTTTCGTTCCACATGTGTTGTATGTTGAGCCCAGTAACAAACCTATCGGATAAAGAGAGTGCTTCGTCAAAGGTTCTAAGGGCTTTTGTATTACACCCTGGGGATACACCCACTGGGTATTGACCCCATTTAGGCACATTTCCGGATAAAACCGTGAAGTTTTGAATCATTCTGGGTCATTTCCCAAGGGTGTAGCAATCCCTGGGTGAAACGCAAAAACCCTCAGAAAGGTAGGGCGGGTTGACGGTAGTCCTGAGTTTCCACGAATCAACTAGAGCAGCTTCGTGGCCATGGTGAATGGGTTCGTCGTCGTAGATGGCGCACTCGAGGCTGGAGCGCTTGGAGGCTGTCATGACAGGCCGCTTCTTGTGGGGCTCTGGGGGCGTCAGAAAGAGAAGGAGAAAGAGAGACTCAGTTGTTCAAAGCCGACCTTGTGACCTTTTGGTGTTCCTATTTTTGTCCATGTTTAGTCATGGCCCCAAAAGGTTAACCTTGTAGTTCTGGGTCCTTTTCGCAACTGAGGAGAAAGAAAGAGATGAAGCGTACAGCAAAAGAGCGCAAGAGAAAGATAGAAAGAGAAGGATAAGTGAACATCAACGAGATAAAATGAGAAGGAAAAAAACGATAAACATAGAAACAATGATAATGAGAAAGAGACAAATATAAACAGGAAAATAAAGATAAACAAGAGACAGACAAAAACGAAAGAGAGAGAGAGAGAGAGAGATAAAGAGAAGGAGTAACAACATCATATTTGTGGTATTGTCTGTTGAATTGTTGTATAATGGTTTTGTTGATTCTATATTTAGATTATTCATATAGAGGATGTGTAGGTACACCTAATTATTTGTGATAGAGATTAGTAAGCATAGAGCGTGGTATTGTTGATAATTGTCTTGGCTTTGTACAAATGATATATTTTGCTATACTTGTTTGAGAGGGATGTGGTGAAAGACAAATGGGAGAAGAGGAGTAAGCTGAATGGATGTCGAGAAAGATAGGTTGTCGGTGGGATGTATTAGGAGATTCTGAGGTATTTGCATAGATTTGTAAACGCTTCGCGTTGCCTGCCTTGGCTATTGGGGTATTGTTTGTTGGTTTGCTTGGAGGTATGGTGTTTATTTGAATGAGTCAAACGGTATTGACATGTATGATGGAGGGTGGGTCCTTTGAGGACTTTAACGAGAGGCATAAGCTAAAGAAGGGCAGTGGGTTGGGCCAGAGGGCCTTGGCTCAGGAGCCACCGCTTGAACCTTTTTTTGAGCGGAATTTGACGGGTTTTAGGGGGACCCGGTTGTAGCTTTTTTTGGGAGGATTTGATCGGTTTCTAGACGGGAATTTGACTGGCGTCAATCCGTTTTTTCCCTCTCTCTTTTTTTTTTATGTGGTTTTGATTTTTGACCGGAATTGGACCGGTTTTGACCAGTTTTTAGGGGGCTTCGACTGGTTTCTGGGGGGATTTCATTGGATTTGACTTTGTTTTTAGAGGGGTTAACCTTTCATTTCTGGGCCCTTTGGGCAACTGAGGGCATTGGATGCGGAACCAGCAAGATTATTGAACTTGGAGAGGAAACCGCAAGGCTTGAGGCTCGCATACCGCCCCAAACCTGCAAACCAATATGAACCACCGATGTTGTGGGTGTGCCGTGCCGGGCATGTCCCCCAAAAAAGGGCCGGTGTCGAAATCGCAGGTGGCATCACCTGCTTTGCGCGCGGCTCAGGCCATTTTGGGAATGGGCTCGTTGAGAGCAATGGTGAATGCCAACTCAATATTGCAAATAAGCCAAGCGCACACCATGGTTGAATCTACGGTGGGTGTCCTTTGTTACTTTGCCTCACTTGCTCAAAGCCGACCTTGTTGACCTTTTGTTTTTCTTTTTTTGTTTGCATTTTTTAGTCATGGCCCCAAAGGGTTATCCTTGCTTTTCCAGGTTCTTTTTTCAAGTGAGTTGCAATATGGCAAGGGCAGCCTGTGAGAGCCTTTGGGTTCTTGACTGAAGGGCGTCCATGTCATGCAACCAGATATGGCGCCCCGGCCCATTTCGTTGGATGTGCAAGGTGTACCTAGCATGTGGTGAACAATCATGGCTGTGACTAGCAAATGGTCGCGAGGTTCCAGATCAGCTTTAAGCATGGCTACCAGCCACCTAGCTCACGCGCTTGCTTTAAGTGCCCAGTTCCGTTGTCAACCTCTTTTCATGCGACCAGGGTTTGTCTTTTGACCCCTTAGTTGAACCATATGACGCGTCTGCAGCTCTCTTTACTTGGCTTGTCCGCAAATGACACCAACTGGATGGTTCCCTATTGACTTCGCTGCGAAGCCAGACAACTGCCGGTTCCTCAAAACAAGAAGTCCAAGTGGATGAACAAAACTACCTTCAATGCTCCCACACGGAAGCCAAAACGGTTAGGGATCTTGTTCCAGACCCCTTACTGGTTCAGCAGAATGACGAGCCCTGCTGTCGTGATTCCTGTTACAGGGGTCCCCCATTTACTTTCCTTTAAACATGTCAAAACGTGGGTCCTTTTTAAGGCCCTCCTTTTGGTTGCTTTTAAGGGGGTAGGCCAAAAGGAAACCCAAAATCCATTCTTGGGCAAACTCCTTTTGGGAAACCAAGCTGCTTGGGGATCCTGAATTGAAATGTTAACTGCCGATGTGAATCAGCCCACCACTTATTAAGCGGGCAATTGATAAAGAATCACTGGGGAGGTTTGTTTTGTTAGTCAGGTGTCAAGACAAGAGAGACAAAAACAAGCACATCCGTTCCCCCCCCCCGCCCCCCCTCCCCCACCCCCCCCACCCCCACCTCCCCCTCCCCCACCCCCCCACCCCACCTCCCCCTCCCCCGCCTCGTCCCTCACCCCCCCCCCCCCCCCCCCCCCTCACCTCCCCCCCTACCCACCCCCCCGGCACACCCCACCCCGCGAACCGCGTTTCCGCGCGTTGCCCCGGAGCCGCATCGAGGTGGACGGCCCCAACGTGGGCTACCGCGGCGCGGTGCAGCGCGCGAGTTCCGAGGGCCCGCGGCTGAAAGGCGAGAGCCTGTGACGAGTTCCGAGGACCCGGAGACCTGCCGGCGGAGCTCGCCTTTTTTGTTAAAGGAACACCCAGCATTTTGGGGGCCCGCGTTGTTTGGAACTCGCCTTTGTCTGGGAGTTGGTTAAACAAAATCCCCCAGTTGTGTCCTGTCTCTCCCCTTTTTTGGGGGAGGGTTCCCTTAAAATAGACTACCGATAAAAGGTAGCCTTATTCTAACCTCTCCAATTGAAGACCTAGTTAAAGGAACACCCAGCATTTGGGGGTCGTGTTTGTTTGTTTGGACCACCTGTGTTTTTGTGGCTTTTAATCAAAAAGCCCACATTTTGGGGGGTCCAACAAGTAAACTTGTGTGCGCAAGTTGGGCCCAAACCGGATCAATCACCTTTCAATAGCGGGGGTCCCTCCAAAAGCGTTGAATCCCACCTATTTCTAACAGGGGACAGCCCCAATGAATCAACTAAAGGGGTCATTAGTCATTAGTTCGGGGGTACGGTAACTTTGGAACAGGTTCGGTCGGGTCCTCGTGAAAGAGACCGTTTTCGCATGGAGCCCGTCAAAACGACGCCAAATGAGCATTCGGCTCGGGAAAAGTACGGAATAGGCATAAAGCGTGCTAGTTCGCCTGCTCCATGCGGCCCTTTCTCACATCGACACTGCAGATTCCTGAAAGCATACGTCCAAACCACCTGCTTTGGTAGGGTGATTTTGTACGTCACCGATTTCGAATCCGTTACCATCAGAAAGCCCCGAAACGGAAGACGACTTTCGTACAAGTGCCTGTACGCTGTTATAGGGAGGGAAAGGTCTGGCTCTATGGATCCCAGGCTTAAATTCTGGATCCCTTTCGGCCAGCTTGCTTGGCTAAGGAATCTCAAAGCAAGCCCGAAAGTCTAGGGTGTGATTAATTTTCCATTATTTTCAAGCATCGTCCTTTCCAACCACCGGATCCGTTTTCAACCTGGGTTTCCGGAGGTTTTCTAGAAAGATCCGGATCCCTGGGTTCAGAATGGAAATGGAAGGTACCCGTTTTAAGTGCCCGAGGGCAATTGTGAGAACCGCCCCTGGCCTGCGACCATTTGGGTGTATTTATTTCTGTTGAGGGTGCCTTTTTGGGGCTTGTCTAAAGGGAAACCAAAGGAAACCTAACCATTGCGGGGGATCCCCTATTTTGACACATACCCATGTAGGACGGCCCACAAATGGTGGACAATCAGCTTTTGGCTTAAAAGGGGAACTAAAAACCAACAAAACCAGACCCCACATTCTCTTGAAATGGTACCCCCCTGTTTTCAACAAGACGATTTTCGACCAGAGATTTGAGGTGAGCCACAATCAAAACCTGGGTAGATGAAGGTTGGTAAGGGGCAGTCCCAGCCGGAAATAGTTGCGGCCGCCTTCTTAATTCTTGAAGCATGGTTCTGGGTTCACCATTTTAGTACCAGGTTTTGAGCAAGTGACTCAGGTGAGGACTCAAAAAAAAAGAAAGAAACGCCCCCCCAGTGACGTGGGAGCCAGGCGGCCCCAGGAACTTCCAGCGGGAGGAGGTGGGAAGACTCGACTCCAGGGGTGCGGCTGGAAACGAGGGAAACAGCGCCGTCGTCTTTTCATGGAAACCACGTATTGTTGACTCAAAACAAGGGACATTTCATTTGCAGGTTCCGGCACGGCACCCACAAGAAATGAGAATTCTAGGGGTGGATTCCTTGTCATGTTTGTTGTTGGGAAACATGTTTTTTTTTTTTTTTGGTTTTTTTTTTTTTTTACATTTTTGCTTCTTGTGGTTCGGTGGTTGAAATCCAACCACTGAACTGCTAAAATTGAGAATTGTTGCTCCCCTTCCAACGTCAACCAAGTTTTTTTGGAACCCACGTATTGTTGACTCATACTGTGGATGGTTGCGAAACCCGAATTCCTGCGCCAATTTGAAAAACAATGGTTGAGACCATGGTTTGTTGATATTCACAGGGGAATCAACTCATTCCAGGGTTTCTTAGGTGGTTCAAGATTTCGTCATATTTCGTCCATCCACAGTAGTTTTGTCACTTGCATCCATAAGTGTGGTCGCTGTAAGTGACCTTCCAAAACAAAGAAAGCCTGAATGCTTCCCCAGTTTAGTAATAGGGAGGGTGCTTTTCCCCGGGTGACATGTGGGGAATCAGACCACTTTTGGAGGGGAACACGCCCGTATTTAAGAAATGGGGTTGATGAATATGGGGTCAACATTATCGGATTGCAAGCGAAGCGCTTCGGCGGGGGGGGGGGGGTAGTTAGCCCAGGGTAAGCTCTTAGTAAGGCGGTCTGATTTTTTAAGGGTAGGGGTCGTAACCATGGTTGGAAATCACGTACTTGGCCAACTACCATGTCACTGTAAGTAGGAGCCCGTGTTGTGAGGCTCATGCTCAGTTCGGAGGTTGCTTATGTCGTGGCTGTCGGTGTTTCGAGTAGTTCTGAGCTGATACCCGGCAAAGTAGAATACCCCAGATCCCCCCAAGTTGACTCGCTTTTAAGGGTACTCCATTTTTGTGGATTTAAAGAGACACCAAAAGGAAAATCAGCATTTAGAGGGGGGCTTAAAAATACACACTCAAAGGAACCACGACCACAAAGGTAGTGTGGTTTCCATTGGGTTTCCTCGCCAAGTTTCTGACCCTTCCGTGCTCCCATTTCAGGGTTGATAAGGCATGGGCCGAAGAAAGCCATTTGCTTCAGGGAAACGGAACACAGCAAATTGTTTGGGTGCCAGATTTTCAAGTGTGTATTGGTTGCTTCTTAAGTTTCTTGTAATATGGGTGCGTTTTTCTTAGGGCCTCCCCCCAAAAAAATGGTGGGGTTCCCTGTTGGTTGCCCTTTAAAATCAAAGAAAGGGGACCACCTCTGAGAAAGACGAGCCGCCCATTTAGCACGCTTACAGGTGAAGCTCCCTGAGTGTGCTACGTGGCTAAACCCGAATTAAAATTCGGAAGCTGGGCTAAATGTTGCCACGGATGCACCCAAAAAAACAACTGGTTGATGTAGAATTAGGGGCTGTCCGAGTGGTTGAATCCTTGCGAAACTTGGCACCCCCTTTTCGTAGGTTGGGTAAATCGAAGGAAGGCACCTTTTGCCACTGACCTGACGCAAGAGCACGCTTTGCGCTACGACGTCAGCAAAAACAAATCCCCCCCTTCTCCATCTTAGTAGAACTTATGGTCTCGTTTAACGAGAAGCCGCCTGCGAGAGAGCAAACAGATCGGAGAAGGCCCAATGCCTTCAAGCGCAGCACTCTTCCACCATCTTCGGGCAGGTCGTGGAGAACCTCCATGCCCCCTACTTCCGGCACGACCAGATCGCCGCCGCGCTGCGTGAGTGAGGGGCCCAGCGGAGGGGCTTTTTGGGCTGAACCCAGCCGAGGGGACTCCAAGGAGTTCGGTGTTTACGGTGGTTGGCGTCTTTTCCATCTTCTGAAATGAATATTTACGATATTCTCCCCTGGTTGGTTCTACAAGGAACGGAATGCACTACTGGAAATATGTTTGTTTGTTCCGGGGGGCTTAGGCAAATGGAAGTGTTTGTGTTTGTCTTAAAAGGGTTTGTTCCCCTTGAACACCAACTACCCACAAGTTCTTTGTGTATGATTTGGAAAGTACCAGATATGCCTTTCTGTGACCCCCCGAGGGCATATGTAGTACACGGTTCTGGCTGGGGTCTTTTCCAAAACTATTTGAGACGTTTAGGGTAGGCAACATACGACCCAGAACCCGACGCTGTACATCTTCTAACTTGTCCCGACCTTGTGTCCTTTTGGCTTTCCCTTTTTGGGAATTGTATTTTCCGTGGCAACCCAAAACCTGCTTTCTAGGTCTTCCATTTGCTTACGAATATGTTTTTATTTTCCCGGGCCGGTTGATTTTGAATGGGAAACTATCACTACTGGAAATATGTTCATTTTTCCAGGGGACTTAAGCAAATGGATGAGGTCGCTCAGGGGCAGGTGAGTGTTTCGTCCAGACCAAGGTGGGCTGAGGCTAGGGCCTGGAAGGTGTTCAAGTCTTGGGTGCCCTGCCAGAGGTGTAAAACAAAAAAAAACGAGTTGTTGAAGCACTCGCCGAGTCCTCCTTGGATGTTCTTGAGATGTCTTTTCGAAAAATCGTGATGTCTTCTTCAGCGTCTTCACCTCGAGCCAATCCGGTCGATCTTTTGGATGTTCTCGTTGCTTGCCTTGTTGGTTCTAATGTTTCCACTGGCTGCCAAGACGGGGATGCCCTTGGACCCACTAACAGGTAAGCCACCAGGGGGGGCCGCCACCTGAGAGGAGAATGAGCCACAATCAACACCAGGGTCCCAAGCCACATGGATTCCGAGTACTTCCCCAGAATTAGCTCCACTAACCAGGCAAAACATATTTTTTTGCTGAAGTCCCTTTTTTCCAGCCAAGAACAGACCATTGTAGTTCCGATCGGTTTTGATTCTGACTCAACACGCGCTTCTAGGAGCATGAGGTTCCATGGACTCGCATCATTCAAGAACATGTTCAGTGCATGAGGGAGGGGTTCTTTGAGAATGGTCTCGGAAGGCTTATCCAATGGACCCGGTGAGCCACAAAGCACTTTCAAAGGGGGTACGGTCTGTCTTTCGTAGGCGGCCCAAAAAATATGGTTGGTTTAATTGGTTTCCTTGGTTTCCTTTGCTTTCTCTTTGGTTTCCCTGTTAAACAATTCATAAAGGGTATACCCTCTCTCCACTAACGCAACACCTGAGAGGGGGTCCCTACAGGGTGCCATGTGAGGAGGAAACAACCCTCAAACACGGATATGCTAGGCTAGGTCCTACTGAAGTAGACAGCAAAAAGTGCACCCTTATTCTAACCTCTCTACTGGAGGGCCTAGGATATTCTAGGGGTGCCCATTCCGTTGCTAGGTTCAGCCTGCAGGCTTTCCCCCCGGTTCTTCTTCCTCAGGTTGGCCACGAGATGTCAGGGTGCCCGGGGTGGCATTTGCAGCTATGGTCATTTGCACTTCTGTGGGGGTTTCTCACGGTGGACATTCTTTTGGTTCCTGTTCAGGTGGATTCCAAAAACAAACCAACTACTTTGGGGGACCGGTACTGCGTGTGATTGCGAACTCCATCTCGCAGCACTTGAGAAACCCTGGAATGGCTCGATTCCCATCTAAACGCCACAAACACGGGTTTCCCATGGTTCAAAGTGGTCCCACGGATTTCGTCCATCCGCATTTTTAAAATCGCCCGTACGAGCGGGCGAAGGGAAACGAGGACTCGTCGAGGACGCCCGGGCGTCACTTGTTAAGATCGGCCATGATACGCTGCAAGCTCAAGTTCCTTTTTGTTGGTTTTCTCTTCGAGATTCGAGGGTTTCACCCGCCGGGAGCCGTTCTGCGATGGAAGAACCAGGTATACAACTAGGTCCCCCAGCTAGGTTCCCTTTTACCAATTTTGTTGGTTGGGAGGGTTCCCTTACTAATTACTAATATAAACTACAGAAAAAGAAGGGTACCCTTATTCTAACCTCTCAAATCTGGAGGACCTAGACAACCACCTAGGCATGATGAAGGCAAATATACCGCCCACCCCCCTATATTCCCAGAAGACAATGCCGAGCCTTTCTGCAGGATGCGATCACTTGGGGAGCGCCCATTGGTGGTCCTGCCGGAGAGGTATGCCCGCAACCCAGTACTAGCATTCAGGCTTTGTCAAATGTTGCAAGTAGGTTGTCACCAGGTCAGCGGCCACTCTGTGATCTACATGTCTTATGCGTGATGGTTCAAGCATGGGTAGAGCATATGTGCCAGATGCCTGGGTTTGTCATGTTCTTTTCTGGGGTCTCCAAACATACTTGTATGTTTCATCCTGGGGTAGGCTGATTAATTAAATTTTGACCCCGATTGAAAAACAAAAACTGGTTGATTACTAGTGGACTATCTCTTTTAGTCGGCAGTCATCACCTTAGAGAAGGGGAAACCTCCCCTACAGTCATGGCAATTGCTATCATGGTTGTTGTTGGGAACATTTTACATTTTTGCTTATTGTGGTTTAGTGGGAAATCCCCACTTAACTGCTAAAACTTTTTGCTGCTCCCCTTCCAACGTCAGCCAAGAGGATTTACTCTCGCATCCACTCGCCTTCAAGCAATCTTTACTTGGTGCTTTGGGGCTTTGAGCCACTGGTGATTGTAGAGGGAAATGGGAAACCACCCCTCAACCACCAAACCACGAGTTAGAGGGAAGCTGAAACCTGACTGCCGTTGTTGAGGTCCGTCTGAGCGGAAGCTAGTGACATTTGCATGCGGTTGGTTGTGGCTGTTGAGGCATTGGAGCACGTGCGGTGAGATCGGGTGGTTTCATGTGAGACTCTTCTAGGCCCCCCGGCCCTTTACCCTTTTTTGGGGCAGGGTTCCCCTACTAAAATACAGACAACTTCCTTCGCAGAAAGTGGCCCAGGAGCCCTGCATGTTGAACAGCCTTTTGCCCATAGTCCACTCCACTTCAGTTCAGCGCGGGAAGGTGTGGGGCTTGATCAAAAAGGTCCTGGACGCATGGGATGATCATTGGTGAAAGCCTACAAAGATGATATGTCAACCACTAAGAGGGAAAAGTTGCCCATGGTCATTTGGGTGGGGACCAGGAATATTGTTCCACCCCCAAACGCGGGTTTGGAAAACAGATCATGTCCACAATCTGGCAAGAAGGAGCTCAAATACTGCCCCTTAAGAGGACTTAGGAGAAAAACCAACTTCATTAAGCGGACCCCTTAAGGCAGCTCGTTCGGGCTGTTCCAAGGGTTGATTCCTTGTCCATTCTATCATCGTTCTTTTCGAACACCGGATCCGTTTCCCTGGGTTTCCTTCTGGGTTTTCTAGAAAGATCCGGATCCCTGGGTTCAGAATGGACATGGAAGGTAGCACTCGGGTCATTGCTAAGTCCCAACTTGTGAGACCTCGGCCCGAAGAAGCTCAAGAAGCGCTGAAGAGGCTGAACAGGTTTGGCTTGCCAGCTTCCATAGCCAGGAACTCCGCTTTCTGCACGGATGGGTGGCAAGGTAAGACAGGGGCAACCAGGTGGGTTCTCAAAGTTTGGGGACCCCCAAAACGCGGATTCCTTTGGGTTTCCCTTGTCAAGACCCAAAATGATGGAGCTTTTAAGGTTCCTTAGGGTGCCGTAGAAAGCTTTGGGAACCCACGCGGATTGCTTTCCTTTGGGTTTCCCTTTTGAAACCAACCCAAAATTATGGAACATCTAGGGTTCCTTTGGCCCTAGAAAGCTTTGGGAACTCTTTGGACCACCCCCCCCCAGGGATTCCCTCTCAAAAGGGGGGGAGGCCTTCTAAGAACGACGCCCATTTGTCACGGGTCCGACGCAGGCCTTTGCACAGGCCGGAAAGCCACGGCGATGTTGTTGGGAGATCGCTCGGTCGCACCCTGCCCGGGTTGCCAGGGTCTAGGCTTCCATGTCATGAGTAGCTTGAAGGTCGGCTGGCCCCCCTGAAATCTCCCTCCTGATTAAATCCAGGGTCAACATGATTTTGCCGGGTGCTGCTTAGAAGGATCTTAGAAGGTCAACATGAGCATCCAACTTAAGAGGACATCTGTCGGCCCAAGTTGACCGCGTTGCCTTTGGCCCACCCTGACCGTGTCCATGGCGAGCCCATGCTAGTTACTCCTTGGCCGCCGGAGCACGGAGCGGGGTTTCTCAAAATGGGTGAGGTTTTCTTGCCCCCCCAAGAAAATAACATAAGAATATCACAAATAGGTTTGTTTCCTTTTGGGCTTCCTAAAAAGAAAACACAAAACAGGTACCCTCCAAGAGATGAGCCACCTAAACAAGAATCAGCTTGGTGTCCCCTTCTGGTTGTTCTTTGAGTTGTTTTGTGCAGCTGGAAGCTTGGACCCCGTCTTGGCAGCCCTGCAAAGTGGCAACTGATCACCTTCGTCACGCGGCCTTTTGGCCGTGGAAAAGATACTGTGAAGGTGCTGAGTGGCCTTGATGTCGAACAACTAAGCCAGCAGAGCTTGCCTCAGCTTTTTTTGCGCTTCTTGAGAAATAGGACTTTTGTGTTTGCCTTTGCCAGTGGACTTAGCTAACCCATATTCTTACGCGCGTCATATACATGGTAGGGAGACTCCTAATCTTGTGCAATAGGTAGGGGATCCGGTTTTGGTCGGATTCCCGAATGAAGGAAGCCAAATCGGATGGATGGTTTTGCTCGGGGCTATCGAACCATCGAGCTTTTAGTTGACTCTGCCATGAACCCGCAGTCAGGTGCTTCATTGGTTTGGGGCCCCGTGGTTTCGGGGGGCTGAAACTCCAGGTCCTTTGAAGCCAAGGCATCCCCGGTCCAAACGCCATTAGCCTGGTGCAATTTGTGTTGAAGGGGTTGGTTTTTTTGGTCAGCCTGGTGAGGAAAAAAAAGTCAGCCCTTGATGAACTAAGGGGGCCAGCCTGGATTTTTTTTCTTCCTCAAACTGCGTGCGCCGGATCCATCAACCGCAGCTGGCTCAAGGCTGGTGGGTTACGGCGCTTGAGCCCAAACCCCACCTTCCAGCGAGGTGTGGATGTACTTTCCGAGACAGGCTCCGTGAGGCAAGACATCTAGGCCACTTGGCTTTGCAAGGCTTCGCGGCTTCGGGGGCAAGTGGCGGGTCGATGAGCGATGTACAGATGCCGGTGGAGCTGAAGAAATTGGTTGTTACTTCGTGAACCGATTTCTCCGCCACACCACCCAAGCTGGACAGCTACAATCACAGCTACCATTGGGGGCACGCGCCGGGGCAACGGGCTCTTAAGGGCTGCAGCTACTCACACAGTACTCACACAGTTACAAAGTGCTTGTAGTGTAAGGGCCAAATTCAGACACTGCCTCTTATGACAAACATGCCAACAAATCATTCTACTATCCTGCAACTGGTTACAATCGTGTTACAAATACACCACCAATAGAACCAGCAATTAAACCAACAAATGTTATTGTGCTTTGCTATGACTTGGCAGGCCAACAAGGCCTCGGACTTTGTGAGGGGTGCCTGGGTCTTGACGTGCCCAGTTTGCACTGCTTGTATTTGTCGGTTGCTCCTTCCGGAGGTTTTCATGGAACTCAAGTGCCACCGCATGCAGGGGCCCCTACTGTGGATGGACGAAATCCTGCACCACCTAAGGAACCCTGGCATGATGATTCCACTGTAAGAACCAACAAAATGGTTGTCCATTGTTCTGCGAAATGGATTTCGTCCATCCAAAGTATGTTTCCCCTTTTTGACGGGTTTGACCATCACGAACGGGCCTTGTAGTACTCTCCCACAAACATGAAAGCGCACATGGCGCCCCTTTCCAAGAGGAAAGTCGTGGCTAGGTCCGAAGGCACTGCAGTCGGGGAGGGCATTGGTGCATGTTGCCAAGGGATGTTAGGACTTTAAAACCTTTTGCCAACTAATTACTGGGTTTTCCGTATGAAACCCTAAAATTAGGTCAATTAGGTGTCTCCGCAAGCGGATCGAAGCGTTCGATTAGACCACCAAAAGCTAAGTTAGTCACTTTTAGCAGGGCTTCGCAGATTTCGCCACCGAGTTTCTATGGTGACGACCGCCTTCTTTGCGCCGGTGCTGGGAGCGTGGAAGGGCGCCGCTGCTGCGACTGGGCGAATTTTATGTTTTTGACGCGGCTCGGGGTGGTGCTTTTTGATTAGAACCCGTGGATTGGAAATCGATTCCCACCCCCCTAAAAATGGAATTGGGGGAGGGGGGTGACTTCCCTTTTGTGGGGGAAGTAGGGGGGATGATTGGGATTGGGATGGATCCGGGTTGGAATGGAAAGGCGCATGAAGGGAGATGTTTGAACCACAAAGCTGTTCAAGCAACCTCCTGTTTTATTTTCCCTTTGAAGGGGACCAGGGTGAGTAAATATAGAAATTTAGGCTTTTTAACCAATCTTTTCGGCGGGTGGTTCTTGGGTGCTGTTGGTTTTTCCATTGCCAGCTGGTTAAACCAACCTTGATCAGCCTTCGGCACTGCCACGGTTGCTGCCCCCCCCCCCCCCCGCAAGGTGGGGGGACCCCAAAAAAAGGAACCCTATGATTTCCTAATAGGCCTTATTAGTCGCTACGACAAAATCCGTTCGCACCACGCAATGAAACCATGGTTGAAACCATAAAGTGTGTCGGTATGACGTAGCGGAATTCATCAGAAACCAGGGTTTCTGAACGGTGGTGCGTTGGATGGATTCGCAACCATCCACATGTACTAGCCCAATCGAATCATTCACAGTACGGAGACTCCAGGATTTTGTAGTGCAGGATTTTGTAGTGCAGGTGTAGATTTAACCCCGGATTAATCAACCCCTGTTTATTAATATGGGGGTGTTCCCTTCTAGTGGTTGGATTCGGGTTCCACTTTGGGAGGGGTTTCCACCCCCCGAATAGTGGCACGGGTTCTATTTAGATCCTGGGTCCATCCACAGTCAGGAGACCCGCAGTTGGGCTTGGAGCATCGGTTTTTGTTGGTGCCTAGACCGCTCTCGGCCATGCTGGGCCCAAGAAAGCGCCAACTAGGTCCTCCAGCTAGGTGCCCTTCTCCCCCTTTTTTGGTTAAGAGGAATCTCCCACTAAAATAGACAAAACAGGAAAAAAGTTGGTACCCTTCATGGTTGTTGTTGAGCAACATGTTACATTTTTGCTTATTGTGGTTTAGTGGTTGAAATCCAACCACCTAACTGCTAACATTTGAGATGTTTTGCTCCCCAAACCCAGCGTCAACCAAGCCTTATTCCAACCTCTCAACTCTGGGTCCGGACCCAGCGCCAATTTGTGAGGTGAAAACCGCGGTGATCACTGCCGCAGCGGCGGCCTCCCACTTCCTGCCGCACGGGGGGGAGGCACGAGGGCTCGATGGACTTGAGCGCTAGGTCCCCCAGCTAGGTGCCCGCTCTTTCACCCAACTTTTTTGGGGGGTTTTCTGTTTTTTGTGTTTTTTGTTTCTGCTAAAATAGACGTTTGTTTTGTTTCCTGTTTTTTCTACCAAAATAGACAAACAGATAAAAAGGGTGCCCTTATTCTAAGCACTCCACTGGAGGTCCTGGACTTGATCGTCACTTTTTGGGTTTGGTTGCCAGTTGAGTGGCAAGCAGCCAGTTTGGACTTTGTTTCGGCGCATCCTCTCAGGAGGTGAGTTTCTTGCTTTTGTTTCTAGCTGGATGAAAAGGGCGCCAAGAAACCCCAAATTTGCTTTTAAAGAGGGAGCCTTTCGCAGCCAGGAGTTCAGCAAGGACATGGTGGTGAGAGTTGTTTGCTTTTAGTGTCTCTTTTCTTCTTCTTGGACACATGTTTTTGTTTGAGCCTTTGGATTCCTAACTTGGCCCATTGCCAGTTAACTAAGCCCCCCTTGTTAGGCAGAACCACCCAAGAAGCCCACACCCTCCACATCTCGCCGGTGTTTAGACTGTTCTGCCGTTGTTTGTCCTTTTGTCCTTGTTTGTGGTCTGCGGGAACCACCAAACGATTTGAATTGTGGTGCCGTGCAAACAATGGTGGTGTTTAGACCAATCCTGGAAATGAAAAGGTACTCCCCAAAAAGAAAGCATTTCCTCTGGTTGTTAGCGAAAAGGTATGTTTTGAGGTTGTTTTTTTCATGGACGCTATTATTATCCTATGATCATGACCTAGTTTTGTTTAATCGTACTCTAATTCTTTCGGGTTTCGGGGTTCCTGGCTTGTAGTGTGCGTGTGTTCTCTGCCCTGCTTTCAGTCACCACAACTGCAGTAGCTTCCCAGACGCGTGCTGCCGTTTTGCCGTTGTTTTAGGGGAGGTTCCCTGTACGAGCCCTCGTACTTACCAAAGAAGAGTGCCCTCGTTGCCTCATCTCAATTTCTGAAAGCCAACCTTTTTTTTGTGCTTTCCACTAGGTCCCCCAGCCTTTTACCGTTCCTTTTCTGCGGTTTGGGGTCCCCTGCTAAAATGGACTACCGAAGAAAGTTGGTAGCCTTATCTTGCCTCTTAAAAACGCAACTTTTCAACTTTTTGGGTAACATGGGCTATATGTCTGTAAAATATTAACTTCCCCAGGGCTTGGAGTTTTAAGGGGTAAGTTATTCTGGAGGACCTAGTCCATTCTCCGTGGCCCCAAGATGTCAGCCTTTTATTTCCAGGTCCTTGCAGGCATTGCAGCTCCGGGATGCGGGTTTGGCATAGTAGCTTAGTCAACATAGGTGTCCAATTCTTGGTTGATTGGGTCTAAAAATAGAGGGAAAATAGAGGGCGATTCCTGGTTTACCTGGTGGTTCAATCAACTACGAGGGACACCCATCTATTTTCAACCAAAAAGGGCACCTACGTTAGTACACCTTCTTTGGCTCGGAGGGCATTTTGCGGAGCTTTGGTTCGCGTTTGGTTCGCAGGAGGTGGACGATCTGCACGCGGACGGCCACGACCACGGGGATCACGGGGACCATGGCGATCATGACCACGATCATGGGGATCATGACCACGAGCCATAGCTGTCAACTGGGGATTATTCCAACACTTCCTGAGCTTATGAACTTGGTTGAATTTCTGGGAAGACGTAGTTAGTTGGGGCTTGTTCACCCCTCATTCATCAATTATGTACATTTACTGCACCTTAAGGGGTGCGGTGTACGGGTCTGATGAACACTTTGAGCATGTCAACTGGTGGAACTACCCCTTTTCAGGAACAGTTGCCTTCAGCCGGCCAGAGGTTGGACATCTCTGTTGAGTGTACCCTGTTTTGCGGCTTCAAAGAAAACACGCAATGACACCACATTTTTTGCGGCGGGGGTTCCTCGAATTTAATCCAAGCCTCAGCCCCCGTTTTCCCTTTCTTGGTTGGGTGACTGGACGTAAGGGGATCGATCAAATGGGTCCGACTGCTCGAGAATGGATCGCGCAACAGGAGATTGGAAGGCCATTAAACATAATTTCACCACAGAATCTATGAAGGTGTGTCGTGTTTTAGGTGACCCCGAACATGCTGGCTTTGTACGTGGTTTTCCTTCACAGCCACAGCAAACATGTCTCAGAAAGGCACGGCCATGAGCAAATCGGCAATTTTGGGAGACAGCTTTGGCCTGTTGAAGCGGTTGTGCTGCTTTTTTTCCAGGGGTGCCGAGGTACATACCCCCTAGTCAAATGAACCCAAAAGGCCTGCTGATGTTCATACCCCTCTCCCAAAAAGGGGTATATACTGCTTATAAAGCGGGTTGGCAACCAGGGAAGCCAAGGGGTATGAACAAGGGGTATGTACTTCCACCCTTAGATATTTGCCCGGGTTGTTCAATATGAATCCGCGCTCCTGATACTCGGTAGTGATTTCCCTTGTTGCAATGGTGTCCCACTAAGTGGGCTAGGATTTAGGGAATCCCCCTCCCCATTTTGACTTGAATAAGCCAGTTTGCAGCCAAGGAACACGAAGAGCACGAGCACGAGGAGCATGAGCACGAGGAGCACGAGCATGAGGAGCATGAGCATGAAGAAGGAGAGGGCGAAGAAATGGATGCGGATCAAGAAGACAACCTCGAGGCCGGAAGCGTCGATTTGTTCAGGGCTCATTGAAATCCACCGAAATCGGCTCAGACAAAACCGCGCTAGTTTCTCGGTCCAGAAAAACATCGATTCAAAACCCCACCAAGTGTTGGGAGCATTTGTTTGCCTATCTTATAGCAAGCTCACCGATCGGGACGAACAACAAGCAAAAGCCGTGACAAAGGTTAAAGGTCCTTTACTTTGGGATGCAATTCTGAGTTTTGAGCTTTGGACAAGTAGCAAAGATAGCAGAGCGATTCTTTCGCATCATTACGCCTTGAACAAACAAATTGCATTGCATTGCATTGGGAATACGGTTATTGGATGCGCTTTTTGTGGATCGCTTGCCTGTTGATACGCTTTTGGAATTGTATGATAGGAGTTGATTTAGTAACTCCCAGAACTCTAGAAATTAATTCCATTTCCATTCTTTTCAAGCATCGTTCTGTTCAAAAACCAGCTGTTTCCCAGGGTTTTTTTTCTTCAGAAAGTAGGATGCCTGGAAAGAATGGGAAAGGTAAGGTACAACTAGAAGGACCCTGAATGAGGACTGCTTATCGATCTGTTGAGACCAGGTTAAACTTGAGACGCAGAGACGGGCTTCTACCTGGCAGATTGGCATGGCACCAAAACGACGAAACTTGCGATCGGTGCGTTCTTGGCAGGGGCCCTGAGTAATGGAACGAGCAATAGAAAATCCATCCAACTGGTGGTTTCCTTTTTTCGAGAATCCCCAAAACCGGTTCATTCTCACACTCCCTACCAGCAAGCCGGGGGGAAAGGGGGGTGGGCGGTCGGAACCCTCTGGCAGCTGCTTTTCTCGGGGTGTTCCATCAATTCTCGCGGCTGAGCGCGCGATTCTGACGCGTCGCGCGATTCCGATTCCGATTCCGGAGGCGGCGGAATCCGCCCACGAGCACGGCGCCCCGCAATTTCTCCGCAGCTTCCAGGGGCGACTCGGATCTGTATGGCTTTACCTAAGATTATCCCCACCCCTTCAATCATGGAATTAGGGGAGGGGGGTAGCCCTGGAAACATGGAATTGGGGAGGGGGGTGGCCCTGGAAACAGGTCTGGAAACATGAAATTGGGGGAGCAGGGTGGCCCCTGGAAATTCCCATTTGCCAACGTGGAAGTCTAGACAAATGGTTGCTTGGGGACCTTAAGCCCCACCCTGCTCCCCCTCTATTGGTAGGGGGGATCCAACCAACCAAAAAAACGAAGAAGGCCCTCTTCCACGAACTTGGAACGCAGAGACTCCTGGGGTTGCTTTCCTCTTCTGGCTTGCACCCCAAGCCCCCTGTGCACCAAACACCCATCGAGATCCCATCGTCTTCCCTCCAAAAGGCTCCTTCTTCTCTTCTTGTTTTCGGCTGGTTGAAAGGGAAAAGCCATGAAAACCACAAAGACGCAAATCGAACAGTTGAACAGCTGAGTTTGGAAAGAATGGCCCCGAATGGCCTTAGAGAAGATCCCAGAGCCCAGTGGCCATGAAGACAAAGGGAACTCTTTTGTGTGGTAGTTGATTTGACTTGAAAGGGAAACCCTTAAAGAAAAAGAACAAATGGCGCTCACGTGTCGAGAGCCTTCGATCCCAAAACTTAGTTGAAAAGTGGAACTGAGCCACAATCAAACCGATTCGGGTAGATGAAGGTTAGTGAGGGATGATCCCAACCATAAATAGCTGCGGCCGTTCTTTACATGGCTCTGGGCGCACCATTTTTGTACCGGGTTTTGATTTTGACTCAGAACTGAGTCAGAAAGTCGGTTGTTTCTGTGTACCCCAGCTGTGAGCCAAGCTATAGCAGGTACAGTAATTTTCCCGAAGGAGCCCAGAAGGGGACGGCCGTTTGTGGTTCCAAGTCCCCCTCCTTTGAACAGCTACGCAATGTCAGACACCCCAATTCAGGTTAACCTTAGTTGGTGGTTTGGATTGGTGGTTTGGGGATTTGAAGCCTTAGTTCTAGTTGAGGGCAGCTGGAAAACCACCCCTAACCACCGAACCACACGGAAAGCTGAACAATGGGAACCCAGTTGACTACCAAAGTCCTGTTTGATTGCGTGTGTCCATTCCTTGTTTGGGGACATGTTCCCAGAAGTCCGCCGCCATGCTTTTTTGTTCAGATCAACGTTAGGGGGTGATCAGGCAGTACACGAATGCTAAATACATAACCCATGCCGCTTTCCCAGAGGGAACCGGGCGTTTGACATGATTCACATGGGCAGTTATTTTTAGTTGTTGTTCCAACATCGCATATCCAAGGTCGTCACTTGTTGGGCAACTTTCAACTGAGGTTCCCCTTGGGGTGATGTTTATTTCAAGGGGAAGCATAGGAAGCCCTGAGAGGCAGCAGCTGCAAGAGTAGTGATTCATCGACGGAAAAAGTCAAGCTGCGTATTCACATCTTTAGTCAAGGCCCCAAAGTGTGAACGGTTTGATTCCAGTTTTTGTATGCAAGCGAGTCATTTTTTGTGTGTTCCCAGGCCTTTTTCCTGGGACTATGCAAAGCCTGCTCTAAGCCTTTTGCCCCTGGCAAAAGTCTTAAGGCTGAGTAAGAACATGTTGTTTCAAGACCGGGACCCCCGGCAAACAGGTCCCTGGTGGTTGCACGAATTATTTCAGCTCAGTTGGGGATAAAGCGAGGTCTCCCATAAAGCGAGGGCACCCTGGAGGGTTGATTCCTTAATGTAGGTGTCGGTTTTTGCCACTACACCGTAGAACGCATACAAGCCAGTTTCCCTTGAGTGGTTCTGGGAAGGTGAAACCATCTGTTTGTGGAAAACAGGCTTGTAGGGCATTTTTTTGATGCCAAGCAAACCCCATTTGAAGTGACAACATGGTCGGAGATGACCCACTTAGCACAGAAAGGATTGGTTCCTACCATGCTATCATGTTACCCTCTTGTTCTTGTAGATGACACATGGGAAAGTACCCAACCTCCAATCGAAAATGGCACTCCATAACTAGTTGGACCCCAGATAGATAATAAACCCGCCCTATTCAGACGGTGGGGGAAAAGTGGTCTGAATCCCCCACTTTTGGGGACGCCACCATCTCTCAAAATCAACCAGAAGTTCTGCGTTGAGGGGGTCTCATTATGTTCTCCTGAGTTTTTGGGCTTGGACCTTTAAACTTTGCGGGTTAGGGCCATCTTGGCTCGAGCAAAAAGCATCGATCCCCCCTAGGTGCCCTTCTCACCAGCTTTTTTGGTCGGTTTTGGGGAAGCCCCTACTAAAATAGACTACAGAAAAAATGGAACCCTTATTCTAACCTCTCTACTGAAGGACCTGGTTGTTGTGTTTCGGTTCGGCGGTTCAGATAAAATGCGGCGGGCTCAGAGAAGATGCAAGCTGAAAAATGGGGCGCTTCCTTTTGGTACCCTTGTTCTAACCTCCCTGCTGGAGGACTTAGGAAAGGAATGGTTCCTACCATGCTATCATGTTACGCTTTTTGGTGAGCGTTGACAATAATGTTGGTTACTGTTTTTGGCCCATCTATTCGATGGGTCACGCCGCGTCCGCCGAGGAAGAAGTCTTCAAAGTCCCCGGGCATCAAAAACCCGGACGGCAGCGGCGCCCCGGCCGTGAGAGGTAAGGGGCACTCGGGGCCCGGTACCCTATTTGGACACGTCGGGTATACTTGTTTGTGGGGGTACTTTTTGTTTTTGGTGTGTGTGTATTTTGTTGGTTGTGGTATTTGGACACGTGGGGTATACGTTTTGTTTTTGGGTGTTTTTTTTTTGTGGTTTTTCTCAGTTGAGTCAAGGTGAGGGGCAGTTGTCCAAAGCGAATGGACCGATCGAAATGACCAGTTTCGGTTTTCCAAGCTTGGTTTCCCATCTTTTTGCAGAGGTGCCAGAAGGTTAATACCCTGAGAATTTGTGGTTTTCCAAGTTTGGTGCATGTTTAGTCGAGGTGCCCAAAAGGTGAACCTGTTTATCTCTGGGCCTTTGGGTAACGGAGAAATGGGTGCGGCCGCCCTTGCACTTATTTGTTACGTGGTTTTGGGTAGGCTTATGATGGCCCACATTGACTTCCCCGCTTGTGCAGTCGCACCTTGCATGCCGAAGTATATTTATGCTTCCTGATGCAACTGGACCCCTTTCCAGCTGTTCATTAAGCACCTCGAAGCATGTTTGTTCGGTGGGTTCGGGTACTAAAAATGGGCCTGCCCCCCCTCCGCCAAGAACAAATAAGAAGATGCTTTTCTACCATCACTGAACAACTGGGGCTTGGGTTGTTTTTTGGGTACGACCTTTAACCTTGTTGCGTTTAACCCTTTTCTGGGCAGTTTCTTTTCTCCGTCCCTTCAGCGAGCCCGAAACACATCCTGCTCTCCAACGGCTGGGAAGCGAACTCAAGTTTTCTAACTCAGTTGTTCAGTGGCTCCCTTTTCCTTTTTTTTTGGTGGCTGCCCCACTAAAATGGTCTTCCCAAAAAAGGGTTCCCTTTTTTCCCAGGGTCACTGAACAACTGAGCTAAGGTTGTGAAAGTTTTTTCGCGGTGCTTTTTGGGATCCCCTTGGCTTCCGGCGGGGTCAAGGTTGTGTCTGTGTCAAGGGGGACCCGTTGTGGCCACCTCGTTGCCACTTGGGGCGAACTAGAGGTTTAGATTCGTTTCGCCCCCCCCGGGCGAATTCTTTGTCACAGTGCTCGGCTGCCTCCCCGGGCTCACCAAGTGGTTTTGTCGTGGTTTGATCAGTTCGAGGGCATCCGTTCTTGGTTTCAAGAGGAGACTAAAGGAACCAGCACTTATTTAGCAGATCTCTGGAGACATGTCCGGTTCTTTCCCTGACCCTTGATAGGTCAGGTTGGAGTCCTGGGCCGCGCCATTCAGATGGTCCAAGCTTCCAGGTGGTTGTTTCTCTGTTCCCTTTGCACAAGGCCAAAGCCTACTAGTGTAAGCCAAGTGGCCGTTGTTGTCAAAACCGTTTTGGGATCCCAGTTTTGGGCAGGTGAATTCAGCACCGACTTTTTAGAACCCATTTTAGTGGTTGGATTGAATTGGATGCTCACTGGGGGTACGATTTGGATGAAAAGCCCATGGCCAAGTGTTGCACCAATGGGATCTTCACCATATTTTTAGGTAGTACCATCCTGCTTCAACTCAAGTTCACATGGTCGACCCGCGTTTGCTTCCAATGACAGTATTTGAAACCTGTGTTGCCCGTGTTTGACCGGGATTTTCAGATTCACCCCGTAGGAAACGTTCACCCAACTTCGCAGATGTGTTCGAATCCCACTTCTTCAGTGCCCTCTACATCCTTTTATGCCCAAAGGGTTCCCAGCCGTCCCTTTGGGTTTAGTGGTTCGCACCACAGCGAGTGGGTCAAAAAAGGGCATCAGAACACGGACCGCCTTTGTGTCCAAAGGGTTCTGGGCCAGAAATAGTTCCATTCTGCCTGGGGCCTCTGTAGCACCCCGGGCTCGGTCTGCCGCGTCACCCGTCGCATTCTCGCCGCGTGGCTCGAGGCGCGCCGGCGGAGGCGGTGCTGAAGGCGGTGGCGGCGGCGGCGGCGGTGGCCTCGGTGACCAGCCGCATGGCCGGGGGCCTCGGACCTCGGGCCTCGGGGGCCTCGGGCTTGGGCCTCGGACACCTCGCGGGTTTTCCGGAGCCACTAGGGCCCCCAGCCACTGGTGCCCTTTTTTGAGCCCTTTTTTTGGGTTGGGAGGGGCCCCCTACTAAATAAACAAAACAGATAAGCTCAGGTGATATTCCCAACAGCACGCGGTGCTCTTTTTAGCGCTCGCCTCGCAGCCCTCGCAGAACCTCGTGGAACCCTGGTGGAACCCACCTCGAACCTTACCTCAGGGCCGCCCCGGACCACCCCGGAGCCTATCTGGGCTGAGACCTGAAAGCTTTCGGGGTTGGTTTTGGGGTCCCCTACTAAACAAACAAGACAGAAACAACAGGGGTACCTAGTCTAACCTCTCTACTGGAGGACCTAGATCTCTTTTTGTTTTTTGGGGGGGGAGATCCCCTTGTTGGGGCGGAACTGAAGCCCCTTCTGGGTATGTCTTGCTTTTTGGTGGTGAGAATTTGGGGAGTTTGGGGCGGGGAGGGGGGCAAAGAAATGGGGGCATGGGCTGTTTTCCCTTGGGTTTTGATCCAAACGGGGTATGGGTACTTGGATGTTCGTTGCCAATTTAGAAAGTGGTTAGGTTGCTAGGTTAGAACCTTGCCGGCCCAACTCACTCGCGAGGATATGGTTGCAAGCCACTTACTAACTTGGCCAACCACCCAAGTATAGTCTCTCATTGTTTTTTGTGGGGGGGGGCACAAAAATCGGCCGTTTCCCCTTTGGTTTTCTGTAGCCAACCAAGCCGGGCATGGAGCCTCAAACATAGACGTAGCCCTCAAAACTTGCTGGTGCCATAGGTAGAATGCCCGAATCCGAGTGTTGGGAATGAAGAAGGGGATTCCCTTCAAGGAAGCCATAGCGGATGGTTTCTCATCTCTACTGCTATTGGGTTGGATCTTGAGACTTTAACCTTTGGGATTCCCTTTGCTGGGCGATCTACAGCGCCCAAAATTTGTGGTCGTTCCAACTCATTCCCTGCGGATGGAACCAGCAAGCAACGCAAGTCAAGCCTGCCGAGTTGGCGCCTTGGATTTTGTTGGGTCAGTGAACTCAGGTCAGACCAACTAAAAGAGGCTCCAGAGCTCCATTTTGAGAAACTGGCACGGCTTTCCAACCTCAAAAAGCGGGCCTTTTACTTAAAGAACCGCATCGAAGCCAACATGTGGGCGACATCCCCAGCACCGGGACCAAACGAAAATGCCCCCCAGCCACTCCCAACTTTCGGCCGCGCCTCGCTCGCGCCTCGCTCCACTTCGCGAGGTGGAGGCTCGATGCCAGGAGCTGGGCCGCCCGGTGAAGCCGCCCAGCTGGCCGCAGAAGAAGAAGCCCTGGCGCTCCTGCGGCGCCTCGGGAGGAATCTGGGTGAATTATAACGACCTCACACGACCGAATTCACCCCAAATGGTGGTTGATGTGGGGAATAGCCCCCCAACCACCTTATCCCAGGTTGGTGAAACATTGTAATTCACCCAGAGAAATGAACCGAAACGAGTCGACTCGGAGTCAGTGGCGTGGACCCCTTCCTCGATGAACCTTCGAGCAACGCGAAAGATTCGCGAAAGAACTTGTTTTCTCGCGAAGATGGCGTTTTCCGGAAACAGGAATATTGATCAACTGCCAACTGAGCCTTGAGTCAAAACACCATGAAAACAATGGGGGGATTATGTAACCACCATTCTTTAACCCAAGGATTGTCATCATGAAAATTGGGTAAACCATTACTTTAATGGGGTTGAACCGTCCTCGCTTGAGGAAGGTGTTCATCGCCAATCAAAGCGAATCGACCTGAAATGACCAAGGCGATTTCCTGGAAGCTCCCACCACCCCGAAATGGCTGTGGCTCAAAAAACCGGTACCAAAATGGAACCCTGGTAAGTGGAAACATGGACCAAAACCCGCGTAGCCCCTCCTCTTTAGTTTTGAGCCACAGCCAAATGGAAGACTCGGTTCCATGTACCGAGGCCTTCTGGAAGCTTCCATCGCTGATCCAACCGAGGCGACCCATTCCCCAGACCCGAGCTGCCGCTCTGAGCGGCGAAGATGCGATTCGAAGAGTGGAGTTCGCTTGGCACCGAATCGACGTCGAGTCCGAAGTCATCCGTAGTTTTCTCAAGTGATTCCAGATTCACCCCTGCTGTGGTGCCCTCAAAGTCTCAAAGTCAGATTGCTGCCACCTCAAAGTCAGGGGCTTAAATCAATATGTGTTTTTTTGAATCTGTGCCTGTTGGTTTCAAAAGGAATCGACCACTACGGGAAATAACTTTTTCATTTTCTTTTTTTCTTTCCGGGGGGCTTAAGCAACTGGAAGTATTGGGTTGGATCTGTTGACTTTTTTGCTTTTTGGTTGAAATCAAGCTGGGTGTTCCACTCAACCCACCAAAAAAGTTAAACTGTTTGCAGGGGGTCAACAGCGATGAAGTGTTTTTCTCTTCTCGGTGGCTCCTCCCTACAATCTCACTTCCTGAGTTCATTCACGTTAGACTCGCTTTTGGGGTCCCTTTTTGGGCGCCTATTTTGACTAGAGGTCCCATTCAGTCTCATCGGTGAACAGCCCGTAGGTATCATGAGGGGCGTCAGAGGCAACAACGAGGGGGCATCATAGTCTCTCCACCTGCATTCGTTATATCAGTGACCTTCAATTGGGAGGGCTATCACCTAAACCATGAACCCTTTCAGGGTTTTGCCCTCGGCTTATGCCGGGCTTATGGGATACCCCAGTTCCAACAAACCACTTGCCGCAAGCCGATCACAGCGCGGATCACTTTTTGTCTTGGGGAGTCCTTGAGACGCGACGTGATTGAAGAATGGCGCAGGTGTTCGGTGGATCCTTGGGTTTTTTAGTGGAACCTTTCGTCGAAGCGTTGAATGTGTCTTGCGCCTCGGCACAAGTTGAGCAGGTGCCAGGTGCTCAGAACCAAACAGTGGAAGGACGAAATCCACCCAAGAACCTCTGAAATGGTTCGATTCCCCTGTAAATACCAACGAATTAACATTGGCGTCCAATTGTTTGAAAGTGGTGCAGGATTTCGTCCATTTATTGGCAAGGTGTGTGCTGTTTGGGCTAAGCTTTCTCATTTCTCACTTGCCCACAACGAGTTGACCTTTTTCGACCTTTTGGTCAACCGGTTTTTTTCAGGGTAACATTTTTGCTTCAAACGCTGGAAGCAACTCCTTGGGTTTCCCACATCTGGAGGCAAAGCATGACGGCTTCTTGTTTCGCAGGCGCCTAAAGCGAGCAGAGGCTAAGTAAATAACATCTCGGAATGTGTGTTGCTGGATATCCTTCAGGAAGCAAATGCTCTAGGGGTTGATTCCTTTTCCATTCTTTTCAACCATTGTTCTTCTCAAAAGCCAGCCATTTCCCTGGGGTTTTGGTGGTTTCCTGAAAAGAAGGATCCCTGGAAAGAATGGGGAAGGTACCCCTAGTTTCGCCCTTCACATGGTTTTTGTTGGGAAACATGTTATATACATTTTTGCTTGTTGTGGTTCAGTGGTTGAAATTCAACCACTTAGCTGCTCAGATTCAAATTTTTGCCCCCCTTCCAACGTCAACCAAGTTCAAGAAGCAAATGCGATCCACGTCAAATCAAAGGTGCCTTGCTGACGTGCGGGCGTGTCCTAGCATCGGTGGTGCTTTGACTTTGTCACTCTCATAGATCTCATGTTTAGGTTAGTTTGGCTAGATATATGTGGTCCTGGCTTAGATTGTTTGTTCCATTTGCCAGAGCCGTGTATTTTTCGAAAAGGACACCTGTGGTCACTTAAGAGCAGCTCACAAAGGCAGCCGATGCTTTGGAGACAGGCCCAAATTGATCGCCCGCAGAGAAATTCGGGTGTGTCTTTTTGAGGTACCCATCTTGAGCGGGTTTCCGAGAAACCAGTTGTCCCAGTTGTTCAGTGGCACACTTTTCCCCCAAACAAGCAGAGGTCCATCAGTTCCCCGTTTATTGGACCTTCAAAAGCCACTTGATTGCCACTTTGAAGGGGAACGCCAGTGATCCCCAACTATAGTAGGTAACCAGCAAGGAGGTGTTCCTCCTGCTTGGCTGGCAAGCACTTGGTGGCCCATAGGGGTATATGGATCCACGAGGGGTCTAAGAGACACACCCGTCTGCGGAGATTGGCTGGATGAGCTCAAAAAGAAAAGCCACGGCTTGGGTTGCGACGAGTCGCTTGACTCAATTTGAGACTGGCTTCTGACACATCAACTGCTCAAATGGGTGCGGTGTGTGTGTGTGTGTCAAAATGGGGGGGGCCAAGTTGGTGGCTCTCCTTCGGTTTCCCTTTGCCCCAATGTGAAAAGGAATCCCCCGACAAAAATCACACTCCAAATGTGGAGGAGTTTCCCAATTTGCGGGCTTTCTATCCCAAATCAAATGGCTTCCCCGAACCTTCGTGAAGCGTTACTCATCCCCGTGAGGGGATCCCGATCCTCGTGTCCAGGGGAGGGGCCTATTTTGAGATGACGAGCTCACTCTCAGGTCCTTTACTTGGGGATCACTTCAATCAGCTCGTGGAATTATAGCAACAATTGCAGATGAATGTCTGGGAAGTGTTGCGGCAAGTTGGGTGCCCCCATCTACCTTTCGGACGTTCTATCCTTGGCCCTTTGGGTTTCTCCTCTTTGTCTCCCTTCAATCACCAACTCACTTGCGTTCAAAGCGAATCGGGCTTTTGACACGCTGGTTTCCGCTGGTCGGTCCATATTTAGTCATAGCTCCAAAAGGGTAACCTTGTATGTGTGGGGCCTTTTTGTGCAAGTGAGCAAGCCAGTTAACTTGTGGCAGGCCCTGGTCAAGAGGTGTTCCCTGTTTGGGCGGTACCTGCAGTTTTCGGGTCAAGCACCATGAGCTCAACGATGGGAGATAGAGCAACGGCTCACCTATGATCTGGATATTCCACATTGTGCCTTTGCCAGCAGCTGTGGCTTTTGATGCCAGCTCATGTAGTGGGCGGATGTTTGTGAGAACGTGCGCGCGGAAAAGAGAATCTGCGACCAGGGACTCATGGGACTTGTGCCTTGCTGGCCCAAGGATAGCTATGCGAATTGGGGTCTCCTCCAAGTTGATGTTCCGATCTAGGGTAGGCTAAACATGGAACAGGGTCCTTTTGTGGGCCAACACGCAATGAAAAGTTGTTGAACCTTGTTCAGTGGGATTGTCCTTAGCCACCTCGAGGCTTCGTCAACTGCTTTGGTACATGTTGAGTCATGACCCCAAAAGGTTGACCTTTTTTTCTTAGCCCTTTGGGCAACTGAGGTATTGCTTAAACCACTTTCTTGAACAACTGGTGTATAGTTTTAGGTATTGAACAGTTTAATAATATAGACCCCGGAGTGAAAAGTACCTCCTGGAGACGGGACCACCCATCTCTCATTAAATCGTAACCGCTTGAATCCGGGGTTCCCATGAGAGGATGTGTACCTTCCTGAAAAACACGTGGAAGCTTTTACAAGACCCTAATGGAACCAAGTCTTCCGGGAATGGTCTCAGAAAAAGGGAGGGTATCCAGTGGATACTCATGGGTTTTGGGGGAGGGAGGGGAGGGGGGAGCCAAAAAACGCCCTTCTTAGGCTCTTAAGTCTTGAGGCCTTATTTGGGCTTCCTCCCCCCCGCCTTCCCGTCCAGGTCCCGTGAGACATAGCTTCTCCAGTCGCGACGCTTGACGTCCGCTGCGTCGTGACTCGCCGTGGCCAGGTGTTGGGAGTCGGCCCCAAAGCTCCGCTACACCCGCTGGTGTCTCAGTGGATGCCCCTTGGCCAGACCGACGATTCCATCGTTTCAACGATTTTAGTTTTCTTCCATTTGCTTAAGAAATGTGTGTTTTCCCAAACATTTTCCCGGCGGGCTTAACCAAATTGGAAGTTTGGGATGCCACGTGGTGCATGCCAACAAAACATATTGCAAGCAAGCCACAAACCATGGTTGACTTTACGTTGGGTTTCCTTTTCTTCTCTTGCAATATGGCGAACGGGGGCATCCACCATAGTGCTCCATGCTTCGTTTTGTTTTCTTCTTCTTCTTTTTTCTCGGAAGGACTAGTTGGCTCACGTTCGCAGCCTCAGAACTCAAAGTCGTTGTCGACAGCCAATGGTTTCCGAAAGGTCTGAGGGGCAGCTCGATTACATCAAGGACCAGCCGTGCAAATAGGGGGTCAAAAACATAAACGACAGATCTTTTGCAAGGAAAACACAAAACACATGGGTGTAAATAGGTTTTTTGAGGGTACCCTTTTGAATGCCCATTTAAACGGCCGCCCAAAGGAATAGCATCCATGTTGCATGGTCCATGTTGCATGGTCCCCCTATTTCAAAGCAACTAGCCACGACTATGGATGCCTCCCAAAATTTGCCACGTTGGTTCTATCAGCACGCGAACGGCTTGTTTATAGGTACCCTAAACCAGGAAACCGGGTAGGAACCAAACCTGCCCTCCAGAAGACAGCCCAAACTGGGGATTCCCCAACCCAGTTTGGGGCAGGGTACTTAGTAAGTTGTTGGTAAGCCTGGTTATAAGCTACTCACCATGCTTGTGAGAGTCCTAAGTGGGTCAATAACCAGGCTTACTAACCACTTACGAAGTACCCTGCCCCTTTGAGTAGGTATGTCCTAAAAAGGCATTGCTGCAAAAGAAGCGTTGTCTGGGTGAATCCATGGCCTTCAGGCATCAATGAGTCAAGCAAGTAGCGAACTTGGAGGGATGGTCATGGACCTTGAACGGAACTTGGCCGAGCATGAGATTGTTCAAGTGTGATCCTGATGGAATCTTGAAGAATTTGATCGGTCAATATGGGGTTTTACATCCGTTGCATCCGCAGTGTGGCTGCTCAAGCGTGCAAATGTGCGAGCAGCGCACTTGGACGGTTTGTTGTTTCCTTTTGGGCCCCAAACCGGTAACCCTTGAATCTATAGGTTATCAGCCGCAGGCCCCTAGCTCTAAGCAATGGACGGTTCCCTTGTGCCAGTTGATGGATCCAACATGCCTGTGGATGCTGCCGGAGTTAGCTCCGACAACGCCACCGGCAGCGGTGCGCGAATGTTCGCGTCAAGCGCTAATGCGCAGTATAACCGCACCCTTATGAATTCCCTTCAACTGTACAATACCGCAATCTTTGCTTTTGGGAATGATGCAGCTATTAGGTCTGAAGCCGAAGCCCTGCATCAAGCAGCCGTAATGCATTTGCAAGCGGAAAACCGTGAGGAGCTCCGTGCCGCACAGAATCAGCTGCATGCACACTACGCTGAGTGTGTGCAAGCCCAGTCGCATAGAATTCGTGAATACGAACAGCGAGTGAGCGATGAGTTCATCCAAGAGGTGAACTTCGCTGAAGCTAGGATAAGCCAAGTGTGTGAGGAAAACGCCCAAGCATTGCATGAAGTGGAAATGGGACACAAAACAACTGAGTTTAGGCAAGCCATCGAATCCACCCTGGCGGAAGCCCAGCAGCTCCTTCATGAGCAAGCCGCAAAGCACGCCGATGACACAGCCCGTGTCGAAGCGAAAAACGCCAGGATGATCGATATGATGGCCTACCAAAACGGGCTTCTGCAGGACGAGCTCGATGAGCTGAAAAGGTATCAGAAGCAACACGACCTCCGCGAGGATGGATCGAAGCCCAAAGAGGTAGGTGATACCCGAGAGGATTCACCAGAGTTGATGACCGACGACATGAAGTCAGCTCGGTCCCAAAGGTCAATGTTGGACCCGTTGTCCAATCCATTTCAATATGCAAAGGAAAAGTTGAGGTCGCTTGTTACCTATGACGGTTACGAGGTTGAATATACCCCTAGCGTGATTCCAACTGCCGAAAGCGAAGCACTGCCCGCAGATGCTCGCGATCCGCAAGGACCAGCTGAAAAGCCATCAGGTAGCAGCCGATCCCCGGTGAAAACAAGTGCACCGGTCCCGCCCCTGCAATTCTCTCAGGGGCCAAAGCCAACTGACCGTAAGCAGGGTGGTAAGCCTCCTGGCGGTCCGCCACCTGATGATGATGGCGATGGCGATGGTGATGAAGACGAAGGTGATGGCCTCGGGCCTAACCTCGGTCAAGAAGCCTTCGCCAAAATGTTGATGAAGTTAGTGAAAGGCCACACGAACGATGAAAAGCCCAGAACCCGCGAAAGCGAGACGTTGCGATTCAAGGAGATGCCAACTCCTGAAACGTACCGTGAATGGAAGACATCGGTTCGTGAGGATGTCCGCGCTGCATCTGACCGTCCAGACGAGGCTTGGCCTTGGATCATGGAAGTCTGGTCCGACCGCGAGGACAAGAAGAAGCTGTTGGAGGAGCTCGGCGAACCGGGAAAATTCGTGACCCTAGACACGAAGATTCTCGCAGCGCTCACGCGTTCAGCGAAAGGCGATCTGGCTCAGCGAATCCTGACAGCAAAGGAAGAATGTGCCAAGGAGGGAAAGGCCATGAGAGGAAGGCAGGTCTTGTTTATGTTTGACCAATATTTCAAGACCAGTGAAGAAGCCGGAAACCTCTACTCCTTGGAGGACCTGTTGCGTGTCTCGCGACACGGCGAAGGAATCATTGATCTCAAGCGTTTCCAAAACGCTTGGGATTCCGTGATCGCCGGCATGAAAAGGCCGCCGGAAGAAAAGGTGTTGAAAGACATCTTGCTTCGTCAAGTGAGAAGCTGCCATCTGTTGCGGTACGACATTGACACATATGATCGTTGCCGTGATGATGATCCCAACAAATCGTACGATTTCCTAATGCGTTGCATGAGGGGTCTAATCGAAGGGATAGGCTTCGCGAGAACCGAGAGCGCGTGTCCAAAGTCAATGCCAGTAAAGCCCCGACGCCCAAGGCTGGTGCTGCCGCCCCTGAAAAGAGGGACCCCAAGAAAAAGAGCGCACCTAAGCCGAAGGACACCGAGGAAAAGTACTGCTTTGACTTCCAGAAGGGCTCGTGCACGAGGGGGGCAAACTGCCCTTACGCGCACCGCAAGGAGCCGCGAGGACGCTCCGCGACCCGTGGCAGGCCGAGTTCCCCCAAAGGCAATAAAGGAGAGAAAGCACCGTGTTCTTTCTTTGCCCAAGGGAAGTGCACTAGAGGTGACAAATGCAAGTTTAGCCATGCCTCCACGGGCGGCAAATCAGCCGCCGCGGCATCGAGCAACGAGGCCAATGCAAATCCTGCGGCTAAGAAGCGTGCAAATTCACCTAAGCCTAAGCCCAAGGCCAAAGCCGCTGCAGTCTGCACCAGGTACGCCATGTTTGCAAAGCCGATCAATCCGATTGGGGTGTCGTTTGACACTAATGCTCATGTGCATGAGATCCCCGCCGAAGGCGATGGTTTCAAGCTTGAGTATGAGGAACGGCAGTACAACAGGATGTTTCCAAATGCGAAGGACTGCCCCAGGCCGACCAAAGGGGCGAACAAGGCAGCACGCAAGGCCGCGAACCAGTTGAATGCCGTAATCAAAGCCATTGAGAATGGAGCCCAGCCCGCTTGTGGTTTCCTGTGCGATGTGGAATCCGATTCCATCTCAAGCCTGTCGTGCGAGAATTGCCATGCCGCCTCACGATGTTCGCAAGGATGTCGAAGCGCCAAGGGCAGCCACCCCTGCACCAAAGGGAAAGGACGTGTGGCTTATTGATTCCGGTAGTCAGCAGGACCTCATCAGCAAAGCTGCACTGAGGAATGCGTCCAAGGCAATCCGAAAACAGGCCCCTCAGCCTATTCGCCTTGTGACTGCGAACGGAAACATCACTGCTTCCGAAATCGCCGACATCAATGTCGATGCATTGTGTGAGCCTGCTCAGCCTTACATCCTCGAGAGTTCTCCCGCAGTGCTGTCGCTGGGTGTGAAGTGTCTGGATCAAGGATATTCCTTCCATTGGGAATCCGGGAAGGCGCCAACCATGGTTCGCCCTGATGGTGCTCTGATCCAGCTCAAGGTTGACGGTCATGTGCCATACATGGATTCTAGCTGTGAAGCTGAGCCATCGTTGAGTGCAGTAGCAGCATCCAAGCCAGCGCCTGCACCGGTTCATGACGAAGGCATCGACGAAGGTGATGATCCCGACGACGAAGTTGAGCGGTTTGTGAGATCCCGCAAAGAGCAAGATCTGGTTGCCGAAGCGAGTACCAAAGAGCACTTGTTTGCACACTATCCGAAGAATCCCTTTTGCCGCACTTGCCAACGTGCCAAGATGCTTGCCCCATATGCAAGATCGAAGGGCGGGCAGGGAAGGCTCGAGACGAAAGCGTTTGGAGATCACATCATTGCTGATCATGTGATTCTCAAGGCCAACATCGAGCAAGGTATCAAAGGTGAATGGTGTGCTCTTGTGATCAAGGACGTGCATACGCAGTTCAGGTACGTTTATCCGTCGACCAGCAAAAGCACGGAGCAATCCGTTGCAGGGATCCAGCATTTCATTTCCGGTAGGGATGAGGTTGAGGTTCTCTACACCGATAACTCCCGGGAATTGAAAGCCGCAATAGAGCAGTTGGGGTACCGTCATCAGACCTCCATTGAAGATGTTGATTCTTCCAAATCTTTCGTGGAAAGGGAAATCAGACATCTGTTGGAGGGAGCACGTGTGAATCTTGTTCAGTCAGGGTTCTCACCGTCGATGTGGCCATTTGCAATCCAGCACAATGCAGTTGCGACCAACATCCTGCCGCAGTTGAACGGAAACGATTCGCCATGGTACCTCAGGTTTCACAAGACCTTTGATGAAGCTGAGATACCTTTCGGAGCGAAGGTACTGTTCTGGAACAACCCTGCACGAGCTGACAATCAGGCAGGCAAGACTTCGCCAACATCAAATGAAGGCGTGTTTCTCGGGTACCACATTCAGCCTGGGTTCGCATGGAAAGGCGAGTTCCTTGTTGCAAAACTAGAAGGGCTCGATTACCATATCGAACATGCGTCCCTCACGGTACAGCGAACAAAGCGCATTGAGCTTCCGACTGATGAGTTCATCTTCCCGATGCGGTTGTTGAAAGACCCTGCATCTCATCCACCTGTTGCCGATGCTAGGACACGAAACGATCCTGTGCCGTTGGAGCGTGGGCAAGCTTATATCGAGGAACCTGCCGCATCGGAGAAATCCGAAGCGAAGATCAAGCCTGTCGTGCCTGACAAAGGCGGAAGCATAATGCCTGATGGGTCACCAGTACCCGATGGCTATGTGTGGGATGGGGTTTAGGAAGGCCGGATCCAAAAGGCCTCCCGATATCCCGTCCGACATGTGGGTCATGCTCGGCAGCCAGGACCGAAAGGCCCTAACCCAGCAGTATGAAGATCAGCTCCGTGCAGATGCCAAGAAGGCTGTGCTCGAGACAACAGTCTCATCGGAGGCCAGATCCGAGCACCCCGAAGCCGCATCGAGTGCAAAGCCAACTAGCGCCGCCCGCGAGGGCGAGCCGACATTGCCTGTGATCCGGCACGCGCCTGAAATGTCCGTCCTTCCGGAACGAGACAAGCCATCAAAGGAGCCGCATCGCCCGCAATTGCGTGAGTTGGTCAAAGAGCGAATCAAGAAAGTTGAGTTTGATGTTGCTCTCGAACTGTTCAGTGCAGTCGTTGCTAGGCTTGTGCCAAAAGCCGAAGTAGCCAACACGCCAAAGGCCCAAGCTGCCCTTGACAAGGAATGGGAAAACCTTCGAAAGAAAGGCGCTTGGGATGAGTTCAGAGTAAATGAGTGTAGGCGCGTCATCAGAGAAGCCCAGAACAAAGGGGAAAAGGTCCACATTGGAAGGATTTTCGAGGCTTGTTACGAGAAGGGTAGCGAGCTTCCCGATGATGATCCCAACAAGAAATTCAAAGGAAGGACCGTTTTCCAAGGGAACAACGTTTATGATGAAAACTCTGTTGCAGCATTATTTGCGGAGCTAGGGTCCAGCCCAGCGTCAATGGAGGCAGCCAAAATCCTCGACGCTTTCGGGTCGCAGCCCGGCTACCGCAAGGCGCAAGCCGATGCGAAGCAAGCCTACATCCAAGCCCTGTTCAAAGGCGTTCCCACATGGCTTAGACTGCCAAAGAACAGATGGCCTAGCCATTGGAGCAAACAATACATTGACCCCATTGTTCCACTCGTGCTAGCCTTGTACGGACATCCCGATTCAGGGGGGCTTTGGGAAAAGCACCTCGAAGATGCCCTTAGCAAGCAAGGCTTTGTGAGAGTGTTGCCCGAAATATGGACATCCATTTTCCATCATCTGGAACTCGACCTGCTGCTCGTCGTATATGTTGATGACTTCAAGCTTGCAGGACCCGCCGGTAGCCTTGATAAGGGATGGGAATTGATCGGGAAGGTTGTCGAGATCGACGCGCCCGAGCCATTCGGCAGATACTTTGGGTGTCATCACATCGAAAAGAACAATGTCAGATTGTCTAAAGAGGAACATCCTTTCAATCACGTGTTTGAGGGTTCTGCGCAACACGCGGGTGTTTGCTCTCAAAGAAGGACTGAGGACTACTGGGAGCATGATGAGAACACGAAAACGTGGACACGCTATCACTTGCAGCCCAGAAAGTGCCTTTTCCGTCCTAAGAAGCAAATGAGTGCATTCGCTTGCAGCCTCGACCCCCAGCGTGTGACAATCAAAGACCAATCCAAAGCAAGTCCAATTTGCGATGAATGGTCGCGTCATGCAAGTGATCGCATTTCTGCGGACACCGCGTGGTGGACCGGACGTACTGTGTTTTCCTACGGTGAGAATCAGGAAGCAGCTTTGCAATGTGCATTGCCCTCAAAGCCTGGATCAATGAGAGACAAAACCGCGGCTAAGAAAGAAGTCAAAGTTTCGAAGTTCAAAGGACCCGAAACGATATGCGACAAACCTGTTGGTTGTATGACCAAAGAAGTCAACATTGTTGAGTACGACATGTCTGATTTCCTCAAGTCATGCGTTGACGCATATTGCGAACTTGCCAAGGTGAGCGTTTCCTCGTTGAGTAAGGTAAGCACTCCATTCATTGGTTCGAAGGTCGCGAGACCTGTCGTAAATGAAGAGGAGCCAAAGGGCAGGCTACAAACGATCGCTGCAAAGGTACTAATGAAGATTCTATTCGCAGCCCGCATGGCTAGGTATGACCTGCTAAGAGCCACGCAAAGCCTTGCCTCGCGTGTGAGTAAATGGTCCACTGAGTGCGACAGCGCTCTACATCGACTTGTGTCTTACATACACTGTTCGAAGGACCTGAAAATGCGAGGTTTTATCGGGGATAAGTTCTCTGATTGCAGGTTGTGGTTGTTCGCTGACGCGGATTGGGCAGGCGAATGCGACTCGCATAGTACAACTGGTTGCACCATGATACTGGTAGGGCCAAACACATACTACCCACTGAACGCCTTCAGTAGGAAGCAGACAGCGACCGCAACAAGCTCGACTGAAGCCGAGGTCATCGCTGCGAATCAGGCGCTCAGAGCAGAGGGATTGCCGACGTTGTCGCTTTTCTGTCAGCTCAGCCTGTTTGGGAAAGAAGCACATGGGTATGCTCAAAAGGCTGGAAAAGCCTCCCTTGATGTGCCCGAAGGCATTGTTGCTCGCATTGATCCCGTCGCCGAAATGGCTCGCCTCACCGGTGGCGAGCCCGTCCGCGAGGGCCGTCCACGGCGGCACGTGGAATCCCGCTAGGCGCAGAGCAAAAAAAAAAAAAAAAAGTGCGCTTGCAACGCTCGAGGAGGGAAGGGGGGTGGGGCCGGACGAGGGCGGACAACAGCACGAGGGCACTGCAGCCCGCACGAAGGCGCCAGGGGCCCGCAAACCCGTGGGCCTCCCTGCGGGTCGGGGAGGCCAGTAACCCTGGACCGGTGACGCCAGGGCGGCGCGAGCGCGCCCTTCACGCACTGGCGCAGATGGGCCTGAACCCGACCGAGAACGTCGAGTTCTACACGCCACGGGCCGGCGAGGAGCGCCCGTGTGGTGGCAGAGCCCACGCTGGGCGGCCGGTGGGCAGTGGAACGGACACGCCCCCGTCATCGGTGGAAGGCGTCGCGCCGGCGTCCTGGACACGCCGCGGGCCGCCGCAGCACCTGCCAGCCCAAAACGCTCCCCGGTCCTGGTTGTTTGTGCCCTTACTGCTGGACGCGGCCGGCCAACTCCAAGTGGCCGCGTCCGCCGCGTGGCGGAGCCATGCTGTGCTCGGCGCGCATTGGGGGAGCTGGCTCGCGCAGCTGCGCGGCGCGCCCCCTGTCGCGCTGGACCAGGCCCGCGCAGCCGTATCACTGCACCAGGCACTGGATGCGAGGCCCGTGCAATGGTGGCCCCACGAAGCGTTTGAAGGCATGCGGGGCGACGCGCCTTGCAGCCTCCCGCTACTTGTGGCGCGCTGCCAGGCCCCGGATGGCTACTTGCTGGCGCCCTTCCAGGAAGCGCTGCTGCAGCTGTACGGCGGAGCCAGCCTCGCTGCGGAGATTGCAGGAACGGCGGACGCTGCAAGTGCGGGAGCCGACCTCGCCAGCAGAATGCCGTGCCCTGGACCAGCGGCGCTGGCGCCCCGGGACGATGCGGCGGTTGCAGCGGCGGCCCGGCTTGCCGCCCCACGCCGCCGCAGACGCCCGCGCCGCCAGAGGCGCGCAGAGGGCGAAGCCGACGCGCGGGCAGCGCCGGCAAACGCAGTCGCCCCCCCGGCCCCACCGAGCGCCGGCGAGCAGCGCGACCCTCTCCAAGCCATGCGAGAGGTCGACTTGGCGCACGAGTTGCGCAGGAGAGTCTACACGCTGCAGTCGCCTCCCGGCCCAATGCGCGGTGCCCTGAAGGCCGCGCTGACCGCCGGCCTGACCGAGGTACAGCGAGACCCGAGCTCAGCGGAAGGCTGGAAGCTCTTCCTCCTCGCCCCGCGCATGTTGCTATATCGCGGGCGTGGGGAAACGCGCGTGCCACGCGCGGAGCTAGACAAGCGGGTAGAGCTGCTCGCCGCGGGGCAGTGCCGCGGCCTACTTGACGCCGCCGCAGAGGCGGCGGCCGGCAGCGACGTGCCTGGCCCGTCACGCGCCAACGCAGCGGACGACGATGCGCAGCGGCGCGCGGAGAGAGCGGCGGCGCTCGCCCACTTGGGGGAGCTCTCTGCAGCCAGCGCCGCCCTGACAGCAATGCCGATGGCACCTGCGTCGCTGGAGACCTTGGCCGCCCTGCGTGACCCGGAGCGACGGCCGCCTACACGCCAGGTGCCGCTGCCGCCGGACTTCCGCTCCAGCCACCCGCGCGACCCCTTGGCTCTCAACTCGCAGAGGTTCCTGCGCAACGTGCGCAGTGGACGCAGGGGGGCCGCAGCTGGGCCGTCCGGATGTACAGCGGAACACCTCCGTGTGCTCGCGGACGACGAAGCCAGCGCCGACTTGCTGCTCCGAGCGGCAGAGCGGCTGGCCAACGCCGATGTGCCGGCCGACGTGCTGGCCGGCGTGCGCTTAGGGAGGATGGTGGGCCTGCGGAAGCCGGACGGCGGGGTGCGGGGACTTGTCATGAGCGACGCGTTCCGCCGGCTGGTGGCCCGCACGCTGGCCCAGCAGTATGCTGGAGCGTTCCAAGCCGCTTGCGCGCCATTCCAGTATGCCCTGCGGACCCGAGCGGGGGCTGAGTCCCTCGCACGCGCGGTGCGCGCAGCCACCGAGCTCGACGCCCGCACCACGGTCCTCAGCATAGACGGGGTCGGGGCCTACGACCACATCTCGCGCGCGAGCATGTTGAGCGGCTTGCAGCACACGCCCAACCTCACGGCGCTACTCCCCTTCGTGGCCCAGTTTTACGCTGAGCCGAGCACCTACGTCTTCTACGACGCCGAGGGTGCCGCGCACGAGATCGCACAAGGCGAGGGAGGCGAGCAGGGGGATCCCCTAATGCCCGCCCTATACGCGCTGGGGCAGCATCCCGCACTGCTCCAAGCGCACGCGGCTTTAACCCCGGGGGAGGACTTGTACGCGTACTTGGACGATATCTATGTCACTTGCCAGCCCGAGCGTGCCGGGCCCGCCTTTACGGCCCTCGGCACAGCGCTCTGGGAGCGCGCGAACATCCGCGTCCATTTGGGCAAGACGCGGGCATGGAATGCCGCGGGCGAGGAACCCAGTGCACTACTGGATGCGCTCCCCGCCGCCGCGCGCGCTGACGCTTGGGCAGGGAGTTGGGCGAGGCCACCAGCCCAGCAGGGCATCACAGTCCTGGGCACGCCGCTGGGGCATGCCGCGTACATCGCGGGAGCGCTGCGACGTGTCAGAGAGAAGCACGACGAACTCTTGGGTCGCATTCCCACGGTGCCACACCTGCAGAGCGCCTGGCTCCTCCTGCTCCTCTGCGCGCAGCCTCGGAGCAATTACTTGCTCCGCGTACTGCCGCCCGCTGACACGGGAGAGTTCGCCGAGTCCCACGACCGGGCCATTGCCCGCTGCCTGGGGCGCTTGCTCAGCGGCACGGACGAGCCCTTCGAACTTTCCCAGCTACAGGCCAGGCGTGCGCAGCTGCCACTCCGGTATGGCGGCCTTGGCCTCCGATCTGCTGCGGCGTCCCGGGCCGCGGCCTATTGGGCCTCCTGGGCGGACGCCATGCCGGTGATAGGCGAGCGGCACCCGCGCGTGCTCGCGCGGATGCTGATGGGCTTGGCCGATCCGCGGGGCGCCTCCGCCGCGCCTTCGACGCGGGCGGCGGCCCAGGCTGAGGCTGCTCTGCGCCTAGCGGGATTCCACGCGCCGCCGTGGACGGCCCTCGCGGACGGGCTCGCCACCGGTGAGGCGAGCCATTTCGGCGACGCGGCACGGGGATGGCAACAAGCAGCTTGTGCCAGCCTGGATCAGCGGGCCCTTGAGACGCTCCTTTCTGACCTTGACGGAGCGTCTCGGGCTTTGCTGCTCTCCCAGGCTGGGCCAGGCGGCAGCCTCGCTCTCACGGCGCTGCCAACACGCGAGGAGTTCACGCTGCAGGATGACACCTTCCGCTGCGTGCTCCTGCGGCGCCTGCGCCTCCCACTGCCACTTGAAGCCCGAGCCTGCCGCTGCGGTGGCGCCCTCGACGAGCTCGGAGACCACAGGGCAGCCTGCCCCACAGCCGGTGTGCTGGTCCGCCGCGCTTGCCCCCTGGAGCGCGCTGCGGCGCGCATCTGCCGGGAGGCGGGAGCTCGGGTCGCGACCAACGTCTTCCTCCGCGACTTGAACCTCGGGCTGCCATTGACCGACGGGCGCCGGCTCGAGGTCGTCGCGCATGGACTCCCGGCCTTTGGAGGCGTGCAGGTAGCGGTTGATGTGACGCTCGTCAGCCCGCTGCGGCGAGACGGGAGCAGCCGATCTCGCGCCGACCACGAGCCCGGCCTCGCCTTGCGAACCGCTGCCGAGCGCAAGCATCGGGTAACCTACCCGGAGTTTCAGCGAGCCCGGCGGTGTCGCCTGACGGTGCTGGCCCTCGAAGTGGAGGGAGATGGGGCGAGGAGACTGAGGCCTTCCTCCACCGCATCGCGCAGGGCCGAGCTCTCGCCAGCCCCGCGGCGCAGCGCACGGCGGTCGCAGCCGCGTACAGGCGCCGGTGGGGGCAGATGCTCGCAGTCGCAGCGCAGGGAGCGTTCGCTGCGAGCCTCTGCCAACTCCCCACCGACGTTGGCGACGCGTACGCCAGCGCGCCGCTGGAGGGCGATGTCCTGTCCGACGCCCGTTGGGCGCCGGGCGCGTAGGGACCGGTCGCGTATTTCACCCTGTTTCACCGCGGCTTGACGGAAAAAGGTCCGAGAAAAAAAAAAAAAAATGATCCCGAGTTAGATGAAATTCGGTACGGAAATGTTGATGCGGGTACAAGTGTAGCAAACATCAATGCCCTAACTGTGCATCTCAGTGATAAGTGGAAAGTTAAGCTGATGGAAGACAATCAGGCCACGATCACTATCCTGCAGCAGGGACACTCACAGAAGCTAAGGCACACGGATAGGACCCAACGCATTAGCTTCAGATGGCTCCAGGAGCAATTTGTGAATCGGCAATTCGAATTAATCAATGTTGACACTACCCTCCAAGCTGCAGACATCTTGACCAAGGCGTTTGACAGCACCCCGGTGTGGCACCATGCACTTGAGCTGATCGGAATCTCCCCCAGTCGCCAGGCGCGAGCCTGTGCCACCAGTTTGCTGCTCTCCCCATGCGCCAAGGCCGGAGAAGTTAGCGATCAGGGGGGCCAAATCGCTGCATTATGCAACGTTCAGCCCAAGCGCCTCCTTATTGAATTCTGTTGTTCGACGACCTCACGGTTGGGCGAATCAAGAGACTCTTCAAAAGGTTGCCGTGTCATTCGGGTAACGGAAACCGAAGACGGGTGCTCCGATACGTGCAGGCAGTGGTTGAGCCGTGAAATCGCCGAATTTAGGAGCAAGAATCCTATGTTCTACGTCTCGTTGCCGTGCACTGGAGGTTGCCCGTGGGGTTATGTCAACCAGCAAACTCCCAAAGGTGCTGCCAAGATTGAGGGCCACATCAAGCAATTTCGATCACTGTTGAGAGGGTTCAAACGCATTCTCAATGATGTTTATTCTAATGACATTAGAGTTGCCTTTGAACTCCCTAAGGCGTGTCGTTATTGGAAATGGCCTGAACTATGGAGTTTCTTAACTAAGTACAAGATGAACAAGTACGAATTCCATGGTTGTAAAATCGGCATAAAAGGGAGAAATGGAAAACCAATGAAAAAGCAATGGGTCGTTGCCAGTAATATGCCCACTATTTCCGTTGTTGAGTACTTCAAATGTGATGGTTCTCACGAGCATGATGAAAGCCGTGGCACCCACTTGAAGGAAGCCGAGGGATACACGTACATTTACACTGATGCCGTTCACAATGCATTTTCCGAACATGCCACCATGCAGCCGTTGCTTTCGAGTAATTGTGCTGCATCGTTTTCGCAATGAGCGGCCCAACGGCTATGGCGCATCCCGCGAGGGATTGCGATCCGGCATGGAGGCGGTGGATGGAGACTGTTGCTACCACATCGGTATGCACGAACGGCAAGTACGACGCTAACCTCGCCGCTACGGTCAAGGGCCTCCTGGAGACGACCCGCTTATCCATACATGGGTGCAGGACCAACCGCATTATTTGCAGTTGCTTACACCCCTGTTAACTATTAGCGAACCTTACTTGAAGGTTGTGCAGGCTCCACGTGTACCAGATCGCGACCTCCTTATTTATTTGACTGTCGCTGACTCAGGACTGTCAATGGTTTCGGGCAAGAAGAAGAAGCTCCGCAAATATGATTTTGCAGAACGCTTGGATGCTTCTCGCCCGGCGCGTGTCGGTGCATGGAGGGCAGAAATGCTTTGGGGTAAAGGCCTGCAGCAGCTTTGCAAGCGCATGGCCGCCCTTATCGACGAGGTGCGTACGGACTACCCGACGGCGACCATCGTTCCTATGATCTATTGGAACGGCAACGAGCTTGTTGGGAAGGACGGCATTGAGCCCAGCGGCACCTACCCGTTCGACCACCCCGCCGGCGAAGCCAGTGAGTTGCTGGCAGACACCAAGAGGCACCTGGCTTGGACCAGGGATTTCGCGGCCCGCAAGGGCTGCGCATGCCTTGGTGTCATGACCGGCGCGAAAAGCTATCTCTACGGCTTCTCTATGATTTGGGGGAAGTCCGGGACTTTATCATCGGCGACCCCAACAATATGCTTGTGTACGTAGATGCTACACCCTTTGTCGAGACCATCGATTTGCTGGACAGGTATCATATGTGCTTCAGTGACGACAACATCACGAAGACTGTCCAGTTCATGCGCGGCACCCATCACATGTTGTATATGCTTTCCATCTTGCGCCCCGCGATGGGCAGCGTAGCCGAGCTGATCCGTTCACACGACTGTACCGTGCGTCCGATCGATGTGCTTGAGCTGCGCCACCAAGAAGATTGCACAGTCAACGTTGAGGTTCTCGCGTACTGCAAGGAGACGCTAACGAGGTGCGGTGTTTCTTTGTCAGAGATGATCGGGCTCCCTTTCACCCGTGAAGAAGTGGAAGTCCGGCAGCCTCTCGATTTCGCCCCCGTCAACCCAGCCGAGTTTGCAACTTCAGGCGAGCCTTCCGGTGCAGATGTTTCCGAAAGTGTTCGCCCGGCGCAAGCCGGTGCAAAGGCGGCTGCGGTGGCAAAGAGGGACGAGGAGGTGAGCAGGCCGGTACCACTCGACTCCTACGGGAGGAGCGTGACTGGGGGCCATTATGACTGCTAGGTGTATAGCGTTCATGATGGCGTGTCGACTACGGCGAGGGCCCCAAGAGACTCGACATCATCAAGCAGCCCTCTTTCGATTACGATCCTTCCGTCAAGAGAATCATTGATGAATACCACCGTTCCCTGACATGCATCTCCAAGATCCTTCGTGGTCGTGGAACAGAAGGATGCGGGTATGTGATGGAGTAGGACGGCTACATGGACCTCGAAGAGCTGGGACTCGCGCTTCGCAAGGAGCTGCGACATCCCATTCCATGGAATATTCAGAACATCATGGATATCTTCAAGCTGGATAAGAAGCAGAGGTTCATCGGCCTTGGTTGCCCGGACGCAAGCCGGTGCGGAGACGTCCCATGTTCTCATTGGCTTTTCAAGCTGAAGGCCTCTCAAGGCCATGAGGACTGGCTCCAGATCAACGACTCCGGCATCGCGAAGGAGTGGTACGTGAACCCGGGAACTGACCTCGGGCGCTGGTCCGGCTGGAATGTTTGCAGCAATCCTCCAACTGTGCTTTATCACCGCACTGATAAGCGGAATTTCGCTAATATCATGCGGAACGGACTATTGCCAGGCGGCGGAGATCAGCATGAAACAGGCCGGCCTCACGTCTTCTTCGCCGACGTCCCCAGCACGAATGAACATTACATTTCAGGTGATACAGATCGACCTCAGAATGGCCATTCGCGCAGGGCTTTGCTTTTTCAAGACGGAGAGCGATGGCGTCCTCACGCGCGACAAGGTGCCCAACTACACGATGATTTCGGTATTGGACGCTACAAATGGTGATGTATGGTACACTCGCTCCGAGCAATCGGATGCAGGTGCACCAGCTGAGGCGACTGAAGATGAACCCCAGGGGATGAAGCGCGACCAAGCTGTGGTTGATGATCGTTCAACGGCGCTGGAACGTATTGCTACGACGCGCACAAATGTGGCCTCTCCTCGCGCCCCGCAAGGGGAAGCGAAGAGGCAGAAGACTTTCAACCCAATGGAGAACGCTGAGCTGAATGTCGCCACGTGCCCGGTTTGCAACAACAGTGTCTTCGAGGGCAGGTGCACTGCTCATCATGTGGGCAGCTGTCTCCCCTTAATCCACGCCTGTTGAAAGAGCAGCAAAAGAATTACATCATGCAGCGTTCCAACCTGTTGAAGAAGATGGGCCTCAGCACCCACGTCACATCTCAGGTCCTTGCATCTGTGGGAACATTCGACCTTCGCGAGGAGGATCGTAACAGCATCATTCGTGGCTTGAACTCCCCGGACAGTGCTGTTATTCAGGAGGCACGGAAGAAGCTCAAGTCCGCCCTGAAGAACGGCTACCACTCTCTGCTTGACCGCTACGAACTCGATCTTCAGCACAGGGTTCGTATGCTTGAGGTGGGCCGTCGGGAGGCGGATATGCTCCGCATGGAGCTGAGCGCCAATCTCGTCTTGGCTGCTCCAAAGCAGTCGCAGGCCCAGCGCACTCTGGGAGTTGGCCTTGGATCAACTTCGGAGTCGCGAATCGCAAGGCTCGCGTATATCAAGACAGATTTGGAGTTCCTGCCCAACGAGCTGCAAGAGGCGTTGTCCTCTCGCTGGATCGTATTGTTCCAAGGGATGCCTTACAGCCCGAGAGCTTTCGTCAACGTGGTGATGGAGCAGAATAGGCCCCGCAGCATTGGTTTGCGAGGCAACACGTTGGACGACCTCCGCAACGAGATGGACTGGATTTTCAGCCAGAACGAGCGGTATGCACGTAACTCGATTGAATTTTCGAGGAACGAGAGCAGCAAGCACCTTGCTCACAATGCAGCCCGCGAGGGTGAGCATTGGAGCCGTGGCAGCTGGCTGAATTGGTCCGAATGGAGCGGATGGGGTGACAGTAGCGGAAGCTATTCATCTTGGCGGTGGCGCTAAAAGCGCAGCCGTCATGGTTTGCATGTGAGCAATGGTTCCCCTGACCTTCTCCCTCTGTTGTGTTACTGTTTGGCGGCTTTGTGAAAGGCCCCTTTAACACGCAGAGGGGGGTGAAGAATTTGATCGGTCAATATGGGGTTTTACATCCGTTGCATCCGCAGTGTGGCTGTTCAAGCGTGAAAATGTGCGAGCAGCGCACTTGGACGGTTTGTTGATTCCTTTTGGGCCCCAAACCGGTAACCCTTGAATCTATCCATCTCTAATGGCACACCTGCCCGAATAAATCAGCCAGGATTTGCATTGTCCCAGACACCCGCAGGTGCCCTTTCTCTTTCTTGTGAGGGAGTTTTCCTTTAGATTTAAGTACCAAACAAGGAGTTGTGCTAATTGTGGGCGTTGTTTGGCGTGAAACCTGCAGTCGGAGCTACTTTGGACGCCCTCGCCCATCCCAAGGTTACTTACTTCCTGAGTTCCTGGACTTCAGTCTCTTTTTGCGACGGCCATTTCGGTGCTGAACAACAGTTTGGACGTTGTTCGGGCCATCCACTCGGAAAGCGGGCTTTGGCTCGGCTCATGTTCAGTAGGGGGCTGGCGCAAAAAAACACTCCGTTTCGTGCCGCCGCACCCGGACTTAGCGCGACAAGGTCCGGGGCCTTTAATGTCGACCCCGGATTAATGTCGACCCCTGGTTGATTAATCTGGGGGTGGAAACCCCTCCAAAAGTGGTCTGAATCCAACCACTAAAAGGGGACACCCCCCGATCAAAATCAACCAGGGGTTTATTAATCCGGGGTATTACAACAGATCCTTCTAGGCCGGGCACATGCAAACCGCTGAGACACAGCTCGAGAGGATGCAATCCTGGCAAAGGTAGGAAGCGCACGGGGTTGTGAAGCTAAGGTTGGAGAAGAGCTTGTTCATCGTGGGCGACGATGAGCCCGATGACGCCGCAGCGGAGCTGCAATTAGTCCAGGCCGGCCAAAGACAAAAATGTTGGTTGAGATGACCGTTGTTCAGTGGCACCCTTTTTCCTTTTTTCTTTTTTTGGTGGCTGCCCAACAAGAAATGGTCTTCCCAACAATGGGTTCCCTTTTTGTTCCAGGGTCGCTGAACAACTGAGCAGATGACCGCCCCTTGCTGATGAATGTGTTTCCACTTAGCTTGAGGGCTAAAGGGGTCTCGCTGCTTGAGTTCTTACTTCCGTTTGTGTTTTTGTTTTGCTACCGCCCCTTGCTGAATGGCAGTGTGGAATCCCGGGTTTCTTCACTTTCTCACTTCCTGAGTTCATGAACTTTAAACTTCTTGGGAAGACCATTTTAGTGGTAAATATAAAGTTTGGACTTTTTTGGGCCATCCACTCAGCCAGTGAGCCTTTGAAGACCGTTTTGGCACCACTGGCCGACCTTCCCAGCTCACGAGGGACCTTGGTTCAGGGAACGTTCATTTGTTTGATTTTCGCTTCTTGTTTTTAAAGGAAACTAAATTGACTACTGGAAATATGTTCATGTTTCGAGGGGCTGAAGCAACTGAAAGTATGTTTGTTTTTGTTTGTAAAAGTGCCTTTTATTGGGTGGTTTCAACAGGAAACCAAAAAGAACACTGACCTTTTTAAGAGAACCATATGTTGAGGGGTTCTGAACGTTGCTTTTGGGGGGTGGCATCCCTTTTCAACATCTGAACAACCGTTAGAGCGTAGCTTGGAGGAGCTTGGAGGATGTCACATTCCTGGACAAGGCCGAGCCGGTCAAAATCAACCCTGAGTCTTTCTGCCAGATGGTAGTGGTTTGCTCAAAGAACCGGCGACACTGTCAGCAGTAGTCCTTTCAAGTAGCCTCCTTGGCCATTGGGCTTGGAGCACGCCGTGGATGGGGTTGAACGGGATGCGCTGCATCACCGAAAGAATGTTTTAAACCAGGGACCATACACATCATTCCTGCAACCCCCCCCCGCAAAAGGGTAGTGACTCAAAAACATAATTCAGAACCAAACAAGGCCTTAACAACCTTTAAACGTTAAATCATTGTACCGTTTTTGTTTTTCTAAAAATCCCCCCCCCCCCCGTTTTCACCAGCGAGGAAAAACACCTGTTGCAGTTGTTCAGATTCCCATTTGGCCCACCTCGCACGGAAAAATCGGACGGATTCGAGGTTTGGCTCTACGGTTTGCTGCGGCACGGGGGCATTTGCGTGACCAGGGACAAGGCGAGTGGTCCGACTTCGTGGCTTCACTCGCCTGGCCGTTCGAGACAGCCCCCTACTCCAAATACCCGGTCTTGTTTTAGTTGGTATCATGTCGACCCTCTACTAAAAAAGCAGGTATCTACTATGGAAAACCAGGTTCTCCCAAAAATGCAAAAGCGGGTGTAGGTGTCCAATTTTTGGTGGATTTGGTCGAAAAAAAGAGGGCGATTCCTGGCTCACGGAAACCCATCAATTTTCCCCAAAAGGACACCTATGGTTCAAGACCTGTGGGCTGGGACACCCGGTTTTCTGGAGGGCGGTGTCCTTTGAATTCGACTTTCAACAAGCGGCCCCATTTTGGTTTGTCAAGGTCTCAGCTGAAGCCTTCATTCCTATTCGTCCGAGGAAGCAAGTGAGCAGAGAGACTTGCGACATATGCCGTAAAACGTGGCGACTTGTTTTTTTTTCCGGCAAGGGATGACAATCCCGTGCATGAATGAACCGCTGCCCGACTGCCCGACGGCAAGGCACGTGGGTTGCTTTGAGCTTTACCCTGGCCAGGCGTTGAACCACCGCGCCCAGATCTGGGGCATGAGGTGCGGCTTTGCCCGCTTTGCCCGGGGGCGGGGGGGAATGGGATGGGAATGGCGTGAGAGCCAACGGTCTGCACGCGGGGCAACCCCGGCGAAGTGTTTGTTTTTTTGTTTTGTGTTGCCTTTTTATTATTATTATTATTTTCCTCATGTGTTTTGTTCTCCAAGCGCGCGGACGATGTTTTCTATTTGTTTCATGTTGAGCCTGCGGATTGTGTGCAAACGTGTCCTTTTTGGTTCTTTTGCTTAAAGGATAGAAGGCGATTCCTGGTTTACTTGGTGGTTTAATCATCTCCCAGGGCCATCTATTTTCCAAAAAGGACACCAATGTTTGTGTGCTTTCTGCGAGTGGGAAAAGTTAGGCATCCTCAAAATCCCGTTTGAGTGGTTCAGGGATTTTGGCGAGGTGACTTCGAAGGGCACGAGAAAGCTGTTGTTTTGTGTTTTGTGCTTTGGCTATTTGTTAGCTTCCCCTAAATGAGTGGTTTAGGGATTTGAACCCCTGGTCCTTGTTGAGAGTTGGTTCTCGTTGAGAGTTCTAGTTGGTTCTTGTTTGACCCTTTAACTCCCTCTAGCTTCCAACCACCAAGTACTTGGTGGTTGGAAGTTAGAGGGAGTTAAAGGGTCAAACAAGAACCAACTAGAACTCTCAACGAGAACCAGTAGTGAAGGTGAAAATTGTATGTCAGCCTCTCGTTTGTAGGTTTCATCGTCGGAGTCCAAGAAGTTTGAAATAGTTTGAGGCGTTTCCAGGATTTCCTGCTTTGGAACCTCAAACGGTGTCGATTGTTTCCAGGGAAGCACCACACAAAATTGATCAACTTTTGCTTTGGGGAGATCCGGTGACCAGTGTTGGTCGGCATTTACAGAGAAATCGTCATTCCCTGTGCCTATATGATAGCGAGCTCACCTGGGGGTATAACGAGCTCACCATGATAAAGGTCCTTTATTTGGGGATCCCTTACTCAATTCCGCTTAGGGAAGAATATTTTTTCGCAGATTCCATGGTTTCGTTTCGGTGATCCTGCGGATGGACGAAATCCTGCACCACCTGAGAACCCTGTGAATCATGCTTCCCTTGTAAATACCAGCCAAGGTTTTCCTATGGTTTCAAAGTGGTGCGAAATGGATTTCGCAACCATCCAGAGTGCGAACTGGCTTCCGTGAATCCACTGCAGTTTGTGTTCGGCTGTTTCTTCTTTTTTTTGGCTTTGCTCTTGGTACTGCTTTCTAGGAAACGGTTTGGATGCGCTCTTTGTGGATTTCACCTGTTCTCCCCCTGTAGGTTCTTTTTTAGTACTCTTTTAGTACTCTTTTGATATCCTACAGGGGTGGATCCATAAAAACCGCATCCAATCCGTTTCCCAGATGCTTGGGGCCTCAGGTTCAACGCGGGGCAGCGCACGGGACCCAGTCGGGCGCCTTTCTTCACGTCAAAAAGCTCGGACCGGAAGAGCGGGGAATGGATTTTTTGAGACAGATCCTTGGTGGGTTTTTGATGTGAGTTCGTCTGGAAGCCTTTTTGATCGTTGGTGTGACCTCGCCCGTTGGACAGAAATGGCTTCCCCAGGCTGCGTCTCCAATCGGGGGAGGCCATCGAACGCATGATTTTGAGTGTCAGAAGCTGGCATTGTTGGCCTTGCAACCTACCAGGGCGTTGACTTTGGTAGCACGGGGTGCCAGCTCCGCCAGAACCGAATAAAACAGGAAATCTTCGTGGACTTTAGTCACTTTTTGGGCTTGGACCATTCGAGTGGCAAACACAAATTTGCAAAGTCCAGGCACTTTTCTTGCCAGTCCACTCGGTCGGAAGTGAGTGGTTTGCCACTTGTTTCAATCAGCCTTTGGTAGCATTGGCTTAAAGTTTTGCATCATGGTTTAGCCAAGTTTCTTTTCCTTTCCCTTTTCCCCCAGGACAGAGAACAGGGTGCATACCCCTTCATCCAAAGTCACTCCAATTACTGTGGACATGAGGCACGAAATCCTGGCCCACCTAAAGAACCCCTGTAAGGATTCGATTCCCCTACAAACAACAAACGTTCTAGTTTCAAACATGAGCTCACCAAGGTCTTTTGCCTGGGGTATTTGTTAATCAATTCAGCTTATGGATTAGAGTCACATCTGCAGACATTCCATGAAATCCGCTAGCAAACCCATGGAAATTATTGCAAGGTTTACAGATGGACTTCATGGAAGGTCTGCAGATGTCTGCAAATGTCTGCAAGAATTTCCCTGGTTTCTTTTCCTGGTGCGTCCTTAGCCGCTCTACGCAGCCCATGTTTTTCGCCGAGACGAGGCGGTCGGCGAGTTGCTCCGAGGCCAGGTGGAGCTCGAACGCTCCTGGCGGCGCTGGAGCGCCCGCGGCTCAGGGTGTGTGTGTGTGTTTTTGTTTGTTAATATATTTTTTTCAGGCACGAGGTTTCTTCACCTAGCCAATCTTTATGGGGGCTGGGGGGGAGGGAGTTCGGGAGGGGAGGGCGAGGGAGATCAACAAAAACCGTTATCAAGCCCTTAAAGGAGGCGCCCTTGAAGGTGACCAAATACAGGTACCCTTGTTCTAACCCCTCTACTGGAGGACCTAGTCACTGTTCTTGGCTCCAGTTTTCTTTTGTGGTGGTTGCTTTTGTTTGTCGGAGTTCTGTTCAGGTTTAGGTTTGGGCCCAGGGTAGTGAAGTTTTAGAACAACTCTCACGTGTTTCCAGACATATTGGGGGGGGGCCAGGCACCCTTTAAAGAGGGTCACCATTTTGAGAAACCCACTTCTGGGTGTTTCCAAAAATATGTGGGGGGGCCCCCTAAATTGGCCTATGTTGAGAATACCCATATAAATATAACGTACAATCCTGTGAAGCAACGGAAATCCCCTCCGGGTCGCAGACAAACGGAGTTTGGGGACCACGGAAGTTCCATTTCGGGCTCCATTTTTTTTTCTTTTCGGGGGGGGGGAGGAAAGCTGGAATTGGGGAGAGCGTGGATTGGGAGAACCCCAAATCCGTGCAACCCTTTGGTTGCCTGCTACCAGTTTTGTGGTTGGAGGTGGTCTGAAACTGTGAATTGCGGGAAGCACCCCCACCTTAGTATAGAAAAGGGGTTCCGAACAAGAGCACCCTTCCCCCATATTTGAGCACAATGGTAGTATTGCCGGGGGGGACACTACTTTCAAAGTAATTGGCTGTGGTTCGTTCACGTACAACATTTCCCACCTGGAAACTGTAATGTTTGAGCTTTGCGGGGGAGGGAATTCGACCAAAGAAGGTTCCATGAGTGTGTGTGTTTTGCGGGGCCTAGAAAGCTTGTTTTGGCGGGATCATGTTCCTCTTCCCTAAGGTAAGGCATCATTTGCCCCCAAGCAACCCGTTGGTAGATTGCCTTCTACCTGCTTTATGGTTGGCCGTGGTCGCTTAAAGTATTTCGGGACCTAAGTCTGGAAATGGGGGTTCCAACAAAGGCACCCTCCGTCGGCGGCGGCATTTGTTTCGTTTGGTGCGGTTGCAACATGTGCCACCTAGAATCGGTCAGACAAACGGGGTACTTACTTGGGGGTACCTCACTTGGCAATTCAATTTTCCAGACACCGGTGGTGCCTTTTTTTAAATTGAGAGGTCGCCCTTTACAATCAACTATCTCAAAGCAAAGTGCCCTGTTTTCGTTTTGCGGGGTTCCCTTGAAAGTCAACTATACCAAATAGAGAGTGCATCTCTTTTCCCAAAAGAATCTATGGGCTGAAGACCACGATTCGCGATTGGCGGCAGAAGGCTCAACATCTCCGGTGGTTCGCAGTTGCCTCAGCCCGTTGCCAGCCGTTTTCAGGTCAGTGTAAAGGGACACCAAAAGGTGGTTCTCAGCCGTCCGGTTCAAAATAGCTTTTTGGGTTTTTAGTTGGTTTAGTGGTACCCCCTACACCCAATACCCTCTTTTCTCAGGGTATCATGTCGACCCTCTACTAAAAAGGAGGTATTTACCTTGGAAAACCAGGTTTAAAAAAAAAAACAAAACAAAAAAAAACAGGCATTTGGAGTAGGGGGTACTTGTTCTATTTAACCCACTAAAAGTTATAGACCTGTATGCAGGTGACCTGGGGACTGCCCAGCTAAATAGGACTACTATCTTGGTCTGCCATAGATGGGTTATGACGCCAGTGAGTCACCATAGGTTCTGGCAACCGATCACCTGGTGCCACCAGTTTAAGGTGCTCCCGCCTCTGCCACATAACTCTATGCAGCCAACGCAACAAACATCAACCCCAGTTTTTTAAACGGGGGGCCCGTTTCTGGCTGAAATGTGGGGATTCCGACCAACAATTTGGAGGCCCCCCCTACTGATACGGTGGATGGACAAAATCCTGCACCAGATTGAAACCTGTTGAAGCCGTTGATTGTTGGTATTTACGTTGGGGAATCGAATCAGGCACCTTTGGAAGTTTGACCGCTACGATCCAAGCTTTTGGCTCAAGCCTTGGCTGCCGAAGAGTTTTTTCGGCAGCCATGGGAAATGCGGCTCGGATGGGATATGGGGTGAGGGTGTGGGGGGTTCCTAAAATGTGGGTGTTGTTTAGTGGAATACTGTTGGGGCTGCATGTTTTGACACATACCCGAATGCGTGTCTTTGTTTGGTGGTATCTTTTTGAGGGTTTGCTTTTGCGCAGGTGAAGCAACACAAACATCATTTGAGGTGGCCACTGCAAACAGGAACACCCACGTGGTCCCTTAAACTTGTTGGTTTCCCTTTGGTTTGACTTCAAATCCAACCCTGTAGGGGCCCCTGATCTTAAGGTCGTCAATGTCCAGAAAACAACTCGCTTTTTGGAGGCTCTTCCCAGTTGGGCCTGATTTTATGTGTTTAAAGGGCAATTGTTTGTGACCTGGTTTGAAAAAGAGACACCGGCCAGCATGCAAAGCAAGGCATGGGATCTTTTTGGGGGGTCTTTTTGTTTAAGAACCCACAGGATCCTAAGCCTCCAGTCCAGCATTCCGTGTTTTGTTCTGGGTTGGGGCTTCGGAGAGGACGTCTAGGACGCTCACTGTCTCTGTGTCAAGGGGATCGATTCTGGAAATTGGGGTGCCACTTCGGTCCAAAGACGCCCACTCATCCATTCTTTTCAACCCTCGTTCTTTTCGAACACCGGATCCGTTTTCCCCGAATTTCTGGAGGTTTTCTAGAAAGATCCGGATCCCTGGGTTCAGAATGGGGAGGTACCGCTTAGAACTTTGCAGTCGAGGGACCGGCCAGCCTCAGTCGGAAGTGAGTGGTTCAAACCAACCACTTGTTTCAACCTGCCTTTGGTCGTATTGGGCTTAAGCTGTTTAGCCACGGTTTAGCCAAGGTTCCTTTTGCATATACCCCTTACTCGTTTCAAATACCCGCTTCTTTTCAGGGCATGTTTTGGAGAACCTGGTTTTCTATGGTAAATACTTTTTTTAGTAGAGGGTCGACATGATACCCTGAGAAAAGAGGGTATTTGGAGTAGGGGGTACTCTTTCCATGGTGAAGGTCACTTCACACAGGCTTTGCCCCAAAAGAAGCCTGCATGTTGCGGCTCATGTTTTGTTTCAACGTTTCTCTGGTTTGTCTCACGGAAGGCTCAGGTTTTCAGGTAACCCCTCGGTGGTTTGGATTGGTTGGGGATTTGAACCCTTGCTGTTTCCAGAGGGCAACAGGGTTTACCACCCCACCCGGCGGGGCTCCGAACCAATCATTGGGCCGCTGATTTGTTTGGATGTGTTTGGATTTGTGGATGGGATTTGAACGGAAGCAGCCGGGTAAAAGGCTCCAAACCACCCCTTCATCCAAACCACCGGGCTCAGCACCAATCAGTGGGCAGCTTTGTGGTGTGTGACTTGAGCCCTTGGCTGAGGGCTCTACCTCACCTCACCGGGGCTCGAACTGTTTTCTGTTCTTTGTTGTTGTTTTTTCCGGACCCTTGGGGCTCGGCTCCAGCTTGAGGAGAGCTGGGTGTGTGTGTGTGTGTGTTTTTTTTTATCCCTCTGGGTTGAAGGGAAGGCACAAAAAAGGACATCGAAGCCATTTTTTGGTGGTCCCCGAAAAACGATGCCAGGTATCCTCCATTTGCTTGAGAACATTGTTTGTTTCCATTATTTTCCCCTGTTGGTTTCAACGGGCGTTGTCACTACTGGATGGTTTGTTGTTTTATATTTCAAGGGGCGAAAGCGCAAATATGGACATGAATTTACATAAGGCAACCCCTGGAAAGTGGTTGGCGGACATAGCCCCCACCTGAATGATGTCCACCAGAGACTCCCCAATCAAAATTCATGCCCATACCCCCAGTATACCCCCTACTCCAATGTCGACCCTCGTATTTACCAAGGAAAACCTCAGGCTTTCCAAAAAAACCAATACCCAGAAAAAGAGGCGCGCAGCGGGTTATTTGAAAAACGAGCGAGGGGTCTGGGAGGTATGTTTCAGCAAAGACGCGGGGAACACCAACTCCGCCTTCGTCTTCATCAAGCCCCACGCCGTCACCGAGAAGGCCCCGGGCCGCGGGTTGGGTTGAGGAAGGGGTCCGAGGCCAAAAAAAAAACGCCCCATATGACTCACTTCCTGAGTTGGTGGACTTGAAACTTTTTGGAAAGACCATTTTAGTGGTAAATAAAAGGTTCAAAGTTTTTTTGGCCAGTCAACTTGGGAAGTGAGATGAGCGTTGGATGAATAAACCCGCCCCATTATTAGGGGGGGTTTCCCTCCCAAAAGTGATGAATTTCCACTACAGGGGCCTTCTCCGCCTTCGGGTCATGTGGCTGTGGGTCAACACCGTTTTGGGATCCCATTTTGGTTGAGATTGGTGAATTCACCACCCAGTTTAGGCTTTATTTTAGTGGTTGTCACTGGGGGTACGGGATTTCGACCCATGGCCATGTATGAGCGTGTGTTTTTCAGGATTTGGACCCCCCAAAATGGGATTTATCGGGGTTTTCCTGTTGGTGTCCCTTCAAGTGGATGAAATCCTGCACCACCCAAGAAGCCCTGAAATGGCTTAGCTTCCGCCAGACAAACCGGAGGGACTGAATCCAGGGGTGCTTGTACATACCCCTTGGACAAAAGAACCCAAAAGGCCTGCTAATGTTCATACCCCTTTCCCTAAAAGGATATATACCCCTTATAAAGTGGGTTGGGAACCACGGAAGCCAAGGAACCGGTATGAACAAGGGGTACTTCCACCCGACTGGCTGCGCCATGGGCCACGGCCGGCCCCGGCCTTGTCAGGTGAAGGCCTTGGCGAAGCAGAGCTTGAAGGCCAAGGGCCTCCGCGTCCTGAAGGAGGGCTCTCTCAAGGGCGAGGCGCGGCCGAACTCGGCGCGTTCGGCGCTTGGCGCGGCTTTGGCGCGGCTTTGAGGAGTGCGAATCGATCGATCGGGCGCCGGAGGTCGTTCTTTCTTTTTTTTTTTTTGGGGGGGGGGCGAAAGCGATAGATCGTTTTTGTGGTTTTTTTGGAGGGGGGGAGGTTCGAAACCGATATCCGGCGGTTGGAGTGTCCTGTTTTTTTTTTTTTTTTTAAACGGGGCAGTGAAGCGACAATCGTCTCCAGAACTCGTTGGCTCTCTTCGTTGTGACGACATGAGTCGCATCCTTTTCCCAAGGCTCACTACCGGTTTGGGGCATTTGGGCAACCAACTTTGGTCGCTGGGTTTGGGACAATTGTTCGTGGCATACAAGTTTCCTGGGACCCCATATGGCCGTTTTTTTGGGGTCATACGCCTTTGACCGAAAAAAACAGCCATACGGGGTGCCAGGTTGTTTACATGTTTGTGTTTTGGATATCCATCTCGATTGGAAGTGAGAAGGGGAGTTCCATGGAGTCAATCGCCTGAAAGACATCCCTGCGCAAGATGGTTTTTCCTGGCTTCCCCCTCCCGCCATGGAACCCAGGCCTTGTTTTGTTGTTTTTCTGGCACAGGGAGATTAGAGGGAGGTTGGGTAGTGCAAACTGTGGGGTTGTCAAAGGTCTCACTCCCTCTTTCTTCATGACAGAGTTACGTCCGAGGAAAAAAGAAGAGCCATCAGCCCACTCCATCGGAAGCAAGTTGTGGCGAGCTAAAGAGGGGTTTTGCGGTTCTGCGCTTGGCGCTGCCTATTTTAGAGCGAGCTCACCCATCCGGGGGTATACCGCGCTCAATCCACGAGAAAAGTCATTTAATTGGAGTTCCAATTCTTAATTCAGCTTTTGGGATTTGGGGATCATTTGTTTTTTTTTGGTCAGCGGGAGGCCATTGATCAGAAGAAGCTGATTGACCAGCATTACTACGCCATCGCGTCCAAGGCCACGATCATGAAGCCAGAAGAGCTGCTTCCATTTGCTTAAGTATTTTTGTGACTTTCCCTTGTTGGTTTAAAAGGAATTTGTCATAATTCTGTCACTACTGTAAATATTTTGTTTTTCTGGGATCTCTTAACCAAATGGAAGGCTGAACGTGCCCACGGACAAGTTCCAATCGCAGTTTGGCTTGAGCTGGGATGAGGCGCTGAAGTCTGGCAAGGTCTTCAATGCGATGGACGGGTGCAAACATTTGGGCATCGATGCTGCCCAGCTGGACGTGGCATGGGGAAAGGCGAAGGACGCCAAGAAGCTGGTGAAGTTTGGTGGCGGCTTCTACTGCGGACTGGTGGAGGTTGAGGGCAAAGATCCCGTTTACATCTTCAACGGCTTCTTTATGTCTATGCGCTCCAAGTTTACTGTGCCAAGTGCAGAGATCTACTTCTTCTCCGTGGAATCATGCCAGACTTAGCCTTTGACTGTGCGCCTTTTGAATTTTTCATTAGCTGGTATGTGAGCTTTCGGTTTAGTGACAGTGTGCGGTTCCTTGGTTTCCCGTTGAACCTACAACAGGTTTTGCCATTCTTGCTGAACTGGAAACAAACGGCTGACTTTTTGCAGGGGCCTACGTAAGTCTAAGTCTCACCTTTGGCTTTTGTTCTTGTTGCTCTTCACCTCCCCTTTCAACCCGCGAAACAAATGAGGTATCCCTCGCTGGTGGTTTGGATTCTGGTGGCTTGGGGATTCGCACCCTGGTTCCCCGTAGGGAGCAAAGGGGAAGCCGCCCCGAAGACCTTCGAACCACCGATTCGGCTCCAAAGCTCCAAACCACCCAGAGGGAAGCTGATCGGCAACTGGAAAACCACCCCCGAAGACCACCGAACCACCGGGTTTTTCCGGTGGGTCTGATCACTCGCAGCGAGGAGTGGGATGCGGACAAGCTGTCCTGGCAGGATTTCCGCGGCCGCGTTTTGGGGCCCACGGATCCGGCGGAAGCGCCGGCGGACTCGCTGCGCGGGCAGATCTTCGCCAAGTGGGAGGAGCCATGCGGAGAATTCGAGTGTGGCTTTCTTGGGTGCATTTTGCTTGGATGTTAGGACTATAACTTTTGCAACCAATGGGCTCTCCATTAAACCACTAAGGGTTTTTTTTTTAAGCAGGGGTGCAGAAGGCAACCGAGCTTCTGGTGACAGTACCCATCTCACTCCGCGAGTTTCTGGGCGTTTTACACTTTTTGGAAAGACCGTTTTAGTGACAAACACAAGGTGTGGGCTTTTTGTCCTGTCCACTCAGGCAGCGCGCCATTTTGTGGGCTTTGCAGAAAAACACAAAAATGGAAAGCCGCAGCATTTTGGGGCGGGCCCCCAAAAAACAAAACTCATTTCGTTGTGGTTAGGCACAGGCCTCTATCCTTTTGTTTTTGTAAAGGCTTGGGGTCCAGGGTTCCCCTTTTTCATTTGTTCAACAAGCCTTGGGTGTAAACGTGCCTCGGGGTCCAAAATGGAACCCTTTTTTGGCAAGCCCTGGGCTTTAAAGCACCAGCCTTTCAACTCACTTGCAACCCAAAGGAAATCGACCATTTTTCTTGCCCAGAATTAGCTCCCCTTTTTGCTTTTTTGCCTTTTTAGGGTTCCCTTTGTTTTCCACTAACCAGGCAAAAAATGTATTTTTTTGCTGGGGTCCTAATTCCAGCCAAGTTTTCCTTTTATTTCTGAGTCCTTAAGTCTCAAATCTCGAGGACTGAGCAAAGCGCAATTTGGCTGTTTGGCTGGTCGAAAGAGCTTTAGCATGCTTTAGCACCGATTCCTGTGATACCGAAGCAATCCCTCAAGTGATGACTTGGAAATGCCTACTTTGGTACATGCTTGTAGAAATTGGGGGGAAACAGTTTTTTTCTGATACCGACAGGGTCCTCTTGAGAATATTCCATTGCTTAAGACTATGTTATATTTCCCTGATGGGTTTACAGGAGATCGACTTCGCTAGTGGACATAAATGTTCATTTTGTTTTATAAGTTTTGATCCAGGGGATGTATCCGCAAATGACTCGCTTCCTGAGTTCTTGAACTTGAAACTTCTTGAAAAGACCAGCTTATTGGTAAACAGGAAGTTTGGACTGTTTTTTTGGGGGGTATCTACCTAAGAAGTGAGGCCTTATGGCTTGGGAGGAGCTGGGCCTCCCGAGCAAGCCCAACGTGGGAGACAACGGCGTCCACGCCTCCGCGTCGGAGTTTGGACAAAAAGATGACTTGCCCACAAATTAATGTGGAACCTGACGTTCAGGAGTCCCCCCCCCCCTTCCAACCCACTCAATTCCCCGCCCGCCCCCACCGACCCCACCAAACCCCACCAACCCCCCCCTTAAAAAGGAACATGGTCCAAGCCAGGACCCCCCTGTCAGTACGGCCATGTGAATCGGATGTGAATCGGTGGGAGGGCAAGAATGCTCAGTGTATAGGGAGTGAGGGAATGAACCACAAATGACCTGCCCACCAATTGGGACCGGGTCCCCTTAAAAGGAACATGCTAGGATAGCCAGGACCCCCAGAACGTCGAACGGTTCCATGTTCATTGGTGGCAGGGTAATAAATTAAACGGAATGAACCGGTTTTGGTTGGATTCCATTATAGGAAACCATCAGTTGGATGGGTCATGGGAATGAACCGGTTTTGATTGCATTCCCTTAAAGAAAACCTAGGGGATTGATTGTTTATAGGGGTCATTCCATTTTCATTCCCTGCTGAGCACCAGCAAGATTCAGATTGACAATGTTGTTGATCGACATTCCCGAAAGGGCACCAACAGGGGATACCCTGTCCCAGGACAACATGGAAGCTCCCCGGGACCCCTGGAAGACTTGGTTCCATTTACAGAGGCCTTCTGAGAGCTTTCATGTTTGTTTCAGGGAGTGTAACCTTTTATTTCTGGGTCCTTTGAGCAAGAAAATTTAAGATCAGGCAACAAGTTGGTGCCCTGTTTCTCGTGAAAATCCATCGGGCTGAGGCTTCGGAGGGGTGCAAACCAAAGGCGTAACGTTACAAGTTTCCTGATCCGTTTCATTTTTGTGTGGCTCTAGGTTAAAGAGCTAAGGCTAGGGCAAACTGCAGGTTGTAGTCTTTGGGTTGCCCATTTACCAAGGCCATTTTGGGCTCCATATGGGTGTGGCTCAAGATTAAACAGGAGGGGCGACCCGCAGGTGTTGGTCCATGTTTCCACTTACCTGGTTTGATTTTGGAGTTCCTTCTTGTTTTTTGAGCCACCGCCCTCTTTGTCCGCGAGTCCGGCCAGTAGGGGTCGATTCCTTGATTCCCATCATTCCGTTCAGCCACCCATCCTTCTTTTTGAAAGCCGGAGCGAGCCATTTCCCCAGACTTGTTATTTTTTGGTTTTGCTGATTTTCTGGAAAGATCGAGAAGGATCCCTAATCCCTGGGTTAAGAATGGAAATGGGAGTTATCCCAAGACTGTTGGTTTGTACTGTTGGTTTTCTGGAAAGATCCGGGTGATCCCTGGGCTAAGAATGCATTAATGGAAGTTACCCCTAGCCGAAGGACCGGTCTTTGTTGTCAATTCAATCACGGCGCAGGTCTCCCTTCGAAGGCTTTGCAGAGCGCAACAATTGGTTAGAGACACCTGTCAAGTTTTGTTTTTCAGTTGTATTTTTGTTTTTTTGGGGTTTATGCCTTGTTGGATCAAAGTTGTTGGCAAGGTTTTAGTTTTCAGCTTTTCTTTTTTGTTTTCTTGGGGTTCTGTTCATTTATGCCTTGTTGGATCAAAGTTGTTGGCAAGGTTTTAGTTTTCAGCTTTTCTTTTTTGTTTTCTTGGGGTTCTGTTCATTTATGCCTTGTTGGATCAAAGTTGTTGGCAAGGTTTTAGTGTTCAGCTTTTCTTTTTTGTTTTCTTGGGGTTCTGTTTATTTATGCCTTGTTGGATCAAAGTTGTTGGCAATGTTTTAGTTTTCTTTAGGTTTTATTTTGCTTTTCTTGGGGTCTGCTCATTTTTAGTGGGCTGCAAAACAGTTTGCAAGCCCCTGGAAAGGGTTGTAAAGGACACCAATCAAAGATGATTCCTTCGGCTCAGCCTTGCTGAAGATCGGCTTCTCCGAGCAGCTCATCAAAGCATGGAGCGTGGATCCTCAAGTGAACATCGGGGATGGCAAGAAAGGTTCCGTTTTTGACCAGTTGCTCAGTTCTTCACTGGCACCAATTCGTTTTCCCGTTGCTTTTTTTTGGCTTGGTGGCTACCCCACGAAAAATGGTATTCCCCAAAAAGCCTTTTTTGCCAGGGTCACTGAAGAACTGAGGTTGGAAGACCTAGATACAGAGGCGTGCATCAGGAGGCTCTTTGAGTTGAAAGGGCTCAACCCCATGAATGCCGCTTTTGTATTCATCAAGCCGCACGCTGTGACCGACAAAGTGAAGGAGTTGGTGAAGAGCGGTTTGCAGAAGAAGGGAGTTGAGATCGTGAAGGAAGGATCGCTGAAAGGATCGGTCATTGATGAAAAGAAGCTGATTGACCAGCATTACTACGCCATTGCATCCAAGGCCACAATCATGAAGCCAGAAGAGTTGAACGTGCCTGCAGACAAGTTCCAGTCGCAGTTCGGTCTGAGCTGGGATGAGGCGCTCAAGTCTGGCAAGGTCTTTAATGCAATGGACGGGTGCAAGCATTTGGGCATCGATGCTGACCAGATGGGTGTGGTATGGACAAAGGCAAAGGACGCCAAGAAGCTTGTGAAGTTTGGTGGCGGCTTCTACTGCGGACTGGTGGAGGTTGAGGGCAAGGAGCCCGTTTACATTTTTAACGGCTTCTTCATGGCTATGCGGTCAAAGTTTACCAAGCCAAGTTGCGAGATTCACTACTATTCAGTGGAGTGGGATCCCAGCAAGCTGTCCTGGCAAGACTTCCGCGGTCTTGTTTTGGGCCCCACAGACCCGGCGGATGCCCCAGCAGACTCCCTGCGTGGGCAAATCTACGCGAAATGGGAGGAGCTTGGCATCTTGGTTGCAGGATGTCTGACCTTTTCGATCGTTTAGCAGTCCCAGAGTTTTCTCTCCCTTTTGTCCTTTGCCTGCTTGGTGCTTCATGATTTTTTAGCATTGACCAGAGCAAGCTGAGAGCTTGTTGCAAGTGAGACTGTAGCTAGGACTGTAGCTGGTTAGTCCTGAATACACTTGATAAGATGCTAGCCTCTTAGTTGTGAAGCGCTAGGTTCCGCTAAGGTTGCGACTTGTTCCATGTTTTCTTGGCACACGCCATCATAGCATGAGGTCTGAAAAGCAAGCCCGACGTCGGTGACAACGGTGTTCACGCTTCTGCCTCTCCATTCGAAGGCTTTGCAGAGCGAAACAATTGGTTGGAGACGCCAATTAAAGATGACCCCTTTGGCTCGCAGTTGTTGAAGAAAGGATTCTCAGAGAAGCTTATTAAAGCTTGGAGTGTGGATCCTCAAGTCAACATTGGCGACGGAAAGGGATCAGTTTTCGACCAGCTGGAAGACCAAGACACGGCAGCTTGCTTGAAGAAGTTGCTTGAATTGAAGGAGCTGAACCTAGTGAACGCCGCTTTTGTATTCATCAAGCCGCACGCTGTGACCGACAAAGTGAAGGAGTTGGTGAAGAGCGGTCTGCAGAAGAAGGGAGTTGAGATCGTGAAGGAAGGATCGCTGAAAGGATCGGTCATTGATGAAAAGAAGCTGATTGACCAGCATTACTACGCCATTGCATCCAAGGCCACAATCATGAAGCCAGAAGAGTTGAACGTGCCTGCAGACAAGTTCCAGTCGCAGTTCGGTCTGAGCTGGGATGAGGCGCTCAAGTCTGGCAAGGTCTTTAATGCAATGGACGGGTGCAAGCATTTGGGCATCGATGCTGACCAGATGGGTGTGGTATGGACAAAGGCAAAGGACGCCAAGAAGCTTGTGAAGTTCGGTGGCGGCTTCTACTGCGGACTGGTGGAGGTTGAGGGCAAGGAGCCCGTTTACATTTTTAACGGCTTCTTCATGGCTATGCGGTCAAAGTTTACCAAGCCAAGTTGCGAGATTCACTACTATTCAGTGGAGTGGGATCCCAGCAAGCTGTCCTGGCAAGACTTCCGCGGTCTTGTTTTGGGCCCCACAGACCCGGCGGATGCCCCAGCAGACTCCCTGCGTGGGCAAATCTACGCAAAATGGGAGGAGCTTGGCATCTTGGTTGCAGGATGTCTGACCTTTTCGATCGTTTAGCAGTCCCAGAGTTTTCTCTCCCTTTTGTCCTTTGCCTGCTTGGTGCTTCATGATTTTTTAGCATTGACCAGAGCAAGCTGAGAGCTTGTTGCAAGTGAGACTGTAGCTAGGACTGTAGCTGGTTAGTCCTGAATACACTTGATAAGATGCTAGCCTCTTAGTTGTGAAGCGCTAGGTTCCGCTAAGGTTGCGACTTGTTCCATGTTTTCTTGGCACACGCCATCATAGCATGAGGTCTGAAAAGCAAGCCCGACGTCGGTGACAACGGTGTTCACGCTTCTGCCTCTCCATTCGAAGGCTTTGCAGAGCGAAACAATTGGTTGGAGACGCCAACTAAAGATGACCCCTTTGGCTCGCAGTTGTTGAAGAAAGGATTCTCAGAGAAGCTTATTAAAGCTTGGAGTGTGGATCCTCAAGTCAACATTGGCGACGGAAAGGGATCAGTTTTCGACCAGCTGGAAGACCAAGACACGGCAGCTTGCTTGAAGAAGTTGCTTGAATTGAAGGAGCTGAACCTAGTGAACGCCGCTTTTGTATTCATCAAGCCGCACGCTGTGACCGACAAAGTGAAGGAGTTGGTGAAGAGCGGTCTGCAGAAGAAGGGAGTTGAGATCGTGAAGGAAGGATCGCTGAAAGGATCGGTCATTGATGAAAAGAAGCTGATTGACCAGCATTACTACGCCATTGCATCCAAGGCCACAATCATGAAGCCAGAAGAGTTGAACGTGCCTGCAGACAAGTTCCAGTCGCAGTTCGGTCTGAGCTGGGATGAGGCGCTCAAGTCTGGCAAGGTCTTTAATGCAATGGACGGGTGCAAGCATTTGGGCATCGATGCTGACCAGATGGGTGTGGTATGGACAAAGGCAAAGGACGCCAAGAAGCTTGTGAAGTTTGGTGGCGGCTTCTACTGCGGACTGGTGGAGGTTGAGGGCAAGGAGCCCGTTTACATTTTTAACGGCTTCTTCATGGCTATGCGGTCAAAGTTTACCAAGCCAAGTTGCGAGATTCACTACTATTCAGTGGAGTGGGATCCCAGCAAGCTGTCCTGGCAAGACTTCCGCGGTCTTGTTTTGGGCCCAACAGACCCGGCCGATGCCCCAGCAGACTCCCTGCGTGGGCAAATCCACGCGAAATGGGAGGAGCTTGGCATCTTGGTTGCAGGACGTCTGAGCTTTTAGCAGTCAAGCTTGTTTTTGTTTTCTTGTTGCTAGACTTTTCCTTCCTTTTTGTCCTTTGCCTTCTTGGTGCTGACCAATTTGGACCCTTGGACGCTTTCTCCTGCTCCAGTGTCTGAGTTTTTTGGAGCTTCAAGACCAAACTTTCAACAGGTGACTTGTTGGTGTTTCTGTTGTGTTTGCTGGTCGGGTGATGGCTCTGACAAGGGGTTGGTCAATATTCCTGGCCCCAACTGACCATGGGTAACTTTGCCACCCAGTGGAAACGCCATGTTGTTGGCGGTTTTCCCAAATGGACACCCCAAGTAAAGGACCTTTTGACCAACCCTCAGATGTCAAGCCCCTGGTTGTGGTGACGTTTTCCATGTTTTCTTCTAGGTCCCGCAGTAGTGCCCTTTTACTCTCTTTTGGGGGAGGGTTCCCCTACTAAACTCGCCTACAGAAAGAAGTTGGTACCCCCTTATTCTAACCTCTCTACTGGAGGACCTAGTCTTGGTACGTGATGAGGTCTGAAAAGCAAGCCCGACGTCGGTGACAACGGTGTTCACGCTTCTGCCTCTCCCTTCGAGGGTTTTGCAGAGCGCAACAACTGGCTGGGCTTGCAGCACCTCGGTGTGGCCTCATGTGGGTGTGGCTCAAAATTAAACAGGAGGGGCAAACCGCAGGTTTCCGTGTTTCCACTTGCCAGGGTTCCGTTTTGGGTACCGGTTTTTTGAGCCACAGCCATGTGAGCAAAGGTCACTACTTGTTCTGCTTGACACGGGGCAAACAGACCAAAAGGAAATGGAATTATCAAATTCACAGTGTCAGTTGGGGACACAATAAATACGTTTGATGGACGAAATCCTGCACCACCTAAGAAGCCCTGGCATGATGATTCCGCTGTCAATATCAACAAACCATGGTTTCAACCAAGGTTTCAACGCGGTGCAGTATCGACTGCGGCTTACGTGAGGTTCATTTACTGCACGTGTAAGGATTCATGCCAGCAGCCTTTGTCCTTGAGACGATCCTCGTGTTTTTTTTTTAGTTTTTTTGTTTTTTATTATTATTATTATTATTATTTTCTTTTTTTTCTTCGCATCCTCCCCGGTTCAGGTAACCAGGTAACCCTCAATTGGTAGGTTAGAGCCGGGTGGTTTGGATTTGGATTTGAACCCCGGATCCTTCTAGAGGGTTCATGGGGAACCCTCCTGAACCACCAAAGCACCAATCCAATCCACCAATTAGAGGGAAGCTGAGGCAACACGGAATTGGTGGCTTGGGTTTTTTGACCCCTCCGCATTCCTTGGGAAGGTACCCACCCTAACCTCCAAAACACCCATCAAAACCACGGAAGCTGAGAGTGACGGACACTGGAAAGCTGAGAGTGCACATATATTGTCCACAAATAAAGGCAGGAGGGATTGGTGGGTGGGTGTAGCTGCGTGAAGTGCAGTTTGGCCTTCTTGGGATACCAGGAAGCTTCCTCGGTGTCAAAGTAGGGAACCTACCTTGGAACCATCGGATGGAATTCGAGGTGATTCAAGGTTCAAGGGTCTCTCTTTTTTTGACTCTTTCTCCTTTAACCATTGAGCCAAGGGGAATTGAGCCAAGGGGTTAAGGGCCGTGTCTCTAATCGCTAAGGCCATGACCAAGTTAAACAGGGCACGCTTGTCATGAAAAACGAGGAACTGAGCGGGCTTTGCCTGGATTTCATCGGCATGTCTTCCCCACGATGTCGTCGTCACCTTAGGTTTCTGTCGGGGAGCAATTGCTTACCCTTCTGATTGAGTCAATTGTGGGCAACCTTGCTCAAGATGCTTGTTGATTCGACCCGCTCGGGTACGAGTGGGAACGGCGTCGCGATGAGGCATTTGCGCGGCGTTTCTTTAGGCCGGCAACCCTTAATGTTCCTGTAGGTAAATTGGGAAAGGTCCCCTAATCCCCACCACATATTGAAAAATCATCAAACAACCCCCCCCCCCCCGCCCGCCCCCCACCACCCACATGGACATGGGGCATGTGCTCGTGGTATTTTCCTCGCATGTGTTCGTTTGAATCGATGCTCCAGGAGCCAGGGATTGAACATCGATTTCACCAGTCCCAACCGAGCCTGGTGGGCGTGCTAAGAAAGGGGTACCCCCGCCCAAACATGGTGAGTTTTCGGTTGGTTTCCCTTCAATACCACTCCCTTGGCCGGGCTTCGAGCCTCAACGAAAAGGCTGCACTCCTATTTTCCTTTGTTGCTCTCTTCAAACCCGCTTGAAAAACCCCCAACCCCCCACCCCCAACCCCTTCACGGAAAAGGAAAGCATCCCTAAGGGTGTTTTTTTGGTGTTTGCGGTTTTCGCCTTTTTTCTTCTAAGTGTTTTATGTTTTATGTTTTCGGTGGTCTTAAAGGGAAAGTAAAAGGGACAGTGTTTTCCGGGTTTCATACAAACCGGGGTCAAAGGAACTCACTTGCTCAAAGCCGACCTTTTGACCTTCAAGTTTTTCTTTCCTGGTCAATTCAATTTTTAGTTTGGCAACCCAAAAGGTGATCGCCTTTTATTTCCAGGTCCTCTGCAAGCGAGGGAAAGCACCCACGGGGTCGAGTCCTTCTGCATTTTCGGGGGCGACCCAACAAACCAGGTTCACAACCTACATTGAATGGGTTAAGGATTTGGGTCCCTCCCAGGAGCCAGCCTGAGGTTTTTGGGTTTTATAGGTTTTGTAGGTCGTTTTCTCCCCCCCCCCCCGTGTGTCTGCTCTTTTTTTTTCCGGTGGTTACGGGTTTTGACGGCTCTTACCGCTTCCGTGGTGTGTGGCTTTCCCGGCTGGTCCTTTCGGCGGCCGGGACCCGACCCGCAGACCCGCAGCCCAGGCTGCAGGAGGACCCCTTCGCGGCGGAGCTGCTGGCGGGCGGCGTCTCGGAGCCCACGCTGAAGGCCTGGGCCGTGGATCCGCAGCTGGACCTCGGAGGCGCTCGTCCCGCGTAGGGCGTAGGGCGGCAGCGAGTGGAGGGGCAAAGGGAATCCGCTGGGTGGGTGTTTTGGCGTTTTTTTTTCTAGGTGTGTAGGTTTTTTTAGTTGGTTGAGTGGTAGTTTTTGTGCAGTTAAGCCAGAAGTTAGGCATTTCTAGACAGATCTAAAGGGCACTTGTTGGTCTTGGTGGCCAATTGAATGGCAAATATAAACTAGGACCTTGCAGGGAGTGTTTAATGGGTCTTCTCCAAAGATATGTTGTTGCTTTGTTTCGAGTTAAACATAGAACAGAGTCAGAAACAAATGCCCCCTTGTCCTTTTTTCCTTTTTTTATTGAGGGGGGGCGAGGGGGGGATCAGCTTTTTGGGGTTGGATCCAAAGGAGAAACCACCATCCCGGAGGTCCAATTCCTCAGTTAACACATTGATTAGGAGCCATGGCAGGGGGAGCTAGAGCCCCTGCGGTTCCAGCCCGCCTGCTTTCTTGCTGGTGCGAGAGGTAGGGGATGACCTTCCAGGTGTTGGGAATGAACCTAGGGACCATGAAAATAAGCCACGAAGGATGGTTAAAATGGGTCATTCCCACTTCCCTGCTGAGAACCTGCAAGTTTTGGGGCCAAGGGCCTATGAAGGCCCGTTATCCTATCTCCCTACTGTGGATGGACGATGTTCGTTTCGCACCACCGAAGAAACCATGGGAAACCAGTGTTTGTCGGTATACAGGGGGGGGGGAATCGAATCATTCCAGGCTTTCCGCACCACCGAAGAAACCATGGGAAGCCATTGTTTGTTGGTATACGGGGGGAATCGAATCATTCCAGGTTTTCTTAGGTGGTGCGAAATGGATTTCGTCCCCATCCACAGTGTAAGCTAAGTTGCTCAAAGCGAATTTACCTGCAATCAGCCTTTGGCTGTCCCCCTTCTTAGTCAAGGTCACAAAGGTTAGCCTTCTCTTTCCAGGTCCTTTGGGCAAGTGAGTAAACCGAAAAATGGAAAGCCAGGGGGCCTCAATATTTGGCTGTGGGTCAAAAAGATGTACCAAAATGGGACCCTGGTAAATGGAACCAAGGACTAAAACCTGCGTAACCCTACCTCTTTAATCTTGAGCGACAGCCATTTTGTGTTCAGGGAGGTGTCTTCTTGTTCCCCTTTCGGCCAGGCACTCCCGTTCTTTTCAAAAACCAGCCGTTTTCCCTGAGATTCTAGAGGTTTTGTTGAAAGAAGGATTCCTGGAAAGAATGGGGAAGGTACCCCTATAGATTCATGTTATTTCGCGTTGCTTCCTCTGCCGCCCCAAATGATCCCCGGTCCCAAGGGAAGAATGGGTGTGACAAGATCAAGACACTCCCCCCGGATTAATAAACCCCTGCTTATTCATATGGTTTTTGTTCCTTCACAAGTGATGATTCCCCACATTTCACCCAGAGACCCCCCCCATTGATAAATTGGGGTTGATGAATCTTTAGTTCCCATTTCAGAATCAGCATTATTGATCGATGTGGTGATTTGTGCGGCCTTTCGAATGCTCCATTTAGTGCTCCCGCGGAACTACCACCAAACATGGTTAGCCTCGAAAAGCCATGGATCCCATCGTTTTCTACAGCCACGGTTCCCATTATTTTCTAGCAAGCAAACGCAAAAAAGCCCATGGCTCCCAGCTTTTTTCAGCCAAGTACCTGCCAAAAAGGCCATGGATCCCCTGATTTCCCACGAGATAAACTCCAAACAGCCACCTGCTTCCACTCCTTTCCCTCCGTGAGGGCGCGAAATTCTCGGCCTCCGCACCGCGCTCCGCCTGCCTCCGTCGCTGCTTCGGCGCCGGTGCGTCGCTTAGCCGCTAGGCGGGGCGCGGGGCTCCGTGTTCGACGCGCTGGAGGACCTGGACGCGGCGCGGTGCAAGGCCAAGGTCCTGGAGCTCAACGCTCTGAACTGAGGCGAGCTGAGAGCGGCTGAGGGCGAGGGGGCGGGCGAGGGGGCGGGCGAGGGGGTCGAGGGGCGAGATGGATCCGAATCCAAGGCTTCCATTTGCTTAGGAATATTTGCTGGATTTTCCCTTGTTGGTTATAAAAGGAATTTAGCACTATTGGACATATGTTATTTTTTGCCGGGGGTCTTAAGCAAATGGAAGAAGGCCCACAGCGAAGTGAACCGACCTGATCAATGACCATTTTTAGTTGATTTTGTGGCAAATGTTTGGTAGATGGCCCCAAAAATCGAGAGGTGATCCACCTGTTTGTTCCAGGTGCTTTGGGCAAGCGAGCCACAAGTATTGTGTCTTCACTGTTCTTGGATCAAGTTGTTTCTTTTGATTTGGTTTCTTGTCTTTTTGGTTTGGCTCATTTTTGGGCGGCTGCAAAAAGTTTGCAAGCCCATCCCAAGGTTGTGAAGAAATGGTTGGGGAGGAGGGATTTCGACTGGAGATCTCCTTTTTTTGGGAGCCATTTTGTGGGAAGACTAGATCAATGGAATTTGGCCTAGGACCACAAGCCACCCCCTATGCGTCACACACACACACATACAACACAGCACAACAAAAAGAACAAAACACAGCACCCACACGCACACCACTTTAAAGGGAACCCAAATAGGAATTTCCCATCTTGTCACAAACCTACATACACCAAGCGCATGCCTTAAAGGGACATGGGATTTGGCAATCTTGGGCATCGGGAACCTGAAAGGGAACTTCCTCCAAAGGGAACTTTTGCGGGTTGCCCAGTGGATTTCACCCTCCCTTTTTGCTCGCTTCCTGCGTGGCTTTGGGAGGTGGTGAATTTCAAGTCAGCGCCTAGGTTCCTCATTGGCCATGACCTGGTTTCATATGGGCTGCAGTATGACCAAAATCAACCTTCATAACCATGTTGGTAGAACCAAAAGTCAGTGGGTGTCCATCGCTGCTCAAGGGAGTTTTGTTCTGGTAGGGTGATGTTGAAAGGATGAGGTCGTGACTCATTCCGCCAGGGCCCGCTTTTTGGACCTTAGAAAAGGAGACGAACCGTGGCATTTGGATAGGGTGTAGCAAATATATGGCCCTGATTTACCTGCTTGTTTCATAACCAACCACGGTTTCAAGATTCAGGTAGCCCCTATTTGGCGGCTTGGATTTTTGGATTGGCGGCTTGGGAGATTGAACCCCCGCTTTCTTCTGAAGCCCATTTTGGAGAAGGCACCTCCTTAGGGTCCAAACCACCGAGCGAGACCACAAGTTCGGAGTAAGCTGAACAAATGCATGCGAGGGTGGATGGCCTGGATGTCGCAAGTAGGGAAACCGGTGAGCCGCAATGTGGCACGCGCACTTGCAAACGCTCTGAACAACACACAGTGGGCGCATGCCACTCTGTAAGCATGTTTGCACCAGACCCGGGAAAACGATGCATGGCCAATCATATCACGGTCCGGTTTGGACATGCCAGATTGGGTTCTGTCTATTCACCTCACTCCCTGAGTTAATGGACTTCAAACCTTTGACAAGTGTACAGGGCTCCTTAAAAGAAATTCATTTTGCAACCATTTGAAACATGTGGCTTTTTCCACCAAAATAAAGGGAAACCGCAATTCACAAGGCAATGTTCAGGTGTATAATGTAAGGATCCCTGCTGTACCAAGGTGGCAAACAAGAAGTTTTGGAGGTTTTCGGGCCGCTCAGGAAGTGAGTCACCTTCTTGGGGGATTGGGGAGCCGGTCCGAATCCCGGACATCCCGGAGCCCGGACCCTGAGCCGCCGAAGCGGCGAGACGGCCTTGCGATCTTTGAAAAATCACGCCTATTTGGTTCAGAATATGTTTCTATTATAATCCCTTAGTGGTTTTAAAAGGAATCTAGCACTACTCGAAGCATGCTTATATTTTCCAGTTATTTTCCCTTCTTGGTTCTAAAGGGAATCGCTTTCGCTTCTGGAAAAATTGCGTCGCTTTTTCACCAGGGGGCAAACACGGCAATGGAAGATCCTCTCACTCCCTGAGCTCCGTTTCGGACCGGTGGGTCACTTGGGATTGGTTGCCACGCTAGTGATGAAGCAAAAGTGGAATGGTTTTCGGTTCACCTTGCCGAAAAACAGGTGCGGAAATTCCGCCTCGGGAATTCTCTACGTGGTTTTGGGTTCACCAACTAGGTCCCCCAGCTAGGTGCCCTGCTCTCCCCTTTTTGGTTGGTTTTGGGTTCCCCCAATATAGACTACAGGAAAAAGTTGGTACCCTTATTCGAGCCTCTCTACTGGAGGACCTAGTGTTCTTTGGTGCATTTTGCCAAGGGATGTTAGGGAGCAGAAAGCAACCAAGTGACTTTTTTGTTGGCCGGTTTTGGTAGCGTTGGCCACTGCAACCAGGAAGTGAGTACTGGAACCCCCAAAATGGGTGGTTTCCTTTTGGTTAACCCATCCACAAACGGTACCCTCACAAAAGAAACCACCCACTTGCATTTCATTCCTGGAACCACAGCCACACATGAAACTATAGAGGAGCCCCCCCCCCCCTTTTCCCCGCCCCTCAAAGAAGGCGCCCTGAGGTTCTGCTTGTTCCTTGTGGGTGCCCTACATCGACCTTTGTTGACCTTTTGGTTTTCCACTTTCGATCCATTTGTAGTCAAAACTGTGGATGGATGCGAAATCCATCCAACGCACCACCTAAGAAACCTTGGGAATGATGATTCCCCCGTAAATGCCAACAAAATATGGTTCCCCATTGTTTCTTGGGTGGGCAGGAATTTGTGCATTCACAGCACCAACAAGTGATCACCTTTTTTATGTGTGGGTCCCTTGGGCAAGTGAGAGGCATGGAGGCATCCGCCCGTTTTCCTGGGCTAAGGTTTCGAAGGTCAAAAGAAGTTGTCGCCACAAGGATCCGAGGCTAAGGTGGAGCTCTGGAGCTCTGGCCACATGCGCTAGAAGCTGACTGGTTTTCTTGCGATCGGTGCACTAGGTAGGGAATGAGAAATGGAATAAGCCATAGGGGATGGTTTATACCGTTCATTCCCTCACTCCCTGCCCATCGCACCAGCAAGTTTTGCGGAGGACTCGCTCAGTCTACAGGTGTTTCCCCCTTCCCCCGCAGCATCTGATTGCAGGATGCTTGCCACGATTATTGCATTCGCATGTGCGACCCACACATGGAGAAGGCAAGCCGAGAGAATCGATGTGCGCACGAAGCACGAAGGGTCCTCGCAAGGGGCCCGCCCCGTTCAGATCGAGGCTGCAAGGCGGGCAAAGATAGCCTGCAGCTGCAAAAGACCGCCTAGGATAGAGCTGGGCTTGCCGCGCAGGCCAAGCTTGTCAAGCTTCATCCGGGAGACAAACCTAAGTTTTGCCTTAGCTGGGGATGCCTCAGGCGGGATTTTCTTTTTTGAAAGGAGAGAACAAAAAGGAGCCCTCCAGCAACGACCAGAGTGGAGAGAGGGGTGCGAAGGCCCAGGACGAGAATTTGAGAGTCCCGGCATCAGGAAAAGTTTAGATTCTGGGTCATTGAAGCTCTAAATCGCCCTTTACAAGAGATCAGTTCCCCTTGACCAGATAGCATTATGTAGTAGGAAGAATTGAGAGGGACACAGGCAGGGGGTACTTGTTTGTACTTTCTTTTGACGGGAGATCAATTGGAAAGCCAACATGTTTGTGACCTATGCTTTTGGGGCCTTTTCTATTTTGACCTATATCCGTTTTCGTTTGTTTCAGTCTTTGGCAATGTTCAGGCACGAACGGTGCAAGCCCCGCAAGCTGCGCGCCAATGCAGGCCAAAGACTCGATCCAATGAGCAGCGCAGTGCGTGGAAGAGAAAAGCGGACAGGTCCGTTCACTGACGCAGGAAGCCGTGCCTGCAAGTCTTTTCTGATGGATTCAATCATCACCAGTTTGGCGAATTTGAGTGGGCTTCCGTTGGTGTGGGCGCTTTTATGGTAAATACGTTACCCCCCCCCCCCCCCACCGACCAACATGGCAGTGCACAGACCCACTTTCCAAGAGGAAAGCAGTCTTACACTCACTTCCTCAGTTCATGAACTTTAAGCTTTTTGGGAAGACAATTTTAATGGTAAATATAAAGTTTGGACTTTTTCTGGGCCATCCACCCAGCAGGTGAGTACAGGGGTTTTGTGCACTTCCATGTTAGTCGGCGGGGGTGGGCATGACTCCCCACCTGGGGCCCCCGGGCCCGAGCCGAGGCCATTTCCTGGGCGGACTGCGACCATTTCAGCCAGGCTGGGCTGCTTCAATTTGCAGAAACGGCTGTGGGTCAAATGGGATCCCCGTGAGACCAATTGGCAATGCAACCTGAGCATGACAGAAAAGACAAAAACTCATAAATGGCTGTGGGTCAAAATAATGGGCATCCCATTTTGGTTGGCAGGTGAATCCACCACCCAGTTTAGAACCTATTTTAGTGGGGATTGGGATGGTCACTGGGGGTACGACTTGGATTTTGCCCCATGGCCAAATCAATGCCCTTCACCCACTAACATGGAACCTGACGCAAGGACCCCCGAACGTCAGGTTCCATGTTAATTGGTGGGAGGGTGTTGTTTTTCCCCGCTGGTTTGCTTTAAAGCGAGTCTCAGCGAGTGTATCACTATAGGACAATGTTTGCGTTTGCTGCTTTTTTTTCTAGAGGGCTTGAGCATATGGAAGTTTGGGTTGGAAATTGACAGGGTTCGGGTAGGCAAGTGGTTGAAACCACAGCCGAACCTCACCAACTTCAACGCGTTGAGTGTTTTTTTTGTTTGTGTGTTTTTTTGTGGGTTTCCAACGACTCTGATTTTGATGAACACGAAGGCAAGGTACCCTCCCATCCACGAAGGAGCCTTATGGGGGGGTCCTGCAAAACCATTTTCCTAGGGGTTGCGTGGTGGGTTCCACGGAAGACGTGTGGGTATGCCTCCAGTTCTTGGCCAGCGCAAGCTGGTCGAAATTCCCAGAAAGAGGATCGATCCGGGTCGGGTCGGTGGCTGGGAAGCCCCATTTCCGGACTTGATGCATTATGGGAAGACAGAGTTAGTGGTATATAAGAAGTTCGGACTGTTTCCCGCTCATGAAGTGAGTTTAATGGGTTCAAACCATCCAAACCACTTAAGCGTTGCCAGTTAAGGAGTCGAAAAACGCCCTCCCCCCCCTCCCCCCCCCTGCACAAAGCCCGCTTTTTTGGAGCATCGCCCCAGGGATTCCGGGATGCGAACTTTGGCTGACATGGGGATCCCAGACAACTGTTTGTAGGGCGTCCCTTTAACTAGGCCCCCCAGCCAGGTGCCCTTCTCTCCCCTTTTTTGTGGTTTCGGGTTCCCTAGAATAGACAACCAAAACAAAGTTGGTACCCTCATTCTAAGCTCTCAAATCTAGAGGACCTAGTCAAGCAACCTGAAGGGAAAGGCTGCTCATGGCCACTCTGAGTCGCAGGGATCCCTCTGATTTTTTTGCAGATGCGTGCCACAAGATGATGCGGGGCAAAGCGTTAATTGTTTGTTTCCTGAATGTGATTAGCCATGGTTTATTTCATCACCAGGGATGTCGCGGTAGTGACTGACCTGTGGTGTTTGGCTCAAGGCTCAAGTTTTGGGTTCCGTCGCGCCTCGAATGGGCGTCGCCGAACCCCTGCGTCGACCGACGGCATCTCGGGGGAGAAAGAGACCTCGGGCCGCCGCCAGGTTGGTAGGGACCAGTCGTGCGGCCTGTTGTCGACCAAGGTTGCGGGTTAACCCTTTTCTTGTTTGGTTTGTTTCCCTTTTGGTTGTTGTTCTCTGGTGTGTGGGAAACCCTGATCTTTGGGACCGGGGATTGGTTTGCTTTTGGGGAACCTTTCTTTTGTGGCTTGTTTACCCCAACTTACCCATTGCCTGGGCACAGGCTCGTGCCCGAATCACAGGTTATCAGCCGTAGGACTTTCCTACGCGCTTGAGACCATCAACTACAAGCTCTATGTCGACCCCACGATCTCGAAGGAGCGTCGTGGATGAGGAGGCCATCCTAGGTGGCCTCCGCTCAGGTGAGGACCTGCCGGACTATGACTACGAGGATTTCGAAGCAGGTTCGACAGGTCAGGACCGCAGGGGTGAAGATCCCGGTAGGGATACACCCAGGGGCCGTGGCAGGTACGCCGACGATGGAGACGATCGTATTTTCCGCCAGGCCACTGATGACGAGCGGACACGAAGGGTTTACTCCGGTAGGAGTGGCTCTGAATCAGGTCACAGGCGTGGACATTTTGACTTCACCAGCATGGCGATGGACATGGCCCGCCCTCATTCGGATGACCCGGAGGCCATGCCGATTCGACCTCCGAGATCTCTTGTTCCAGGTGAGTCGCAGGTCTCGGATGAGTTTGAGAGTAGGCCGCAGGGACCAGGAACTATGGTTCTGGTTCCGGGAGGTATCCCGGGCCGATCCACTGGTTCTCAGAATCCAGGTCAGTTTGATGAGCACGAGGAGCGGAAATTCACGGACTTCGGATACGATGATCTGTTGAGATCAACCGCAGGTTGGGGCAGTAGCTCAAAGCAGGGGTCTGATGCCGGTAGGCCCAACCCTAATACTGCCAAATCTGAGTCTTATGATGGCGAAGATTACAATTTTGCGGATGAGGAGGAGAGCCATTCGCGCCGAGATGCAGGCAGCCGTGAGACTGCAAGGACTAATCCCGCCGCTGCCAAGTTTGAGGTCGATGATGATGATGAGTATGCCGCGTTTGCGGATCGCCGTGATGAGGAGGAGGACCAACCACGACGAAATGCTAGGATCCGTGATGCTGCGAGGCCCAGGAGCCTCTCTCGTGGAGCCGTCAGGGACCTTCGTGTTGACAGGGACGCCAGAAGCGAGAGAGAGAGAGCCAGGGAAAGTCGGGAAGTTCTTCGGGGATTGGAGGCCATTCATGACCGCGAGGGACCGGTAGGTCCCCCGGCTATTGGTGATTCCCCGAATGTTCCCCCCTTTCCCAACATCACATTTGGAGGTCCGTTGAGTCAGAGAGACGTGAGCTCGAACCGGGTTACTGGTTCACCGAGGATCACTGAGCGGGCTGCCGATGTTGTTGGGACAGGTGCCAGAGATGGTCGGCTTGCCGATGCACTCGGGATCGAAGATCGTCCGTCGATCGCTAGCCCGTTAGGGCGAGATACCAGTGATCTTGAAACTCTGAGGTCAAGCAACGAGTTCACACCTCAATGGGGTTCGACTGCCAGGGAACGTAGTGTTTCTGCAAAGAGACCGCCACCTCTCGCCGCTGAGACCGATAGGTCAAAGGCGAGGAGGGCTAGCCCCTCACCAATGGATTCAACTCCGCAGGATGAGGAGATGCCCGATCCCGCTGATGTTCACATCCACTCCACCCCCGAGTCACGTGCATCCAACATTGATCCTCGATCTGGCGATAGCCGGAGAAGGGGATCTACCCCGAGTAGACCATCCAGGATTGATGATTGTCCTGTGGATGACCCCGGAAGACATGCCGGGGCTAGTGGGGCTCCTGAGAGGATCGAGATATCGACTCCTCCCGCCCTCAGATCTCAGTCTTCCGGCGAATCAGCTGACGCTAGGGCGAAGGAGGTGTTCGATTTGCACATCCAGGAGATGCTCGAGAGAGGTGAGGTTTCCGGCTCAGTCGCGAAGGCGTTCCACATCTTTGCTGACCAAATCAGGGTACTGAACGGTCAGGTGAGTTCCATGCGAAGGGAATGGAGCGACGAGAGTCAACGGACAAAGGACAAGGTCGATCGCTTGGCAGCTGAGGTTGCGACCCAATCTGATGCCGGGAGGATGCGAATGATAGTTCAACGGTTCGCGAGGGAAGTTATTCCCGATAGCAAGGCCATTGTGAGGCAAGCCATCGATGAGCAAGCCGAGGTCGTGGAGCAGAGGATTAACCTACTGTCCCACGAGGTCCATGAATCTGTCAGGGACAATGAGGCATCGACTGATCGGCTTCGCCTGATGATTCAGGAAAATAGTGAGGCTGCCCGCAGAAGCCATGCTGCTTCTGAGGACGAGACCCTTAAGGATTTGGACAAGCTTGAGAAACGGATGTTCTCGGTAGAGAAAACCGTTGGGATGCGGACACCGGCAGGTGTATGGAACCCGAATCCTGTCGCGAATCTGTCCGATAGGGCCAGCAGCAGTGTAGTTGACGCGAATTTCAGGGAGTTAAACCTGAAGATTGGGGATGCTCTCCTTGAACACGAGAAGTTTGCTAAGTGGGCCTCTGAATCTATGGAAGGGGTCAAAGAAGAGCACACTCGTCTTGTTAATCGAGTGTCTAGACTGCAAAGTGGAAGGGGATCTCAGGAGGTCGATAGACCATCAGGGCATGATTCCCCGCAGGACTGGCATGAGGCTGTTGACGAGATCAATCGGAAGATGCATGATCTGGCTCGAGGAATTCAACGTCAACGTCGGGATCATGATGACATCATTTCGAGGTTTGAAACCGTGAAGTCACATGTTGAACAGTATGAAGCGAGATCGGCAATTGTGAATCGGGTCGTTGATGGCATCCAAGGGCAGATCCGTAATCTTCCTGCCAGCAGTGACCAAGTGCAGCCTGCCGTTAGGCGAGAGCTCGGCACATTCCGGAGTACACTTGAAGGTGTTATGCGGAGAGTCAGCGCTATCGATGGTAACGTGCGTAACCTTAGCGCCGCGAACAACAGAATCATGTCCCAGCTCTTTGAGATGGAGGGTCAATTTGACGAGGCTGCTGGCATGCTTCAGGGTGTCCAGCAGATTAATGAAGCTCCTCCACAACCCAGAGAAAGACGGAATGTTGGTTACCATGCGTTTGCGGGGCAAGGACATAGGATCAGGTCACCGACGCCTACACCAGGGGAAGGTGACGGCCGGGGTACTGGCCTGCCGGTGAGACCAGGCGAAGGCGTTGTTTTGCCTGATCATGTTTTGCCGAATGTGCCCGATAGGGTCGATCCTTCTCGCGCAGACAGGCATCCCATCTATCCCGTTAGGGAGAGGTCCGACAGCAGGAGCAGGAGAGTTCGGGGGTTGCCTGACAGGTCGCATTCGCCACCGGAGCGTGCAAGGGGTGGTCCCCGCGCGCGCGCAAGGGGGGACGTTTCTATTTCCCCCAATAGGGATGCGGGTAGGAATAGGAGCCCGAGGCCTGCTGCCGTCCCCGATAGGGGATCTGAGGCCCGGAGTCGACAACCGAGGGGGGAGAGGCCGATCCGCGATAGCGGGAGCGTCTCTCCGAATTTTGATAGGCCAATCCGCGATAGCGGGAACGTCTCTCCGAACCCAGGTCGTCATTCAGGAGGTGGTGGGGATAATAGGGCCCATGCCGACATCCAGAGTCCTGGTGATGAGTGGAGGACTCCTGGGAGCAGAGTCAGCGCCGACAACCAGAGTCCCGGCGATAGGCGAGGGACTGCTGGAGCTCCTTCGGATCGTGGACAGGCCTCAGCGCCGGCTGCAAGAGGGGCTCCCGGCGGTGATGGCCCAGACGCGCCGAAGATTTGTGCCCTTGATGATCCCAACGACCGTAGGCACCCGAATGCTGAATTCTCGTGTGTGACATGCAGTCGTGAGTTCTGCGGGCTTTGCCGTGGTGACGATGGGGACTGTTGCAATTGTCATTTCTTGAAGATGAAATGCTGGGCATGCCGCAAGAATGCTCAGGAGGTCTCCATGTATCTCTGCACGGATTGTGGGACTCACGTCTGTGAGAATCACAGTTACTTCGGAAATGACGGCCTTGAGCGATGTGCACGCTGCAATATTCGGCATGAACGCGCTCAAGCTGGACCGCCCCCTCCTCCTCCTCCCGGGGGAGGTGGTGGGCGAGGCGGATCACCTGGTCAAGGTGGAAGCGGAAGTGGTGGGCCTGGACATGCCCCAGCTCCACCGCCAGGTCCTGGACATTATGGTGGAGGCCAAGATCCCGCTGGGCCTTCTGGAGGCCCGAGTGGAGGGGCTCCTACCGGGGGTTACCCTGGTGGAGCGCCTGGGTTCCACGGTAGTGCTGCGGATGCCCATGGATTGGGAACAATCAGTGTGGTTCCAGCTTCTATGGTCCTGCCTACGGAGGTGGCGTTAGTCACCAAGGGGTTGGCGCTGGCGTTAGTCAGTCTAGCAATGCCACAGGTTACCCCTCAAGTGTTGCGAGCGGTGGTAACCTTGGGCCGGGTCTTAGCCTCGGCTATAGTGTGAGTGGTGCCGGTAGGCAGGGAGATGGTGGTCTTCTCCCTGAGGCCTTGAGGGGAGATGATGGACGGGACAGGTGCACAAAGTGCAGCAGAATCCCTGAGCCTGGTTTCCCTCTTGTTCCTTGCGTTGGTTGCGGAATGAGGGCGTGTGAAGTTTGCTGCCCTATGCCTGCGAGACTGTGTGAAAGTTGCAGGATTACCTCATGTACCCCGATAGGGGCTCTCATTTCCACCGTTGTCGATAAGGTTCCATCACAAGTGCAACACAATCGTGCTGCCTGCCGAGCCGACAGCTGATAAGCTGCGGGAGTGGCTTTCAGAGATCAAGGAGAGGGTCAGGAATGCTTTCAGCTTTGACTCTGACTACGCGTTAGCGTGGATATCAGAGACTGAGAGGCTTGACTATGATGCTCTTGGCGGACCCTGCAAGTACCCGATTTTGGACTCAAACTTCACGAGTGCTATCAGGGAGTGTATCAAGACCAGGGCTGTTAGGGACAAGATGAATCGCCTGACCGAAGCCGCTCAGAATATGAGTCCCCCCAGGGTATCAAGGGGAGACAGATCTTGAAGCTTCTGCTGAACCACCTGCAGACTGGAGTCGAAGACGACCAGACCTTCAAGATCGCTGAGTTGACCAGTCTTAAGTGCCGGCAGACAGGTCACTCCGATGATGAGGCAAGGCTCCGGAGTTATCTGAGCACCTGGGACAATCTCATTTCTGGGATTAGGAAGAAGATCGATGATGGGGTACTATTGGCTGTGTTCATCGAGAACGTTCGTCATCTGCGCTGTATGCGGCCTGACATTGAAAGGTGGGATCGCGATATGACCGTTAGGTCGTTCGCGTGGCTTTATAAGGCTTGTCAGGACTGTGTCGAACGGTGGCAGAAGCGCCAGAACACGCTCCAGATGTACCAGACCTTTCACGAACAAAGGTCACGATCAGGCTCTCAATCCCGGGAGAGGGATCGGCATCCTGGTGCCCCTGGTGTTGTACGGCGGTACGACCCACTTGCCAGGAAGAGTGATCCCAGCCCTTCAAGGTCCGTTAGGTCCGGAAGGGATGGGAAACCCGACGGAAAACCAAGATCATCTTCGCCCGGAAGGAGCAGTCAAAGGGACAGGGCTTCACCAGGAAGAGGCAGTCAGAGGGACAAGCGCACGCCATCTCCCAAGTCGCCGAGAAGACAGTCCCCTGCTGGGCCTGCTGATCGGGCGTGCTGGGAGTATACGAAGACTGGGAAGTGTCAATATGGCCGGGAATGCAGGTTTGAGCACGACAAGAGCCCAAGGAACCCCGCTGCGCCTTCTACGCCGAGGACTGGAGATAGGCCCGTTAGGGACAAGCCTATGTTCTTCGGATACTGCTACGACTGGATGTATGGCAAGTGCACAGCTCAGCCGTGCAAGTACCTGCATCAGAAGCCACCACCAGGCACGAAGCCTATCACGCCTCGTTCCACTGCCGGTCCGGTTGTTGAGGATGAAGAGGGGGATACCCCTAGATCGCCAACGCCCAGTCCTCCCGATAGGGAGGCGAGGCGTCTCGACAGCCCCGCTCAAGGATTGACGGATTTTTAGGCGGGGCGGGCCGTTACCCTGAGGCCAACCGTGTTGTTGTGGCGTGTCCAGCTATGTGGGCTGTTGCCCCAGCTACCGGTGGGTCTGCACCGGGTTGCCTTCCTCCTTGCGTTAGCAGTTGGGAGAAAAGCGAGCGAGGCGCATTGTTCTTCTCCGGCACTACCGGTGGAGGTCCTAAATGGGACCAAGTCATTTGGAGACGGACAGTTGACGCAAATGGGACCGTGATCGAGGATATCGGGGTGAACTTTTGTGATCGCCGAGCAACCTTGTTCAGGAGACTCCCAAGACGAAGTGATACCAAGACGACGTTTTGGTACTGTGATGATGCGGAGGTTGCACTGTCCTGGAGGAAGAAATACTTCCCGAAGGGTCCCGGTAGGGAACCTCTCAGGGTCAAGATTCCCGATCTTCCTGATGTGTTTGTTGTCTCGATTGAGAATGACAATACGGGTAGGGTCGTGAATCGCTGCCGTGAGGCTGGATACAGCCATCCAAATGCGATCAAGTTCCCTTCGCGCAAGAGAATTGCTAGGGAGGTTCAAAGTGCTCTGATAAGAGCAGCGGCTGTTCACGCCCAAGTGCTCTTGGACAATGACGAGGACATCGATACCAACCCTGGTGATGTGCGGGGACATCGCGTTGTACGAAAGCCAAAGTACACTCAGAAGGTCGCTGCACCTGTTGGATACGGTGGGGTGAGGTGGCTGGTAGATACTGGTTGCCCAATGGATCTGGTCGGTCTCGATGATTTGAAAGGACCCGATAGGGCCCTGATTGCCAAAGGCGGACACACTCATGCGCTGCACACTGCCAACGGGGCGACTCGCACCGCTGGTCGTGTTGACGCCGATGCTGGCAACCTGGACGAGGTGATTGAGGCACACGTCCTTGAGTCCACTCCATCCATCATATCCGTTGGAAAGCGTTGTATGGATATGGGATATTCGTTTGAATGGGCTGCAGGTTGCAAACCTACTCTCACGTGTCCTTCGGGCCGAACGGTGACATTGGATGTCGTCAACAACGTGCCATATCTTCCTTATGGTGACACTCAGTTCGTTTCTCCCACTCTTGATGATGCTGAGCCAATCCCTGCTATGCCTGCCCCCGGGGCGGCGTATCGAGGGCTTGAAACCAGCGAAATTCCGCTGTGCAGATCTGAGCTTGCGGCCAAGAGTGGGCTACAGGACACCTGGCGCACTGAGCGGTCGGGCCATGTTGTGAAGGAGCACCGGCTTCCGCGCAAAGCAAAGTTTGTGCCGATAGGCGATGATTGCCCCGTTGGGGTTGATCGATTGGATAACTACAGGAAAACTGTCGTTCATCGAAATGGGGTTACCCATGAGGTGCTGGTTGATAGTCTATGGGAGTTATCCGAAAGGGATCAGCATGCGATAGCATCTGATGTCCCTTGGACGGGTGAAACGTGGTTTCGGGTCAAGTGCGAGACCGTCGCTCTTCCCGGAAAGGCGGAACAGGGGGGTGAGGGCGGTAGCCACTCACCACCTTTTCCTGGCCCGGGGGAAGGGGATGATGGTGACATAGTCGAGATAAATTTTCTCTCCGGACTCCGCACAGAGGCTGAATGGCGGGCTGATGCTAAGACGCTTCGCCATATGCTTACCCATCTCCCGAAGAACCCCTATTGCCCGCACTGCCAGCGTGCGAAAATGGAGAATGTCAAGCTTCGCCGCAAAGGTGGTGCTGCTGCGCATGACGTGGTAAGTTTCGGGGACCTAACCACTGCTGACACGATGGTGTTGCGCGGATTGAAGGATCGAGGCTTTCATGGCGAGGCGGACGCGATAGTGTTCTATGACCTCGCTACTGATTACCTCGAAGTCCTCCCTGTGCAATCCAGATCCCGTAGCAACACGCTGGAGGCATTTCGCAGGTTTGCAGGGGGGCAAACTCTGAAGTTAGTGTACAGCGACCAGGCCCCAGAGCTGAAGAATGCTGTCACTACGCTTGGAGCATTGCACCGGCTTTCTACACCGGGCATGCCCAAGACCAATGGCCTGATCGAGAACAAGGTTAAGCTCGTTCTTCACGGGGCACGTGTGCTCCTGCGTCAAGCTGGATTTGAACCTCGATGGTGGCCATTTGCCGTTAGGCATTTTTCCATGGCAAGGAACATCGAAAATCGCGGTGAGGGATCACCGTGGATGCGACGCCACGGTAACGGGAACTTCAGCGGAGTCATTCTGCCGTTTGGTTGTCTGGTCGACTTCTACCCCATTGCTCCCAAGATTCGCAGGGATAGAAAGGGGGGGGTTCAAAACGCCCAAAACGACTCCAAACATGCTGGGAAGATCGACTCAGAGGACGTTGATGAAGGAGGAGACCACTGGATCGCAAATGAAGACGAGAAGGTTCTCACTCGCGTCCACGTTGAAGCGCGAACCGAGCTCTTTATCCCGATAGGGACGAGCTGTCCAGTCAAGATCAAAGACCTTGGCAGGAGGCGGAGCACAGTCCTCAACTATCTGGACGGATCGACCGAATTTGTTGTTGACGAAAACTGGCTCCAGGCCGAGAACGACCGTGGAGGTAACCATGAATGGACTGGAGAAACTCATTTCGACTGTGATTTTGATCAGATCGATGAGGACGAGGCCGAGATCTATGAGAACGAGGAGTATGAACCCGAATGCAACGACGAGCCGGACTTTGTTCCCATTGATGAGGTAGAGGTTGAAGAGACAAGCGTCACTACTGCCCTGCCCGCCGAGAAGAAAGAGCGGGACTTCATCAAGATAGAGGAGGATCCGAAGTTCGCCCCATCTTCCAAGCCAGGCCTATTTCTGGGCTATCGGTTAGAACCAGGGGGGCTGTGGAAGGGCGACTATCTCGTTGCTGATCTCGAGCACATCCAAAGGGGTCTCAGGAAACCAAGTGTACACCAGGTCAAACGTATCTGGAAGAACCCTGAGGAGCCCTACGTGTTCCCGATGTTGGCATCCTATGACGCTAGGACTCGGACCATTCGGGAGGCGTTAGCTGACCGAAGAGCCGACTTTAAGCCGAGTAAGAGGATCAGGGATGAATTCGACTTTGATGAAGGTCGATTTGATGATCCTGATGATGATGACGATGACCAACAGGACGAGGGGGGCGGTAGCTCTTCCAAGTCCGATGGGGCCATTCAGAGCAAGGCTGTCCAAGGGAGTGGTGACGCGTGCGTCTCAGATTACTGGGAGCGGCACGACGAGGACAGCGCCTGGTATCGTATCCACGTTGAGGTGCGGAAGAAGTTCTTCGGGACGACGAACGAGGACCTTCCTCCAGGTGGTCCTTCGCATGAGGAGCTTGACACCGTTAGGGTCACGCACATGCGGGGGCTTGATGCCGTTGGAAATTGGGTGAGAGATGATCGTCATCACGATGCTCCCAATCATCGGCACTTCACGCGTGGATTTTGGACTGGTGTGACCATCCTCTTTGATAAGGGATGTGCTCCCCACGGTAGGTTTAAGCCAAAGGAAGAAGGAGCCAAACCTGCCGGAGGTCCGAAGAAGGGTCATAAGCTGCACGGAGACAGGATCGACTATGGCCAGTCCGCCGATAGGCGTGAGCGGCCATACGCAGGCACCGGAAAACCCAATTCAATCGATGCGGATAGTTGGAGACAGATGTCCACCCGGTCTCGGGAGATATATGTTCAAACCGAACGGGAGTTATCCCTAAGGGAAGAAAGACGCCGCGAACATCCTGAGAGGGACCCGGCTGCTCCAGCGCCTGGCCGCAAGCTCCTCATCGAGTTTGCGTGTGAACCTGACTCGCGTTTGTCCGCAGTGATGATGGAGTGTGGAGGCGATGCAATTCGCGTTCACGTTGGCTCATTTGACATCACCAAAGCCAAAGACGTTAGTCGGCTTATTGGGATCATCGAGGATAATCCTGGGTGTGACCTGTGGGCGTCAATTCCGTGCGGACCGTGGAGTACATGGCAGTATGTCAACCTTTCAATTCACGGTGCTGAGTTTGCATCACACCTGAACGATCTTAGAAGGAATTCTCAGGTCATGTTTGCGGCGTTCCTGCGGGCCTCCCGAGCCGTTAGGCGAGGAGGGGGCAGGGTTGCATTTGAGTGGCCTAGACACTGTCTTGGATGGAAGCAACCGTTCATGCAGAGGTTTCTTGCTGATCCTGATGTTGAGACCGTTGATTTCGACGGCTGTGATTTCGGGATGCAGGACAAGGACGGTGTGCCAATCAGGAAGCAGTGGAAGGTTGCGACGACCTCCAAGGAGCTCATCGATGAGCTGTCAGGTCGGAAATGCAAGCACGAGAAGGGATACCTTCATGCACGCATTGAGGGGTCAGTCACCCCTACGACTGCTCTCTATCCGAGTGAAATGTGCGAGGCAATCGTTGGAGCGTGGTACCCGAACGGCACTTTCAAGAAGGTCGCAAATGCAATGCCGGTCGAGGTTGACCCGGTTGAACAGCGATGGAAGAAGAAGCCGAATACCTTGTACGTCAGTCTTGACAGTGAGGCTGCCAAGATCCCGACGCGGGCTACTTCGGGAAGTGCGGGTTTGGATACCTATGCCTCTGAGGGAGCATGTATTCCCGCAGGGGGGTCAGGCTTGGTCAACACCGGAATCTCGATAGAGATGCCCGCTGGGGTATATGCTAGGATAGCTCCCAGGTCAGGACTAGCCGTGAAGAACAGGATCGCTGTAGGCGGTGGGGTCATTGATCCCGACTACGACGGAGAGATCAAGGTCATCCTCTTTAATCATGGGGATGAGGACTTCGTCGTAAACCCTGGGGACCGCATTGCGCAGATCGTACTGGAGCGTGTTATGCTCATCGACGCGTCGATCGTCCCTAGGAAAGCCAAGCGGGGAACCGATAGGGGATCCGCGGGTTTCGGAAGCACTGGTATAGCTGCTGCTGCCCCTACGATTGGATCTGATGGAAAGACCTTTGAGTTCTCTATGCCCAGGGGGGAGATATCCCTTTCTCATCGGCCGAAGAGCTCAGGTGTCTTTCCTCCCTTGTATGCTTGTGTCGCTAGGCCAGTGAACAAGAAGGAACAAGCTGGGAATGCCAAGGCTAAGGCCGCTCTTCAGAAGGAGTGGGACAAGTTAACTTCGCAAGGATGCTGGGACTTGTCGACCGTCCAAGAATGGCATGATGTTGCGGCCAAGGCACGTAAGGAAGGGGAGAAGATCCATGTTGGCAGAATCTTCGACATTTGTGTCGAGAAGAATCACGAGCTTCCGGAGGACGATCCAAATCGCAAGTATAAAGGGCGAGTCGTGTTCGAGGGATGTTTTGTCCGTGATGAGATCGGGCATTGGGCCCTGTTCTCCGAGAACACCTCCTGCCCCGCTACTATGGCGGCGGGTAAGATGGGTGATGCTCACGGGTTACTCCCAGGGAATCTTCTGGAAGTGAGTGATGGGGAGTCTGCGTACACTCAGGCCCGCTTGAAGGGAAAGAAGACTTGGGTGAGGATTCCTCGCGATCAATGGCCACCTGAGTGGTTCGACGGCAGCGGAAATCCCAGATACAAGGATCCGGTCGTTGTCCTCGTGCTTGCACTATATGGACATCCGGATGCTGGTACCTTTTGGGAACAGCACTGCGAGGCAATGCTGAAGAAGTCGGATACGTCAAGGTGAAGGATTGGGCCAGCGTGTTTAGGCATGAGGAGCTCGACCTCTTCCTTGTCGTGTACGTGGATGACTTCAAGATGAGTGGGCCGGCGAAGAACATCGCAGAAGGATGGGCGCTGATCTCGAAGGTCATCAAGATGGAGGAACCAAGGCAGCTCAAGAGATATCTTGGCTGCGAGCACGAATTCACGCAACAGGTGGTCAAGGGTCACTTTGACCCGAGACTAGCGTGGACGGTCGGCAATCCTCCTGATAAGGAGCAACCCGACTTGAGGTTTGGTCCAGAGGGGTTACTCTCTAAGGACATCCCCAAGCCGGAAACCACGATAAGGTTCATCAAGTACAGCGAGAGCAGCTTCATGCAGGCGTGTGTCGATAGATACATTGAGCTGTGTCAGGGAAAGTACCCGAAGAAGCTGCAGAAGGTTGAAACTCCGTTCCTGGACGAGAGCAAGCCGGAGTTTGACGAGAATTCCGTCAATCCTGAATTTGACAAACTCTTCAACCAGGCGATGGACATGGAGACCGTCAATGCGCAGCCAGGATGCCTCGGAAATGACGCGGCGGCGGTGCTGATGAAGGTTCTCTACGGAGCTCGGATGGGCAGATATGACCTAATTCGTCCCGTGCAGGCGTTAGCCAGCCGGGTCACGAAGTGGAATCATCTTTGTGACCGCAAGCTCCACAGGTTAATTTCATATGTGAACTCTACGCTCGATCTTCATTTGTACGGTTGGGTGGGCGATAGCCCAGAGTTCATTGAGTTGGTTGCTTACTGTGATGCGGATCTGGCTGGGGATCGTACTGATTCCAAGAGCACGTCGGGAGTGCTCATTTGCCTTGTGGGTCCTAGGACCTACATGCCCATCACTGGAGTAAGCAAGAAACAGACTTCCGTTTCGAAGTCGACTCCGAAGCAGAGATTGTTGCTCTCGACCATGGAGTGTCCAAGGAGGGAATGGCATTAGCTACCCTCTGGCAGCACGCTATTGGGAAGGGAAAGGAGACCCAGCCGTTTATTATCAACGTGCTGGAGGATAACGAATCGGCATGCCGGATCGTTATAACTGGGAATAATCCCAACATGCGCTACATGTCGAGGACGCAGCGCATTGACATCTCGTGGCTCAACGAACGTTTTAATGCTGGAATTTTTCGGTTCGTTGCGTGCCCGTCTCACTACCAAGGCGCAGACATTTTCACTAAGGCCTGCATTGACAAGGTCGTGTGGAATAGAAATCTGCACACCCTTGGTATGTTTCTGCCGGGATACCTGCAGGAATATTTGGCCCAACCCACCCAACCCTGTCTTAAGCCCCCTGCCGCTCCTGGACTGCCCCCGCTTAGGGGGGTACGCATGGAATCAGGTGCAAAATCCGGTTTCAATCGGCTCATTGAGAGGTTACTCTCTGAGTACGAGGGAATCGTGATTGACGAGGAAAAAGGAGGGAAAAGATGCGAGAAAACTATCATTGCGGACCAGGCGATAGCCGGAGTTCTTGCGTATAGTGATCTTTGCAGGGTTGTCACGCTTCAAATTGCTCCTGGTTACAGGAATCACATCATACGGTCTGGTAGGATTGAAGGCGATAGCCTTTGTTATATCGTGCTTGTTCTTAATGATCTTGCACCCGATAGGGTTGATTCCAGGACTGGGAAGTGGGGACAGACCAGAAAGCTTAGGGATAGGACCGAGGCTGCCGTTAGGCAAAGGTTCAACTTGGCTTGTGATGCTCGGACCAGTGGATGCGTTCCGATCATTCTCTACCGACCCAAATGCAATATCTTGAAGGAAGGTGAGGTTGAAGGAATCGCCACCACGCATGGGTTTGATTGCAGGTCTGTTTGCGCTTGCCAATGTGGTCTCAAGAGGCATGGGATCGTGTTTAGGTGCTTCTCTTCTAAGTCTTTCAATTCGTTTTGGAGTACTTGCAAGATGCGAGGAGGGGATACTCTCTCTCAGCACGACCGATTGCTTGCTGTTGGGAAGTGGTTGAACAACTTCGTTGCCGCGTAGCATTTGCTTGATCAAGCTGGCTCACACTGCGGGCAACCGCACCACATTCACAGGCGACTCAGTGCGCTTACTGACCAGTACTGAAGCATGAGGCAGATATGCCTATCACTAAGGTTTTCTTCTACTTCGTGATGACGGATTCAGTCTGTTATTCATCTTCTAGGTTCTTGTTCTAGGGAGAGGGTCTCTGGCCGGTAGGCTGAGCCTTCTGAAGGACAGGGGAATTCTGGCCGGTAGGCTGGGTTCCCGGTTCCTCCGTGGTTCCGTGGCCGGTGGCCCGAACCTGCTGACGCATGGCGGCAGCTGGCGGAATGGGCCTGGGGCGCTGCATGGCGACGCCTCCGCGGCCGTCCTGGGACCTGGAGATGGGCTTGGGTATGGAGAAGCCTAAGGCTGTGGCCAGTTGTTTGCTTGCGGGGTACCGCGAGTGGACGGTTAAAGGGTTCAGGGGACAGGATCCGAAGTTCACCACGATTGATCCAGATATGGAGAAGGCTGATCAGCTGATTGAGGATGACAGTGCTGCGAGGTTCGACGAACTGGTTGGCAGGGTGTCCCACATCAGCAAGGACAAGCTCGACAAGTCGTACATGTCGGTGACGGACCATGAAAAGCTGCTCCGGTACCGGGCGATCAGGACTGCTGCGATAGTGGCTGAGATGAAGCGCCGGGGAGTGGAGGTCACGGAGTTGAACGCCGTGCACTTGGCGGCCATTCTCTGCGCTGCGGTTCCGACGGACCCTGCTTTCTTGCTCCCTTATCATCTCGTGTTTGCGATTGAGGAGGGCATTGAGAGTGGCAAGAGCGCGCTACCCATGGATAGCAGTACGGAGCCGGCAGCTGAACCATGCGGAGGAATGTGGGCTGCAGACCCGAAAGCCTGGCCGGAGTGGAAGACGGTTCACCCGCAGACTGCCTTGGTAAAGGCGGTCGCTGATCAGGCAGAGGTGGCATTCGGAGATCACCCTCTGTATAGCGGAGATGATTTCGGTGATGCGGAGCACCATTTCAACGCAATCCGTGCCTGGATGAGCGAGAGGCCGAACGCTTTGTTCACGCCTCCGGAGCTGGTCGTGGACGCGATGATGCTGACGGAAGGGAGAAACAGGGAGGAGATCGTTAGATGTCGGGACGAAGGCTTTCGTCGGTCCCGTCGGTCAGAAAGTTTGCGTCGGCTGATAAGCCTGGAATGCGGGGTTACCTGCACGCGATGGGACAGATGTCAGGTGTGGTCACGTCCTTGCATGATGCCTTTGACTGGGACCGTAGACAGGTGTTGAGGATCTCGCCCAAGAATCCGGCGAGTACCACTGACGTGGAAATCGGTCCCGACGATGGATGGGCTTTCTTCGATTTGGCCATCAATTTCAGGGGCCAGACGGACACTGAGAAGGTCCTCATCCATGGAACCTCGCAATCCTCATTGTGGAGCATCCTGGGTGGTATGCAGGTTACTGCGTCCACCGCGAGTGATGAATGGGTAGGGGTGTGGACATCGTTGAAGGCGGTCGAGGCCCTGGGATACAGCACCCTGTCGCACTACGGTCAGAACACGTGGGCGAGGGTCGCGATTTGCATCGCGCAACCGGACGAGTCCGAGAATCTGTTCAGCGACAATCCCCACCTGAAGGGCGTCAAGCGAGGAGCCCAACGAGTGTTCCCGAACGCGAGGTTGGGGATCTGTGGGATCTGCATCAAGCTTGAGAAGCCTGCGGCGGATTCACAATATGTGGAGCTGTGCAACTCAGGGGGCGATAGCACCCTGCAGTACTACAACCCATTCGTTGAATGGAATCCGCATGCTCCATCGGTAGTGTGGGCTATGCACAAGTTCTTCCCAGAGAACTACATGGGGCCGATAGGTCTTTCCGTCGAAGAGGAGAACATGCGTGCTGCTCCAGGGACCCCTCAGGCGGCCGAAGCGGAAGGTGGGGCACTATTCGCCAGAATCGTGCCGAAGTCGAACATGTTTGAGGCCATCCGGGGTGAAACGTTTGAGCTCACACTAACGAAGGGATACCTTACCGAGATCAAGGACGAGGCAAAGGCCGTTGGTCGGGGTGCTCTCTTCCCGCAGGAGCTTGAGTGTTTCGAGCAAGCTAGGAAGGTGATGCGCCTGGTCAGGAGTGGGAAGGTTGTTCCGCCAGCTATGGAGCTGCCGAAGGGAGGATACTCCCGTGTGGCAGTTGATCCAATCCAAATGGAAAGGCTGTGGGACACATGGGCAATCGCCGTGTTAGCGGATGTGATGCTGTCCATCTACCCATCCATTGTTCTGCACGAGATGAGTCGCTACCAAGACAAGATGGTAATCTTGCTTCGGTGTTTAGCGGCTAGTGGGACAGGTGCTGCGGTGAGGATCGCTGCGGCCATGGCGGCCGGGTACGGTCCTCCGGCGTTCAAAGAGGAGTCCGCGGCCCCGGATGCGACTGTGTTCTATCTGCTGGATCAGACGTTCAACACTGCATCCACGAAGAACAAGAAAGGGATGGACCCAGCAACGTTGGCGGATGACATCCTCAAGTGCAGGACAAAGAATGACCGGCTGAGGGGTTCCCCAGATAGCCGGCCGTTCAAGAACTGTGAGGTGCACTACGTGACCAGCACTCGTGATAACGAGGAGACATCCCTTCGGATGATGATTGACAAGGCGTACGAGCTGATGGACAAGCGGACGGAAGAATGCCTCCAGAAGTACAACAATGCAGATGCTGCCAAGCATGACCTGTATGTCTTTGGATTCCGTGGCTCCTACCTGTATAGGTGGGAGAGGAACGCATGGAAGGCCAGAAGTGACGCGGCGACCGTGTGGAGTAAGGACGTGGCGTCGCTGGTCGCGCTCAACAACAAGGTCAAGGTGATGGTTTGTGGTCCGGGGCGATCGTTAGATCGAGAGGGTGACCAAGGGGTTCACATGACTAAGGAGATCCAGCATAAGATGGGCGATCTCCGTGCGAACCTGATCCCAGTGGTTTCAGCAGACGCGGTGTCATGGGGGAGCGAAGTTGACAGCTACGGCAGGAATCGGCCGGTCCAGAGAGCATGGGCCGTGGTGCCGCCCTACCTTGCGGCAGTTCCGGACTTCTTCTCCCTGACCAGGACTACGTGGCCTGGTTCTGTCACATTGCACATCAGGGACAACATCCTCAAGCTTTTGAAGGAGGGTACTTCTTCAAAGATGGGTGATGGCGGATCGATGTCTGAGTCTGAGGATGTCGACATGACAGGTGCCGCTCTGGGAGGACCGCCGGTAGGCGTTGCCTCTGGTGGGCAATCGTCTGACGCAGGTCAGCAAGTGGAGGGTCAGATCGCTGCCCCGAAAGCACCTCCTAAGGCGTTAGTCACAAAGGAGATGCTGGCATCGGTGAGACCGAAATCCCCGCCGAACCCACCTCGGAGTCCGAGAGTTTCTTCGCCTCAGGTCCCGGCGACCGAAGTTGGGAATCGATGGTCCTCGAATCTTCGAACGCCTAGAGCGACGATTGAGGAGGAGAACGCGGGTGGCTCCGCCGAGGTCGATGATCTCCTACCCGATAGGGAAGGGGTCGATCTTCCTACGGATACCTTCAACGATGGTGGGGTCCCGACCGAGGCCGAGGTGCTGGAGTTCGCCGGAGACGTTGAGATGGAACCGGAGAAGGAAGCCGAGGCTCCCGCTGTAGGTGAGGAAGAGACTCCCGGTAGGGCAGCTGAGGTGCCTCAGGCCACTACGACTACGACAGAGCCGCCGATGGAATCGCCTGCGGCTAAGCGAGCGGCGTCGCCCGTTAGGGAGGAACGCAGGGCTCGAGAACCTGTTGGTGGTCAGAAGAAGGAGGAGGCGTCGGGTGCAGGTGGCCCGGGTGTGCCTATCTCCTATGCTCCGAAGTACACGGACGACGACGGGGACCTGCGGGATACTGCAGCGACCCCGAAGGCGGCTTCAACCCAGGAGTCTCGAGGGGGCATACACAATTATGCAAACACGCCGTACCCGGAGCACCCGGGAGAGGCCCCCGAGTTGGAGTCAGCGGAAGTTCGGCATCACCGTGAGCATGGTTCATATCAATCCACGAGGGGCTCGCGGACATCAGCAAGACCGGCGGAAAGCAGGTCGAATAGGAGGTTCATCGTTCAGCATGTCCTGGCTAGGGAGGCTGGTGAGCCCTTCATCTATGCTGTGATCAGGAACAAGGCAATCACTCAAGAGCGGGTTACCGCGGAGGAGTGGAGGAAGGCGAACGAGACTAGCCACATTGTGTTCCCGAATCGCGATAGCGAGTGGAATGCGGTATTGGAGAGGGCCGTGCATAACGATTTCATGTACGGGGCGTTGGATGCTTCCCGAGCTGCTGGAAGGATCGATCAGGAGTACATCAATCCTCGAGATCGGAAGTCTACGCCGTGGGGTGATCAGCAATGGAACATGAAGAAGGTGGCGTCCGAGGCTGCCCATATCCCGTTAGGGATGAGGCAGGACATTCAGGCGAAGTACCATCATGGGCGAGCACCTCCGGGGGACTGGGCAGATATGCCCGATCGGGATGATTACATGGTTCGTGGTGTCGTTAGTGACCCGAACCGCAGGGCGTATGATTGTCTTCGAGCGCCGGGGGTGAGGGCTACCTTGCTGAACGCGCAGACGGGCCAATGCATTCCTTTGGACGACCCGACTTGGGTGCCGGAGGTTGCATCATCGCACTTGCTGGTAGGGACGATCTCTGTGATCGCATCGCACGTGGATTCCGCCCTTGGGCGCGCGTGGCGGATGCCCATGTTTCATCCCCAGCTGATGGCGGCGACGGCAATGTTGGAGAAGCTGCAGAAGTACTTCAACGCGCTGAACGAGGCGGTATTGGGCAAGCGGTTGGGGACTGCGCCTTTCAGCATGATTGCCGGCCACCTCGCTCCGGAGCTGCGGACTGTCCCGACGAGGGAGCAGATGCCTGACACGTTGGCACAGTCAGCGGTTGAGGTGCTACTATCTCATGTGTCGGCATTGTCACATTCAGGAACCCCTTCCGATAGGAAGGAGATCCTTGGTAGGGATGGGTGCCCGTTCGGGAAGTCATGGTTCGAAGATGACCCTGAGGGAGCCACTTGGCCTGGACACCACATGGCTGGAGGTGTCGCTGTCCCACTGAAGCCGAAGACGAAGATCGTGTGGGGAAAGCGACCACATGTGGATGACGAGGGCGATGTGGATCCTGGGGCGAGTTCTTCGGGGCAACCGAGGACCGAGCCGGCCCCCGATAGGGGCGCCGGGTCAGGAAAGGATGATGATGTGACCCTTCCTGACATTGGGAAGCTGTCCGTGACGGAGAAGAAGAAGGACGACATGGACGTGGATCAGGAAGGCTCCAAGAAGGGCTCCGCCGAGACGAAGGAGTCCACGCCTCGGGGTACCGAGGCTGGGAAGGAAGGCCCGAGCAAGGCCTCCAACTACAGAGGGGCTACCGCTGAGGAGTACCGAAAGGCTGCTCGGGAATACGTGTACAGCGGGGAGGGAGATGATCGAAGAATCCTTCCCAAGAATACTCCAATCAACATGGAGAAGTCGTTGCCGGCTGAGGTCGCGCTCCTGATTCCTAGAGCTGTGGCCACGCAAGAGGAGGCTGAGGAAGCCGAGAGGACCGCGATGGAGGCCATCCGCGGGGACTATAGGCTTCCGGACGTGGGTCAGGACGACAGGGAGAATGTCGACCCTTACACCGTGACGGACGAAGACTTGGCTGCGTCGGTAGACGCGTTGACTAGGAGGTTGAGCAATATGCCTGGATGGTCGGGGAATTTGATCGACCCTGTGAAGTCTGCTGAGCTGGTCGCGGCGAGATGGGGCGGTAAGGCGAGTTATGACAAGCCTGAGGCTCCTCTGACTGAGGCCGGGATGAAGAGTGCGTCATTGGAGGATCGTGCCTACGCACTATCGCAGCTGAATCAGATGGTGAACTTTCACAAGAAGCACCTCTGCTCTGGGCGAGGAGCGCCTCTGGTGAGCGCGGCCGCCCCTAGTGGACCCTTTGCTCCTGACCAGTTGGATGATAGCAGGAAGTTCAGGCCTAGTGGGGCGGCGAGCAAGATGACCTACAATCTTGTGATACTGGATGGGAAGGAGGATTATCTTGCCGATAGGCGAGAGATCAATCCAGAGTTAAGGGAAACGGGAGTTATCCCTGATGAGGCCGTCACTTGCCAGATTGTGGTTCCCTCGAAGACGAGGTTGGGTGAATACCTCCCGAACTACGAGGAGACCGTGGGCACTGTTGCAGGACGGGAGGCGGCGAAGGAGTTGATGAGACTGCTCTCGTGCGATTTCGACGGCTTGGTCATCAATTCAAAGAGAGTCTCGGAGTTATTCGAGGAACGTGTGCTGAAGGAGACCGGACGCGAGGCTGGAAACTGGGTGAAAAGTGACCAGGCCATCTGGTTCCTGAAGGAGATTTCGGGTATGGAGAACGCTGAGATGTCTTGGAAGTTCTTCATTCCGACGCTTAAAGCTTTCCCGATAGGGCAAGTGGAGGCGATGCTCATGGTCATGTACGACGGGGATGGCGTTCTCCTCAAGGAGAGCACCAGGTTGGTTGCCGTTAGGCACACGCGGATCGGACGCGACTTGAGTTACAGTGCCGTTAGGCACAGGTATACTCAGGAAGATGCACCTGGCGGATCTCTGATGTATGAGATGCATTGGAATGAACTCCCCATGGTGGGATACGTCATCATGAAGTTCTCGGACTTTCGGAAGGCGGTTCAGCTCCAAAGGGTGAGGCGAAATGGAAAGGCCATGATCGAGATATTGATCACGAGGCCCGATGTGTACGAGACCATTGGGGATGGTAGGCAGGATGAGGGCCTGATCCCACTTGTGGGAGCCATGGCGCCGGATGCTGAGGTATCGCCTTCGTGGTATGTCAGGGACAGGCTGCGGAACTACTCCGGTAGGTACGTGGTGGTAATGGTGGATCTTCGGGTGCACTGGTCCTTGGTTGGACCCGTGTTTTTGACGAGAAGGAAGACTCTTGCCGTTAGGAACGAGATCCACATGGGGGCTTGGAAGGCGGCGTATATGTACGATGATTACACGATAGTGTACCATCGGGCATGGGACTACGGTGACTTCACCCCCGTTAGGGGAGAGCACAAGCGATCACGGGAAGAGATCAGGCTGAATGTGACTGCCACGTTCTGCTTGAGGTGCGCGGAATTGATGCCGAATGGGATGCACTTGTGTCCCGGGTGCGCGCTCCCGGTCTTTTACCCGAACTTTATCCCCAACGCGGAGGAAAAGGACTTCGAAACGTGCCACATCGTGCCGGAGTGGGTGAGGACCATGGGGCAGTTCAAGCCCAGGAGGATTCCCTCCGAAGTGGTCGGAGTCATCAAGAGGAATTTGATTTCCTATTCGATGGCATCCGATCTGAGGATGACGGTGCAGAGCGGCATCAGACTTCCCCCTTATCTTGGTGAAGACAAGGGAGGTGTCGATGCGGCGTGGGATGAGCTGGCGAAGGTGCTCTTCCAATTCTCCTATGTGTCCGGGATTTCGGCCTCGGATGCGTTTGTGGAGAAGTGGGTGGCGAAGCACCTGATCAAGACCAACCAAGTCGATAGATTTGAGTCGGTCACGGAGTATTTCCGAGCCAATCCAAGACACGCTGCGCAGTGGGGTAGGCGTATGACGACTTCCGTTAGGAAGTTCGCTCGTCATGACACGTACTTGTCATTCTATATTCCGATGGCATACGTGATTGGTTCTGCGGCTGGTCATCTGACCCCATTGTACCCGACCCATCGAAAGGACGTGGACATCCTGGAGAGTCATGCGTTGATGTCGCAGCTCAGGGAGTACATGGTATCGGAGACAGGGTATGATGAGAAGAAGAGGTTGAAGGAGGCGATAGCCAAGGTGCAGAAGGCGATCAATGCCGGACAGTCGGAGCCTCCCGCACCATTCCGTGACCCATTCGTCTACGTTAGCGACGAAAGGGTGAGGACGGTTCTTGACGGTCGTCAACCCGAACCATTGAACGTGGACATCGAGGGACTCCAATCAGTGCATCATGCTGCGCCGAGTCCTGGTCCCAAGCAGGAACCGGTCCCCAAGGGCGGAAAAGGAAAAGGGAAGAAGGGGGAAAAGGGCGGTAAGGGCGGTAGCCCTTCCGGCCCGCCACCAAAGTCAGGTGAAGTGCCGGGTAAAGGATCCGGTAAGGGCGGTAGCCCATCCGTCCCAAAGGCGAAGGATGAAGCTGGACCTGCTCCGATGGAGGTTGATGCAGCAGCTGCTCAGCCGAAGAAGTCTTGGGCCGAAATGGTGGTTGAAGGGGCCAGGCCGAGTGCCAAGGCTAAAGTGACCCCGGTTCCCAAGGCAGAGCCGAAAGGGAAGGCTGCTTCGGCATCTGAGGCGAGGAGTGCTCCGGCTCCAAAAGCTGTGGCTAAGGAGACGAAGCAGGCCGAACCGAAGGTTGAGGTCAAGAGGGAGAAGACAGGCGGAGGTGACGCTCCCGGCGGTAGCCGCGGGTCGGCCGAGGGGCAGAAGAGAGAAAGGAAGTCCCGTTGGGATCCCGACGAGGCTGCGAAGGAGTCGACAAAGCGGGAGGCATCCACGAGGCCTGGCGATGTCGACAGCAGACCAGGTGCGGCAGCGAGAGAAGCTAGCGGGGATGATCTTCACTCCGCGCTTGGCAGATCTTCGGCAAAGGATGCGGTAGCGCCTTTGACTGCCTCCAAGGCGATGGCAAAGAAGCCTGAAGGCGGGGAGATCCGGCTGCAGTCTGCTGAGCGGGCTGCGGCGAGCCCGGTGGAGGGTCACTTCCTGGTGCTGCCTGAGAGTTCGGTGGTGGACGCTTTCTTGACGATCTCCACCAACAGAGTGCTGAACAAGCAGGTTAGGGATTTCATCAGAAATGGTGAGGACGCGTCGGCACTGGAAGCTCTCAACCAGATTGTGACGAACTCTCAATCTGGGAGGAGGCGTAGGGAGTCGGATGTTTCCCGTACTCCTTCTCGGAGGTCCGTTAGGACCGTGGACACCAGGGATTCCAGAGAGTCGAGGAGGCGCAGATATCGTCCGCGGCGCGAGGATGATCGCGACAGGAGGAGGGACGATGCTCGTGATCGTCGTGATGATGATTCACTCGATCGGGAGCGGGATCGAAGGCGAGATGATCGCAGGAGATCCGAAAGGGATCGTGATAGGGACCGTGCGCGGGGCGGACGTGACCGGAGGAGACGTGACGATAGCCGGTAGGCTGAGTCACGAGGATTGCGGCCGATAGGCTTGCGTCCGTTCTCCAACGGTCGGCGCGGTGCGGAGGTGGCAATGTTCCTCCCGGACCGCTGAGGCGCGGAGGTCATGTCTCTCCCGTACCGCTGCTGAGCTGCTGGACGTGCTCATCCGGAAGCAGTATGAGTGAGAGGGAAAGCAAACTGATGGGGGGTTACTCCCGGGTTTGCGGAATTCAGGCATTTTTCAGGTACGCATGGTCAGGAGTACCTCTTGCCGTTAGGCGAGGGTGCTAATGGACATACGTTATCTTTTATTTCATGGCTTCTGATAAGAATTAAACTTCTTGCATGTCTGACCCAGGGCTTCCCAGTTACTTGTATAGTGGGTAACTGGGCTTCAGCGACAGATTTGGCGGAACTAGGGCCGGTTACCTGTTTTTTAGGTAACCAGCGTAGGGGGGCAAATTGGTTCCTTTTTGAGAGTTGATATGCTGCCGCCTGAGCTTGCGCGCGGGTGGGCGTAGCGTTGCTGAGGGTTGATTTACGGTAGGTGCTGGGCGAATTTAGGGCTGATTTAGGGGCCGCCGAAACCCTTTGTGGTTTTGGACGACATTGAGTTCAAGATTGGCTTAGGATGTGTTCAATTTGAGTTTGGGCTCGCGTGGGACAGGTTGAGATCTGAGATTGTTTTAATCCGGGTTTTGCTTGAGTGAGTCGGGGTTCCTGCTTCTTTCCTTTCCCGCTTCGCCCTTTCCCCGTGTTCCAGGGGATTTTGCCAGTGGCAAACTTCAGACCATTTGAATGCTAGAAATTCGCGTTGTCGGGCAACCAGAAATAATAGTCTGCTTGAAGCCACTATGCATCAGGGAAGGGAACAGCAGTCAGCGGTCGCTGTCCAGTCTTCAAAACTAAGACACACACACACATAGAGCATTGTTCCGTGGAGTTTGGAAAGACGGCGCCGCAACTAGAGTGAGTTGTGTCAGCGCATATCCCTTAAATGTTTCAGTCCCAAAACCTACAACTTCTACAGCAGCCATAGCTGTTTAATGCCGCTTCTCACAACAACATTCAGTTATTTGCATAGCAAGTTTATATTTGGAGGCAGCCAGCGTAAATGTATGTAGACATGTTACTCACCGAAGTGACTGGGCAAAACAGAGAACCACACCTGCCTACAGTACCTGCCGCAGCCAAACAACACAACAAATCAGATGCGCACACAAACACACGCCCAAAAAAACCCGACCATACTTGCATTGCGTAGCAAATGAGAAGCAAACCAAGCGGCTAAAGACCCATCATAACCACACTCATGCCTCACACACCAACAAAACACGCACACGCTTCATCGCCTGCTAGAACCACACACCACGAACCAAAGGATACTCAAACGTTCCAATTGGCCACAATCAAGCACCACACAATACATGATGAACATACCTGCCAACAAGCAGCCACTCACCATACAAGTCAGAAACACACGCGATCAAACGCGCCAACTGAGTACCTGCCACAATCACATTTCACACAACAAAACGTAATCACACCCGCCAACTGAACACCGACCACATTCACACATCACACAAATACACCATCAGCACTACAGCCAGCGACCACGCAACAAAGACAAACCCATTCCCCAGGTGAACGCTCGCCAAACTAACGAGCCAGACAGCAAACTCAAAATGCACGGCCACCAGCTCAAGACCCGCCATACTCGCGTACCTAGAGCAAATTAGAAGCCACACTCAAACACCACAGTAACAGTATACATATTAAAGTCGCCCTCTGAATAAACCCATAATTTCACACATGTGATGAACACACCCGCTAACAAAGCGGCCGTCGCAGTGAGCACCACGCGACACAGTAGAACAACTCGCGCCAACTGAGCACCCTGCACACTTACATAGCACACAACAAACGATAAGCGTGCCAGCCACCTCAGGCGCCGCGCAACGGATGAACTGAGCACGCGCCAACACGCATCCGTCGCAGTCATACACCGCGAAACCAAATGATAACCACACCCGCCAACAAAGCACTGCCCTCAGTCACACACCGCATCAACACATAACAAACAAACACGCCAGCCGAAAGCCAGCCATACTCACACCGCGCAACAAATGACAAGGTTAAACACCTGCCACCTTTGCACACCACGTCACAAACGACACGCCCACGCCCCAACTGAGCACCCGCTAGAGTCACTCACCAGGCAAGCAAGGGCACTGGCACCACCCAACTGAGCGCCAGCTACAGCCAAAAACGAAAAAAACACACTTGCCAACTAGGCACCGGCCATGCGCATGAAACCACACAGCAAATTACAAGCGCTTGGGCCAACTGAGCAGCCGCCACACCAATACACCGCACAACAAATGAGCAACGCGCCAGCGACAAACGCTGTGGCAAGTGCTGGGGCAGGAAAACCTGCCAGCGCAAGAAGGGCGAATCCGGAACTGTTAAAATAAGGAGCCTGGAACCGTTAAAAAGCGGGGTGGAACCGTTAGGTAGGGGCCCGGAACCGATAGAAAAAGGCCGGAACCGTTAGAGACATTTCGGAGCAGCGAGCTGGCTACGCCCAACAAAAAAGCCGTCTACCAGCCAGAAATCATACACATGTTGATGTTTCCAGGTAAATTCCAAGGCGCAATTGCAACAGCCTAAGGTTATTCAGCTGAGTTCGTAATTTGGGCTACAACAACCATTGTGCCCACAATCCTGCGCAGGGTTGAGGTTTGACGTTTGAGGGGAAGTTCTGGCTCGTGTTTTGAGACGATCGGTTTTCAATTTCATTCGGGTTCGGCGTTGACCTGACTATTTGGGGGAGGGGATCAGAGCTTCAGGCGCATGTTGTGTGGTGGGTTAGCTTGCTGGGGGTTCAGTTAGCGGGCGCAGCGCTTATTTGCTGCTAGATTCACACTGGATTCACCCCAAATTTCCATTGTGCTGGAAAAAATGACGGAACACATTGTTTTCCGCATGAAAGTCATGGAGCACGCGGTTTTTCACCAAATTTGGGTCCGATTTTCCCTCTAACGGTTCCGGTCCCTACCTAACGGTTCCACCCCCTTTTTTAACGGTTCCACCCCCCTATTTAACGGTTCCGGGCCCTTTTTAACGGTTCCGGTTTCGCTTCTTGCGCTGGCAGGTTTTCCTGCCCCAGCACTTGCCACAGCGTTTTTCGCTGGCGTGCGTTGCTCATTTGTTGTGCGGTGTATTGGTGTGGCGGCTGCTCAGTTGGCCCGAGCGCTTGTAGTTTGCTGTGTGGTTCATGCGCATGGCCGGTGCCTAGTTGGCAAGTGTGTTTTTTCATTTTTGGCTGTAGCTGGCGCTCAGTTGGGTGGTGCCAGTGCCCTTGCTTGCCTGGTGAGTGACTCTAGCGGGTGCTCAGTTGGAGCGTGGACGTCTCGTTTGTGACACCGTGTGAGTATGGCTGGCGTTTGGTGAGCGTGTTTGTTTGTTATGTGTTAATGCTGTGTGTGACTGAGGCGAGTGCTCTGTTGGCAGGTGTGCTTACCATTTTTTGCACGGTGTGTGACTGTGGCGGATGCGCGTTGGCGCGTGTTCAGTTCATCCTTTGCGCTGTGCCTTTGGTGGCTGGCCCGCTCATTATTTTGTTGTGTGCTATGTAGGTGTGCAGGGTGCTCACTTGGCGTGTGTTCCTACTTTGTCACGCAATGTGTGACTGCGGCGGGCGCTTTGTGAGCGGGTGTGTTCATCACTTGTGTGAAATAATGGGCTCGTCCAAAGGGAGTGTTTGAACATGAATTATGTGGTGTTTGAGTGCGGAAGGTTGTGTGCGCTTTTATTCGCTGTAGGCACGCGACTGTGGCGGGTCTTCAGTTGGTGGCCGTGCATTTTGAGTTCGCTGCGTGGTTCGTTAGTTTGGCGGGTGTTCAGCTGGCGGATGGGTTGTTTGTTTGTTGTGTGGTAGCTGGCTGTAGTGCTGATGGTTTATTTGTGCGATGAGTGAATGTGATCCGTGTTCAGTTGGCGGGTGTGAGTATATATTTTGTTGTGTGGTATGTGATGTTGGGTACTCAGTTGGTGCGTGTGTTTCTGACTTGTTGTGTGGTAAGTGGCTGCTCGTTGACAGGTATGTTCATCATCTATTGTGTGGTGCTTGATTGTGGCCAATTGGAGAGTTTGAGTATGCTTTGTCGCGTGGTGTGTGATTCTGGCGGGTGATGAAAGGTTTGCGTGGTTTGTTGGTGTGTGATGCGTGAGTGTGATTATGATGTGTGTTTAGCTGATTGGTCTGCTTCTCATTTGCTACGCAATGTGCAAGTATGGGCAGGGTTCTTTTGGTGTGTGTGCGCATGTGATTTGTTGCGTGTTGTGTGACTCTGGCAGGTGTTCTGTAGGCAGTTGTGGTTATTATATGTTTTGCCGAGTCACTTCGATGAGTAACATGTCTATGTGCATTTACGTGTGTTGCCTCCGAATATAAAACTGTTGCTCCCAAAACGTGTGTTGCCTCCGAATATAAAACGGTTGCTCCGAAATAAAACATTGTTTTGGACAAACAATATATTGACATCTACTTTGAGAAGGGACATTAAACAGCTATGGTTGCTAAAGATGTTGTAGGGTTTTGGGATTTTGTTTTAGCACCCTGGGATGTGCTGTACACAGCTCACCATAGTCGGAAACACCCACGGAATGATGCTGTGCGTGTCTTGGTTTGACGCAGAAGAGGGTTCAAAACATTCTATGTGCGATAACCCACATGATGCGACTCAGCAAATCACGACACGTTTAGGACATGGCTCACCTAATCACAGCTCAAAAGGCGCCTACCCCTATATTTACACGACCTACGTCCATGCAAACACGCTCCAGTTGGTAACTTTGCTGTGCACAAAACGGATAGACCACCGCTTATGCCAAGAGATATTGCTTTGTGGCGAGCGAGCCTCCATGTGCAAACGCCAAAATACCGATGTGACTTGTTTCTCCTGATATTCATGGCTGGTATTGAGACAACAATTGTATAATTCACCCACGTGGGCAAGATTCAAGTCTCCTGGAGCGCTTGTTGATGACAGGATGTCCGACCACACATGTTGCTTATAGTGTCCCACAATATGCAAGCAAGGATGACGGTGCAAGCTTGCATGCTGGATGCTGGGACGCGCTGTGAAGTGTAATGAGTGTATGATGTGTTTATGTGTGAGGCGTTTGGCGGGGTTCAATGCCCTTGAATACAACAGCTATTGTCAGCGCGTAGCCCTTTCGACAGTACTCCACCTGGGAAGTGCCTAGCATACTGAAGCAGGGCGTTTGCTGATAAAATTAAACTGAGGTCGCAGCGCAAATGCTACAAAGCGCTCTTTACTGATTTCTGCAGTCCTGCAATCGTGGACGAACGTTTGCTTTGTGCGTGGGTGACATTTGGAACGTGTCCGTTGGCACCAATAATGGTATGTTAGCAAATGTTGCTAGCATGTTGGTGCAGCCACCATATAAAGGAAGCTACTCAACATGCAAAATAGTTTTCAATCAGAAGTGGATATGGCAGGAAGAAAATTCGTAACACAATCCCCCCCCCAGCATACAAAGGGCAGATATGCACCACAAACAGCTTGTTAACAGGCATTACCTGGCACGCCAGCAGGCTTCATGGTAAAACTAATGCGAGATTTCTATTCCGGATCCGCTGACCCCCCAAACCTGTTTTGCATTGAACACAATGTCACATGGCACAATCGGGATCCAGACATGATTTGATTGCTGTGTGTCCCAAACACAATTCTATGAACTTAGTGAAAAGATTCTCCTCATTGATTGCATGTGTTGCTTGAGCACCAAAATCCAGTTGAAGGCTCTGAATGCACCACTCGCACAGCCCGGCAACGCAAAATATACTGTTTTGGGTATGTTTCAAGTCTGTTTGGCCCGGTTCCTGGAACCAAGCTCTATGACCCTGCTATAGCGGGAACCAAGCTGGTTCCTGACATATAAGTTACCGGAAGCCCTGGGTGATGCAAACAGTTGTGACCTATTGTCGTCATGTGGACTTTTCCACAAGGTATGTTGGACAGCGTTACCCCGATTAATTCGGGGTGGTGGCGGGAATTTAATGCCCGGGATGTCGCGCAACTGCCTTTGTGGGTTTGCTCCACCGCTGACGGCGGTAGTGTCCAGCTGTTTGCGGACGCATGCGAGCAGTTAAATCCTATCAGTAAATGGCACGCTCCACCCGTCATATGACGGGCTCCTCGTGAGGGGGGTGTGATTAGCCATGGTTTATTTCATCACCAGGGATGTCGCGGTAGTGACTGACCTGTGGTGTTTGGCTCAAGGCTCAAGTTTTGGGTTCCGTCGCGCCTCGAATGGGCGTCGCCGAACCCCTGCGTCGACCGACGGCATCTCGGGGGAGAAAGAGACCTCGGGCCGCCGCCAGGTTGGTAGGGACCAGTCGTGCGGCCTGTTGTCGACCAAGGTTGCGGGTTAACCCTTTTCTTGTTTGGTTTGTTCCCTTTTGGTTGTTGTTCTCTGGTGTGTGGGAAACCCTGATCTTTGGGACCGGGGATTGGTTTGCTTTTGGGGAACCTTTCTTTTGTGGCTTGTTTACCCCAACTTACCCATTGCCTGGGCACAGGCTCGTGCCCGAATCACACTGAAGTCCTCATCCACTTGATTCTTAGTTCTGTTGGCAAAAGAGCGCGCGGGCTTTGAACCTCATGACCTCACCAGGTGTCCTTCCACTTGCTTAAGACTATGTGTTATTTTCCCTTGTTGGTTTTAAAGGGAATCGATTTCGCTACTGGAAAGATGTTCATTTGTTCCAGAAGCGAAAATGGATATCATTTGTTCCAGGGCCTTGAGCTAAATGAACGTGTCCTGTATGTTGGCAACGGATTTCTGCGGCGAAAGGCATGGCCAACACGAGGGTAGACGTTGCTTGACATGGGTTCAGTCTGACCAGGATGTCAGCATTCGCCTGGAGTCGGGTTCCTTGCTCTGGGGGGCTGGCCGCGGGGGGAGGTGTCCTTTTTTGGTTTAAATCATCTACCAGGGCCATCAATTCCCCTAAAAGGACACCTATAAACATGATGCGTGGGGTGCCTCAATGGCAATTCCAGAACTTGGGGACTCTATCACTACCTGGATCGGCAGTGGCTGTTTTTCCATGCACTTTACCTCAAAAACCAGCAACAGTGACTGAAACAAAGCAGCAACTTGGCTATCTCGGTCTCGGTACTGGCTTTGTTCAGCCCCAAACATGTTTCTTTTGCACATGGAGGACGTTGTTCAGGGTGTCCAAGCCATTTTCCTTCTTGGAACCTCCAAAGTGGAAACCGATCGTTTCAATGGAAACCACCAGTGGGTTGCAACGTTCGAAGGTGGAAATCCAGAGACCCCTGTAATCGCCTTGCAGCGGCACCTTTTGCATTTCTTGTGGGAGGGGGTTTTCCTTTACTCCTGTGCAACCAAAGCGAATCGACTTTTTTTTGGAAACCATCTCCGAGGACCCCTTCGGAAGATCTGGTTTCATTTAGAGAGGCCTTCTGGGAGCTTCCACGTTTGCCTGAGGGAGGGTAACCTTTGATTTGCGGGGCCTTTGGGCAAGTAATTCAGATCAAGCAAAAAGTCGGTGCCCTTGGTTGATCTGAACTCAGGTCAACAGCAATGACACGTGCGCATGGTTCCAAGACGACGGTGGCTTCAATTTGGCCAATGAGAAACAGCTGATTTTGGAGGATTCCCTTTTAAAACCCTGGTTTTTGGGATCTATCCTTTCACGAAGGGCAGGAACAGTTTTCCTAAAACGGGTAGGCTGCCTCACTCCCGGAGCAGCTGGAGTTTATACATTTGGGAAGATCGTTTCAGTGGTACAAAAAATGGTCAAACTCTTTTGGCCAATCCACTCAGGAAGCGAGTTGCTATATTAACCGGCATGTGGCATCCTGCCATTGACTGGAATTGACCAGGGCTGCATGGTAGTTGGTCCTGTTGCAATATGGCGTAATGTATTTTTTGTGCGTACCCTTTCGCGGTTGGTTCGAAGGGAAACCACTGGACAACACACCATTTTGGGGCCTGTCAAAGATTTCACACAATCCACCGCAGCAACAAGTTGCTTCGAGGCCGCCCAAGTTGCCAGTGGAGATCCATCGCACGGGCGACGTGTGGTGCGCTGGAGAAACATCGCGGGTGTGTCGCTGGGCCGGGTGAGGGGCACTGCTGGGGTTGTTCACAGCCATGGCTTGGGTGTTTGCTACCGGGCTGGTTTTGTTCGAACTGACCGAATCTACAGACATACATGCATGCATGCATGCATGCATGCATACATACGTGTGCACATATGCCACCATGGAAGTATAAGCGCGGTCCTTTTCGCATGGACTCTCTTGGGGGTTCAACGTGGGGGGGGGGGGGGCAGACAAAGCTGGAAGGTTGCGTCGGGACAGTTTGGATACCCTTTACTCGAGGGATGTCTGTCAAGCCCGGCAACTGTAATAAAGCTTGTTGACGAGAGATACGGAGTTTTGATTATGGCACAGATATGTAGCATCTTGTGTTCGGAGCATGCTTAGCGCTTCCACAAGCAAGTTTGCTAACGCAACAATTCAACACTTGGGATCAGTTTGCCGCACGCGGGCTGACGATCAGGTTTCATGTGCTCACCGATTTGGCAAGATGTCAGGCTCAGCATGAGGATCGCACGCGCAGACGCGGGACATGCAGTGAGCCGTGCTAACCCTGCGCAACCTACATGAAGCCAACCAATCGCCTGAAACGGCTGTTGCTTTCACCCCACCAAAGTTTGGACACCATTGCCAGCAACAGATTCAAAAACACACCAACTACACGAGACAAACAAAAGACTCAGACATGTGGAAGGAAGGGCCCCACTGTCCAGAGGGCAAGCTGCTTAACTTGCGCACGAGGTTAGTTACCGGAGCCGTTTCGATGGCTGAGCGCGCCTGTCTTACAGTGCCAGCCGGGCAGAGGCCCGGAAAACACCGCTAGGATTGGTGAGCCACAATCAAAACCGATTCGGGTAGATCAAGGTTAGTAAGGGACCATCCCCTTGCCATAAGTAGTTGCGGATATCCGCTTTCGTATTTCCTTACATGGTTCTGGGTCAACCATTTTAATACCGGGTTTGATTGGGACTCAGGTGCCGCTCAGGTTTTGGGAGTGCGCCCAATCAATAGAGGGAAGCCAAAAACGGGGGTCCCCCAAAAAGAGACTCCCTAGGTCCCCCAGTAGTGCCCTTTCTCACCCTTTTTTGGGGTTTCGGGTACCCTTGTTCTAACCTCTCTACTGGAGGACCTAGGTTGCTTTCCACAGCCGTGGAAGACTGCACCCATCTACTCAGTCCTAGCTTCTTTTCGTGCCCAGGCATGGCTTGGCCGTGCAGCTTAGTGTGGCTAGGTTCCTTTGGACCTGAAAGGGGTCCAGTGAAAACTTCCCCAGAATTAGCTCCCCCTTTTTTTCTCCCGCTTTTTTGGGGTCCCATTGTTTTCCACTAACCAGGCAAAACATTGTTTTTTTGCAGGGGTCCTAATTCCAGCCTAGAAAAGAGGACAGCCGTGCTGTTTGACCGAACGTCTGAATTGCTTCCCCTGGTACTGCCCAGGGTCACTGCAAAACGATAGGGCCTGCAAAAGACAGAGCCCGCCTGGAGCGCAAACACCCCTTTTCTGCACCTTCCCTGTGGAACAAATGCCCCCGCAAAAAACTCCTCGCTCACGGATCTCTTTCCGATGGGCTGAGTTGGACATGTCTTACGATGGTGTTTCACACTTTTAGATACTCAACCGCTGAGTTGCCGGAGGTAACATTTGGTGGCCTGCAATTCGAGCGGAAGACAGCAAGTTGGGACTCTTTCAAGAATAGCTTGTTTTTTGTTACGGGCCCTCCAAGTTTGGCTGGGCAGTTGCAGCAACAAGCCGCCGGGGCCAACCCTTACAAAGACAATCGGCAAAATGTGTTTTCCATGCGACGGGTGCTATGTCAGTGCTGCAGCCCCAAGACAAACAGAGCCAACGCGGCCACATTCTAAATGAAGACGAGGCAAGAGCAGCCCCAGAGCACCGGAGCTAGCATGTTAGTGTCTCACTTCCTGAGTTCCTGGACTTTAGTCACTTTCTGGGTTTAGACCATTGGAGCGGTAAATAGTAAATACAAAAGTGTGGTTCCTTTTTTGGGCCCATCCACTGGATGGGAAGAGAGGTGTGCAGTTGGGATTGGGCTGATTCAACTGGCCGCAGGCTGACGCACACCATCCCATGCTCCTGGGAGGAAGGGGGCGACGGCAAGACCCGCACCGTGACCTTGGGCAGCCTCGCCGCTCGGCGGGTTGAGGTTGATGTGCCTAAGTTCCTTTTTTCCTTTTCTTTTTTCGGTCTTTACGATTTGTGGGAAACCCGTTTTTTTATCCTTTCTTGTTTTTTCTTCGTTTCTTTTTTCCCCCGGTAAACAACAAGTCAACTCAGGAAGCGAGACATTTTGCAACCATCTGCTTGGGTCGATCTTTGGGTTGGAGTCAGCCTCATGAAGCAGAACCCCCTTGCATTGCGCCAAAAACATATAACGAGCTCAGGGCAGCTCAGCTCCGGAAAAGGCGGGCTTTGAGTTCTGCATTCCCCATTTTGCTGAGGGAAGCCCGCTCAGTTTGATGGCTAGGGTCAGTTTCTGTGCGGGTTCTTTCTTTTTTTTGGGGGGGGGGGCGGATCGGACCCCCAAAACGGTGGGTTCCCTTTCAAACACATGGAGGGGTACCCAGAAAAAAAGACCAGGCAGGAGTTGCACTAGGGAACCGCATTTAATTTGGTCAGTGCTTCGCGGAATGTGCGCGCTGGTTGTCGGAAGCCCCCTTGCAACCTTCGCGAATCGACCAAAGCTGACCCGGGAGGGGGGCCCTGTTCGATCAAAGATTTCTTGGCTTCCATTCCATAGCTTTAGGCTTAGTCGTACTTTGTATGTTTATCCCATTAAAGGTTAAACTTTTAGCGGGGGAGTTGAGGGCAGATTTGTCAAGGTTCCCAACTGAAGGGGCCTAGTTTTTCGGAGACGGCCTTTTGGGCCCCACCCCAACCCCCACAGATGAATCCAACCTATACGAAACCTGGGGCAACTTGAGCGGTACTGTGCAGCTTGGGCGACACCTGCAGATGAGCATGGACCTTCTTCGCCACTGAAACTTGTCTAATGTTGACCCAGGATTAATGAACCCGTCCCACTATTGGGGGGGGTGTTCCCTCCAAAAGTGATGAATCCCCACTTAAAGGGGACACCCCCTATTAATCAACAAGGGGTTTACTAATCCGGGGTTAACATTATATTGAGAGAGGACCCCCCATTTTGCAGATTCCCACCTTTGATTTGCAGGGTGTTAATTGGGGGACGACAAATTTGTGGACCCGAATCGAACTCTGTGTCTTTCCTCTTGGACTCCTTTCAAACCCAGCTGAAAAAGTACCTTCAAACAACTCAAGCAACTCATGCAGCGAACAATGTGGAAAGCCAACAAAGACCACAAACACTGTGGAAAGCAAAAGAAAGACAAGCAAGAACCCAACACCAAGTGCCAACCAGTTTTACCCTCGAGGCATCTTTTTCTCGAGGCATCTTTCTGGGGTCTTTGTGGCGGTACACCCTCACCAGAGGTGTTCTTTCCAGAGTGCTTCTCGCTTTCCAACACCTGGGGCGGGCAACAGCCGAGACCCGAAGTAGCGCCCTGTGGATTCCCTTTGTCTTCCATCACCCCGCCCCACCCCCCCAAAAAAAGAAAGAAAGAAAGAAAGAGCACAAAAACACACACACACACACACACAAAGCACCAAAAACACACCAAATAAAGCAAGAACCGAAAAACACCAGGTGGTATCCCTAACAGCCCGAACCCTCCCTCAAAGCTGCCCTCAACCACCCTGGATCGCTTATTGAGGCCTATCAACCCCGTAGCTTTCAGCTGTTGGGAAGACAAAACCATGAAAAGTGCCAATTCTCTAAATATGAAGTAACACCTAGTTTTTGGGGTAAAGTAGATGGAACAAACTGGATCGCAACTGGCGATCCCACCCCACCCCACCCCACCCCACCCCACCCCACCCCACCCCACCCCACCCCATCCGTTTCCCGGACCGTTTGAGGGCGTTTGTCTTCTCGTCGCCTTTTTTCACCCCGCTCAAGGACTGGAAGGCGGTGTCCCTGGGCGAGAAGACCATCGACCTGGAGGTCTCCGTTTTGGTGAGGCTGTGGCCCAAGTTGACCGGCGGAATGGTCCAAGTGCGATAGAAATACTGGGTCCCCCAGCGAGGTGCCCTCTTACCATATTTTTTGGGGGTGTTGTTTTCCCCCAGCCAAGTTGACCGCCTGGATGATCCAAAAATTGCCACCCTTTTTTCCCCCCGGGTGCCTTAGAATAGAGTTTGCGAGTGCGGTGACATACGGCGAGCCATTTGTTCCGTGGGGAATGCTAGAAGAATTGTTGGTTGGGGGACAAGCCACCGCCCTTCAAAGGAAGGGGGGATACCCAAATTTTCACTCGCCAAAGCGAGTCGACCTGAATTCACTTTTTGATCTGGCCCCCAAAGGTGAACCTTTCAGGGTCCAAGGGCGGCGGCAACTGAGCCTAGCAAGCCGGTCGTTTTGCTCACGAATACGTCTTGCCTTCCCCTGGTTTCAGAGAGAATCTGTCACGCCATGTGTTTTATTTTTTTCCTGGTGACTTAAGCAAATGGTTCGGGAAGGGTCCCGCACCAGGCCAAACTATTCACCTCTCTCGCTCCCATGTTTGTTCAATGTGGTTGCCATTTGGCATGCACAAAGTGTGCTTACTTTTTGGATTCAATCCACTTACGCCCGGAAGTGAGTCCTTTAGCAGGTGGTCTTTGGATCTATGGAACCCTTGCACCGGCCCGCGGGTTTGTCTCGGTAGGAAACGTCCAGTTGCAACCAGTGGACCAACTGCAACGTTGTGGCTCGCGCCGTGAATCAGGGCAAATGGTGGAAAGGTCGCAGGGATGTGGGGCAAAGACCCGCGGCAAGAGTATTGCTCAAAATCCTGCCAATGTGGCAGGAGTGCCACGTTGTGCGGGCCCCATGTTGCTTATTTCCGGAAGCTCGGTGTTGAGTAATTTCAGACGCCCCATGATAACCCGATTTCTTGGTTCCAGGTCAATCTGTATGCAGGCTGGGCGACGACCAATGTCTGCAGGCATCTTCCTGGATTGCCAAGAGACAGCCTGGGCACCAGTAGTGCCCTTTTACCCTTTTTTGGGGAGGGTTCCCCTATATACCAAAATAGACTACTAAAAAAGGGTACCCTTCTTCTAACCTCTCCACTGGAGGACCTAGAAGAGGTCCCCGAGGGTTCTTCCAAGCCAGTTGCTGAGGCTTCGCTAAGGTCCACAGCTGTGGGTTCATGGGCCGGGGGGGGGGGGGTCATCGCGAATACCGAGGGCGGAAGACAGCTCAGAGCCGCCGATGGTGCACGTGCTGAAGGCCAAGGCCGCGGTCTTCCAATCGCTGAGAGATCCAAATTCAGGGCCCACAACTTCCATCTGCTTAAGAATATTTATTATTATTATTATTATTATTATTATTTGTTTTATTTTCCCTTGTTTGTTTTAACATAATTTATGACTACTTGTTTTTTTCAATTTTGTTCCAGGGTTCTTAACCAAATGGAAGACAACACTTTTTTTAATGAATCGTTACATTGGCGGGGCAGCGGGGGGTAGGCTTTGCTTTCGTGGCTGTACAGGTAGGTGGTTCGTCGCAGTACTTTGCGGAGCTTGTCCATTTGGGTTTGTGTCCTTTTCCTTTCCCTCAACAAAACGAGGGAACCCTCAACAAAAAGGCGCTCACGTAACTTTTTGTTCGGGTCCTATCGGAGCGTCAGCCCGGCGAGGACAGCGGCAAAAGCTTCGCCGGCCGCTTCGCGCCCGCGGAGGATCCGCGGCTCAGCGAAGGCGCAGCATCTGATGGGGGGGGAAGGCGGGGTGCAGCCGCTGGCTTTGTAAGCTCCCGGTGTATTTAGGGCCCTCAAACAGCCAGGTTTTGAGACCCCAAACACCTCCAGGGTGTCTAATGGAGGGGTCGGGTCTTCCATTGAAAGGAACTGTAAATTACTCAGTTGTTCAGTGGCACCCGTTTCCCCTTTTTGTTTGGTGAAAAATGGTCTGCCCCAAAAAGGGCTCCCTTTTTTCCAGGGTCCAGCCCATGGCTTTTTGGAAGAGTTGAATGGGCATTGACTACTTGGGCATGGAACCCACTTCTGAACAGACATGCAAGCATGGTAAGGGCACTATTTTCAGCACCCTGGTTTATCAGCAGGGAGGCAATAACCTACCAAGACAAGGGCATTTCCACGTATGGGTTTTGGTATGGACCCTTATGTAGTTTATGCCCTAATAGAGGTCGTACAGTTTTGAAACACCGTGTAAACGTTTTCTATCAGTGGTGTTGTGTTCTCTATGCCTCAAGAAAACAATTCCAGAAAATACCCTTGACAGGGGGGATCAAGAGGGGGTACCTCCAGGCACCTTTAATAGGGGGCCCTCCAAAAGTGCTGGACTCCGCACATTTTACCCAGGGGCACCCCCCTGTCAATGAACTGGGCTAGATTCATCTGGGCAACATGCATGACCCCTGCGCACGGTCTCAAGATGGAAGCTCCCAGAAGGCATGGAATTCGTGAGCTTCCATATGAAATCGCCTGGGGGTTGAATCCGGGGTTTAGTCCTAGGGATTCCCGTAAAGAAAGCCATAAGCAATGGTTTGTAGGGGTCATTCCAACTCATTTCCGCCTGGAAATCCGATCGCAGGTGGCCTGGCGGCGCTCGAGTCGGTAGTCTTCGAGTTCGACAACAGCTACAGCTGGTGGACGGCCCCTCGGCTTCCGTATCCAGCTGGGTTTTGGATGTTGACCCCAGGGTTTGCCCAGTTGTTCAGCGCAAGGCTTTTTTTTTGGGGGGGGGGTTTGTTTGGTGGAAAATCCATGGCGATTCTCGGCTGACCTGATGGCCAGGGAAATCCATCTGTGTTCAACCAAAACCCTTATAAACCCCAGTGTTTTAGATGGGTTCCTCACTAAAATGGCCCTGGACAGCCCCAAGGGTGTCCAATAGCGTCACTCACAATTTTGCCGTGGCTTGCCGTTGCCTATTTGTAAGTCCCCCAAGTGGAGTTCTGCCTACTAGTGGGTTGTAACCCCGGACATTTCTGAAAAGTCAACCAACATGAAAGGGGATTGGCTCAACCCCCTGTGCAAAGAACCATTGCTGAAACAAGCACGGCCTGTGTGGGGTTGGTCTTTGTAACCCATTCACATGATCTGGGCTGAGTGTTATTTTGTTACAGGACGGGTTCCCATCCACTGGTCTGGTCGAAGAGCTGCTTCCTCAGGGTTTCCGAGTCATTTCCCTTGTTGAAACCTCGAGTGCAATCCCATCGTTTTTGTCGAAAACCTCCAGTCAATTGATCAACCTGTTAGTTTCGGGGAAATCCAGGCAGCCGCTGTTCCTCGCAAATTAAGGATTCAATCTACCACGAGTTTTTGTTGGGGGTAGCTGGAGGAAACATACATCTTCCCTCTGCTTGAAAACCTGAATGTCACGCGGCCTCGGATCCGAGCGCGGCTTTTCGATCGCGCGGATCGATCGAAGGAGAAGGAGGTGGAGCTCATCTTCGTGCGGGGCGCCTCGACGCAGCTGCCGCCGCCGCTGCCGCAGATGGCGCCCCACGGCCTGCCGCCCCGGGCGGCGGGGAATTCCAAGGAGGTTGAGGCCCAGGCGCTTGGGGTGGGGTGGGATGGTTTGGAGTTGTGGTGGGTTTCTGGTTCTTTCTCAAAGTTTGCCCATCGGTGTGCTTTTGATCGGGTAGTTTGGCTGGCGTTTAGATGGGTTTCACTGGTTTAGACAGAGTTTTGTGTTCCATCCCACCCAGTTCGGTCCGCTTTCTTAGGGCGACTGGGATCGAGAAATCGCAATGACTGAGAATGACTGCTATCCAGCCTTGAATGATTGACCTTCCTCGGAGCAAGGCAACCTTACAAAACCACTTTGTAGCTGTGGTTTCCAAGAGGGAATGATCAACTTGGCAACCGCAGCCCGCTCAGTCAGCTGAGACAAAATGCATTTGGCAGCCTGCAGAGGTCCAGGTGCGTGGATGCTCTGCGCGGGAACCAATAAACCCGTTTCCGGTCGGGGACGGGACCCCAAACTGAACCATCCAGCTGGTGGGGACTTCAGTGTCATTCCCTGCTGGTGTGTGTCTTTAGGGGACCCGCTTCGGGTCTTCTTTACAGGAAAAAAAGCAATGGGAAACCACTGTTTTTTTGGGTTCTCTTTTAAAACAAACCCGGCCACCAGCAACTTATGTCTGCATGGATCGCGTCCAGCGAGAGTTTCCATCAGGAGATCCCGGACCTGCGGAAGGCTGCGGAGGCGCGCGGCAAGACGCGTCCGTTGCTGGTCATAAATGAGCAACGCCGAGACCGACCCCTGCCCTCCCCCCCAAAATCATGGAAGTTGACAGGAGTGTCTTCGAAGACGATGCTCCCTGTCCACTTCCATGATTTTTGGCGGGTAGGAGGTGGTTCTACTACACCTGTCTCATGAACAAAATTCAGTGTTGCCTTTTATAAATCTTTAGAACCATCTTAGAGCTAAAGGTCAATGGCATCTTGACGCTGCTCCAATGGAGGGGGTGCCCCTTTTGAGGTTCCTTTGAAAGGAAGGTGCAAGGAAGACCAGACAGAACCTGCGTAGTTTGTGGCCTATGGTCCCGTTGGGGATCCCAGAGGTTTTGGTCAGCAATCTGAAATTATATAAATGACATTGGACTAAGTCCCCCATTCTTGTGGCCCCAAAAGGTTGACCTTTTATTTCTGGGTCCCCAAGGGGCAGCTGGAGAGTTTTTTTTGTCTTTGGAGATACATTTTTGTTGGTGGTCGGCTGAAATTGATGGATCTGTCCCACAAAAGCATGGATCGTTGTGCACTCTTGCGATCCGACCTCGGCCAAAGTTCCATGTCTGGCCTTTGGAACATAAGATGAAGCTCTAGCGGCAACTTCATCGGACCCCTGGGCAAATTTGATCTTTTGAAGGGGAACCCGAAACCCCGGAACTAAGCGAGTTCTTCCACTGCATAACCTGGATCACAAACGCCTGCATTCTTAGATTGGTCTTAATTTGCATGGATCTATCTTTTTGGGGGCAGGGGCGCCGGAACCGCCAGTTACGCGCAGGACACCAATGGCGATTCCAAGAAGGTCGCTTTTAGGCCGCGGCCAGAGTCGAATCGGAGTCTGTTGTGTCGAGGGGAAGAAGGGCTGGCCCCAAAGCACCCTGATTACTAACCCACTTCTTAAAGCGGGGCCACAACCCAGATATTTGGTGACACCCCGTTTTCCCATTTCCACCAAAAATGGTCCACCCAGGGCTCCAAGGAGTGGACTTTACCGTTATATATTACCATTCTGAGTGCCACAGTTGGACCGATTCTTTAGTCTTTAGAGGTTCAACCCCCAATTTGGATGATGACAATCCTTAAGTAAAAAATGCTGGTTATATGAACCCCCCATTGTTTGAATGGTGGCTGGGATTCTAGACACTTTTGTTGGCCCCACTGGATCGGAAGCGGGTCACTGCTCGGAGGTTCATCGAGCACTTGGAGATGCTGCTGGACACAGCCGAGGCGCAGTGCCCCAAGGAGGCCCGCGAGCGCGGGGATTTTTTAGCGACTCTCGGCCTCAGGAGAGCGAGAAAGGAGCCGCGCCTCGAATATGACTAGGTCCCCCACTAGTGCCCTTTTACCAACTTTTTGCGAGTTTTGGGAGGGTTCCCCTACTAAAATAGACTACAGAAAAAAGGGGAACCTTATTCTAACCTGTCCATTCTTCGTTGGCATTTACAGGGGGAATCGTCATTGCATAGGCGCAGGATTTTGTCCGTCCACAGTGTGAGACTCTCTTTGGCCCTAGGTTGCCCTACCCCATTGCACTTATTGGGGCACTTACTGTAAATTTCAATTTTCCACGCCAAGGGTTTTGGAGCAACCGAAGCTGGGAAGGGTATGGGGACATGATTATGATGAATGACGCGTGATCCATGTGTTTTGGTATGTTCTTCGGGCCAAAGGCCGTCCAAGTCGCTCGAACCTAGCACAATGGAAAGCTAGCCCATCCCAGTAACCCACCCCTCCCCACCCTCACCCCCCCCATCCCTCCCCCTCACCCCCATCCCTCCCCCTCACCCCCCCCATCCCTCCCCCCATCCCCACCCCCCCCAACCCACCCCACCGCCCCGCCCCACCCCACCCCACTCCCAACCTCACGCGGAAGAGCCAGGGCCTGCGCCTGGTGGCGGAGCCTTTACTCTCGGAGCTGCAAAAGCTCCGGCAGAGCTGCAAGGAGCTCGGAGCTTCTTCCGAGTTCGACCGAAATCGGGGGGGCGGTTGCTGCGGGGGGGAGGGTCCAACCGATGTTGGTTGGTGTGTTTTTGGTTGGTGTGCTTTTTGTGTGTCGTTTTTGTTTCCGTGAGCTTTTTGGGGTTCAAGGCGAAAGCAAAGGGAGACCACCCATTTTGAGGCTTTGAATTCCGGTTTTGCGGCAATTTCACCTGGATCGTTGCCGGCGGTTTTTTCGCACCAGCTGTGACTTTGTCCGACAGCGTCAACAAATCACAAACAAGTCGGATATCTAGAATGCGGCATCCCCCCCCAAAAAAAAACAAAAACATTCCTGGAAAGCTTCTCCCATGAAATCAAACAAGGCTAGCATAACCACCATTATTTACCGATCAAATGTCTGCATCCAAATTTGGGGCCTTGTCATTCTGTTAATGGGCTTAAACCTATTGTTGAGAAGGGCGAATCTTTTTTTTTGTGGATTCCATTCGTTGCTTGCAACCCCAGTTGTGAAAAACATCTCGACTTGCACTCTTTGTTGCTAGGTCCCTCACTTGAACTGATCAAGCCTGAGAAGGGTTCCCTTTTCCTGCCAGGGCCAGCGGGCAACTCGGGGAAAAAACAAAAAAAGAAACAGCACCGGTTTGAGGGTTGAATTGCGAGCTCAGTGTAATCAGCTTCCGTGGTTTGGAGTCTGGTTTGGTGGTGAAATGCCCCATTGCGCTCTGCAAGAACCAGGGGTTCACTCACCAAGCCACCAATCCAAACCACAAATTCAGCCGTACTTGATACAATATAATGGAAGCCTTGTACTTGAGATCCTTCATTACATGCTTGGACCTTTTGTAAAATGTGCAAAATCCACTGCAAGGGTGTTCCATGAAAGATTAACAGGTTACTTCCCAGTGAAACCCAAATCCAACCTCGGTACCTTTTGAGGGCTGGGTATAGACGGAAAAGCCCCTTTTGCTTCAACCAGTTGGATCTACTGGGAACCCCCCCCCCCACATGGACCTGAAACAGCCAACACTTCTAGAGGAAACTCGGTTTGGGGATCCCAATGGTCGGCCCCCCCCTGTGGGGAAACCTCTCTACACCTCAGAGACACGCTCGGCTTCAGGAGGTGCTCTCGCGGAAGGCCTGAGCTGGGCGTTCTGGGCCCTGTTGGGAGGCTCCCTGGCCAATCTTCGGCTGGTTTGAGCATCTAGGGATTGTTATGTTCTGGTTTGCATTCTTGAAAGGATAGTTGGGCATGCATCGCCAACGTGCATGGGCCCCTTTGGTATGAAATCAGCTGCTGAAGCTCGAATGTTATTGTGACCCCCTCAAGGAGCAAGTGCCTCAGTAAAGGCCAGGACCGGTCTCTTACCAAGGAAGACTGCAAAGGCCATGTCCGGAAAAGGCATCGACAGGCTGGGTTGATCATGAAGTTTGTTTTTTAGTCTTTTCTTCTTCTTCTTTTTGCGGGGCAAGCCTTAGCCTGCTGGAAAGGTGTTGTTTGGTTTTTGCTGCATGGTTTCAATCTGGTTGAGCAGGTTGCCGACCAATGCGTGTCGCAACATGGTACTCTCCACAGCGAGCGGCTCACGTGCGGTTGCCGCACGACTTTGAAAACCTTGAAATCATGGCGTCGGTGGCTTTCCTTCCAAAAGAAAATGTCATCGCTGCTGAAAGGCCCCCCCCCCCCCCAACCGCATCGCCTCAAAACGCACGCTCGGTCGTGTAGATTGGTCAGGTCTGTATTGTGCTCCTGGGGTCCTCTTCCCAAGGTCCACAGGTCCAGCCCCTCCCCCACCCCCGACTTGCACTTCCGAGACGTGCCCTGCTGCCCAGGCCCTGCCATGGAACTTGCCAGTTCCAATTTAAAGGAACACGGTCCAAGCCGGGGCCCCGAAATGTCACGTCCCGTGTTTATGGACGGGAAGCAGGAAAAGCCCAAAACACGCGTTCTCCTTGCAATCCACCCCTTAAAAAAGGTACTTCAAGGAAGCCGGTTCTCCAAAAGGAAGCCCCTTTCTTGACTGCTATTGGGTCGGATCTTTAGACTTCAACTTTTTGGGAAATCAAGGGGTTTTCCACTCAACCCCCAAAAAGTTAAAACTTTCTTCGGGGGGTCAACAACAACCAAGCTTTGAGGCCCCGCCGAAGGGGTTGGTCGCGCAAAACTGCGTGCAGGACCCGGACACCGTTTCGAGCAGCAAAGAGAAAGAGGTTCAGGCACGTGGCAGAGCCATGTTTACATCCCAGGGGACTTAAGCAAATGGAGGCATGGCTTTGTCTCGATTGTTGCCTGTGTTGTCATTTTGCCTGCCGAAAGTTGTCACTTTTCACAGGAGATTGAGTCTGAGTCTGCGACGGATGTGGTTGGTCCATACAGGTGAGCAAGCCTCAAGGGTGGACAATTCTTGATTGCTGTTGGGTTGGATCATCTTCACCTTTTTGGGCAATCAAGGGGTTGCCATTGAACCCACAACAAGTTTTTGGTTTTTGCAGAGGGGTCCTTACAGCAACCAAGAGTTGGTTGGGTTTCCCTGACTCACTTCCTGAGTTGGTGGACTTTATTTTTTTTGGAAAGACAATTTTAGTGGTAAATAAAAAGTTCAAGCGTTTTTTGGCCAGTCAACTTGGGAAGTGAGCAGAGCCTCCTTTCAGTAAACAAAACATGGGTGGATCGGAGGAACAACATGCCACCAGGGATCGGTGGCAATCAGCCCTTCGTGGAGTTCTTTGTAGGTCCCCCAGCCATTGGTGCCCGTCTCACCCCTGTTTTGGGGTTTTGGGTTCCACGACACTAAAGTCGACAAACGAAGAGAAGTTGGGTGCCCACTTATTTTCTAACCTCTCTACTAGTCTACCCCTTTTTGTAGAGGGTAAATGGATGGGAAACTACCCTCTAACCACCAAACCACCAATCGAAACCACCAATGAGAGGGAAGCTGAAAGAATGTGGAAGGGGCAACTGCGGGTGGCGTTGTCCAGTACCGGTTGTTATCACTCTGCTTGATTTGGGGCCGAATCCCTCCTTTCCCCCTGCTCTTACCCTAGTTTGTGTTCCCAACTTGTAGCAGGGCTCTTTAAAAGATACATTTTGCCCATTTGAAACCTGGTTTTTCCCACCAAAATAAAGGGGAACCATTATTTACAAGGCAATGTGGTGTATAATGTAAGGATCCCAACTTGTACGCCACAATCGGGCTCGGGAAACACTGAAGGTCCCTGGCGTTAGGCGAGTTGGAGAAGGACCTGCGGGGACCCCACCGTTTTGATCTCTGACGAACTCATTTCTTGGTGGCTCCCAGCCATCCGGTTCCTTAGCTTGTTAGCCTTTTAGTGTTTAGTGGTAGTTTCCGTATTTAACCCACTAAAAGTTAAACTTTTAGCGGGGGATAGACATTTCTTGGCTCAGGATTACTCCGAGTCTTGAAAAGGCTCATGGCTAGATGTGCGTTCCTTTGGGGAACTTGTTTTTCTTGCCTATGAGTTGATTAGGTCCCCCTGTACTGCCCTTTTAATTAATTACCATTTGTTGGTTGGCTTTGGTTCCCCTACTAAACTAGACAAACAAGAAAAAAGTTGGTACCCTTCTTCTCACCTCTCTACTGGAGGACACCGTTGATTTGCTTGAGACCCCAGAACTCCGCCGCGACCCTCCCGGAGGTTCCAAAGGGCCGAAAGCGACACGCCGAAAGCCCCCGGACACCCAGCGGTCGTTGGAAGTTTGGGAGGGGGTGCTCCTTTCATGTCAGCATGCCAAACAAATGGGGGCCACTCTTTCGCGGAAGAAAACCTCGGCTTTTGCATCACGTCTCGAACCAAACCACAAGTTGCGGGGTGCATCTATCCGACCCCCTCATGGAACCTCGACAGACTCCAGGTGGAAGAATCAGCGAAGAAAGAGCCAGAGGCCGAAGTTTTGCGAGATGGGCCTGCAACGGGTCAGGTAATCCTTAATCTTCCATTTGCTTAAGACCATGTTTATTTTCCCTTGGCTTTAAAGGGAACCTATCACTGTTGCACATGTTTTGTGGTTCTTCCCCCGAAAACGCAAATGGAAGAAGGCCCACAGCGAAGTGAATCGACCTGATCAATGACCATTTTTAGTTGATTTTGTGGCAAATACTTTTTCTTATGGTGTGGTGCTTTGACTAGTTGGTTCGCAAATTGAGGATGCGCCGTGCCTAACCAAGGCCCATTCGAATCGATTTCAGGGAGTAGGTTCGGCCTTTCCAGGGCTTCCTTGAACTCAGCCAGCCGCATAAGGAGCCTCTTTTTTTTCCTTGGTGGCTCTCCATTGATTTTAGTGGCCCAAAAAGTGTGCACTTTGTTGGCTGGTCACTGGCCAAGTTAGGGAAAGAAAAGGTAAGGCTGCTTGAACTTCATGACGCTGCTTTGCTTTGCAGATGTTCACCACTTGGGGGAATTCGAGCGACTTGGGCCCAGAAAGAAAATGCGAGTAAGCGCGATGAAGCAACTGACATAGAGAGAAGTCCGTTGGCCATGTGTCCAAGAGTTATGTTTTGCCAAGCCTTTTAGAATGCCTATTTGACCACGGGACATATTTGAGGTCCAAGCAAAGCAGTTTTTGGGGTTGAGGGGGTGGCCCCATTTCAGCCAAGAACGACGGTGCGAGGAGCCCAGAGAAAAGCCTCTATAGTAGGTTCTCCTCTTCTCAGTCGTCGGTCTGGTGCTTCGTGACACCAAATGGATTCACTAATTATTGGGCGCTCTTCTAGGGATTTGGCAATTCCTGCATTGGATTTGGGTCCCAAGCTGGCCCAAGCTGCCTGAAGAAAAGGGTGCAAAACGGCGAGAAAGGAGCATCCTTAGTAGTTCCTTTCATGTTAGTCTGCGAGGTTCGCAACAATCAATGAACAGCACGTGGCTGGCGTTTCTCGCGCTCCAGTTGGGATGGATACCCTTGGGAAAAACCATTTGGGTATGTCTTTTTTAGGAATCGGACCCTCCCAAAAAGGGTTGTTTCCTTTTGGCTTCCCTTTAATACCCCACAAAACATCGGGGTACAAAGCCAAACCTTACAGACAAAGTTTGAGCTACCCAATTGCCGACCAGTGCGATCGATGAATTTGGGGCCGGATTTTGCTGGACTGAACGCCCTCGTAAATGGGTTCAGGTATGGACCCCTTGTAGTAGATATAAGTGGCACAGAAGCTCATGCCGGGATCCCAAATTCTCCCATTTGCGGTTCTTATTACGCGGAATGCTTGATCAGCAATTGCCCCGGCATTCTGGAAAGTGAGCAGGATGATTAGGAGAGAGAAAGGCCCAGTGTCAGTGAACGTGATGGTTTGTTTGACTTAGCCCCTCATGCTTGTCCCGTTCCGAAGCAGTTTCAGCTCCCCCGGAGCATTGCCACGACTGGAACGCCATGTGCTCACACCTGGATCGACTGTAAGTGGGCGGCACGCGCAGCATGAAGGTGGAGAAGATCAAGGCAGAGAACGCGTCCGGCAAGCTCGAGCATCCAATCAAGCAGGAGCAGTGCCAGCCAGGCCAGGATTCTGTTCAGCCTCTGAAGCGTCGACGCCTTCGGCGTCATGACGCACACGTGGGCGAAGCCTGCGGGAAGAGTGACACAAAGCAGGAGCGCCTTGCCTTGCACAGCTTTTGGCTGAAGTTGAAGCAGGAGGTGAAGGAAGAAGCGCAGTCAATGAATGCGAAACACATGAAGGAGGGTGGCTTCAAAGGAAGAAACTGATGCTGGGCTTTGCAAGATTGAAACTGGCGCTGCGGTCAAAGCCGAGCATGCGAGAATCACACATGAGGCTGGACGGGATGAATGCTGCCAGCCATGAATGAATATGGGAAAAGGGATGCTAGTTTGTCGTTTCATATGTTGCTAGCGTACTGCTTGTCCCCGTGCGAGCCCGTTTTGACCAGCTATTTGGGACAATGCCATCAGCTAGGAGGTAGTTCTCCACTCTTAGACGCGCGCCGCTTGCCATCAATGCCTGCTTCTAAGAAACCAGCTACAGGAAGTTCTACAGGAAACCCCTGATTTTGGTGGGAATTTGGCTTGCTGGTGGAATTTCCTGCAGCTGCTTGCCATCAATGCCTGTTGCAGATGCCCGGATCAGGTCGGAAGTGAGGCAGCCACCCCGCCGAAGCCGGAGTTGGATCAGCAGATGGCTGCGTGGGCCTGGCAGTGCACCGAGTTCCGGAGGGCGACTTGGATGTCCGCAAGGCCCGGGGAAACGCAAACTTCCATTTGGCTAAGAATATGTTTTATTTTCCTCTGTTGGTTTTACAGAGAATCTATCACTGCTGGAATGTTTTTTTTCTTTTTCACCAGGGGACTTAAGCAAATGGAGGGCAATGTCTGGTTTCCATTGGGTTCCCTTAAGGTGAACATTTTCTAGCTCCTCCAGTAGAGAGGTTAGAATAAGGGCACCAACTATTTTCTGTAGTCTATTTTAGTAGGGGAACCCTCCCCCCAAAAAAGGGGTGAGAAAGGGCACCTAGCTGGGTAAACCACAATTTAGAGTTTAGAGGGTAAGTTTGAGGCTGTCACGCCAATGGACCCAGTTCCACGCATTTTGGTTGAAATGCGCGGTCTCATTTGCAGGCCTTGCTGTGCGGCGAACGTCTTCTTTAGCAACCCGGTAGTGCCACAAGAGGAGGACCCGCCCTGCGAGCAGCGCTTGTCCCAGAAGGAGCTGAGCTGCCTACGGCGGTTCTTCGAGCGTGGGCATCCCATTTTTTGTGCTCCACTGGCGACTAGCCCAACGACGAAGGCCCCCACACGCCGGGGCCTCAGGGCCGCAAAGTGGTTCAACATTTTGTTGCATATAAATGTCCACGAGTTGCACGTGTGTTTGGGCATGAGCTACTTTAATGCCGTCTCTCTTACTTTGCAAGTGTGGGCATGGTTGCCACTCGACGTGGCCCTTCACTACATTTTAGCCGTTTGGAGCATCATCGGTTCGCACTATCCAGCTCGTCTCTTGTTGTTTTGCTTGTGCTGTTGCGTCATGTTAATGCTTGACTCGGCGAGGCGCGACGGGAATTGGCGCGCAGGAGGCAGGATCTTTCGCACGCGGGGCGGATTGCATGAAGATGTGGCCCTGGATGCGGGACCTTCCCAGCCACATCTGGGCTGGCCGCGGCTGGGCCTACGATGAGAGCGGCCCACACCGCTTGCCCTCCGCGGGTGGTGCAGGCGCCATGCAAGGCGTCCAGGTCTTGGAGTCTATTGGCAAGGGTGGGCAACCAGCTGCTCCGGACCAGCTGGGCCAGGCTACGAGTTTGCTGCCAGCTGGCTCAAGCCAAGGCGTGAAGCCTGCGCGTATGCTGTCCAAGCAGCAGGCCAAGCAGAGCGGAGTGCCTGGCATCAGTTGGAATCCATCCATGTTTACTTGGCAGCTCCGATGGACTGAAAAAGCCAAACAATCCGCCAGCACGCGTCACGTCCGAAATTTTGGCATCAGCCGTTTCATGAAAGATGCTTGACTGCTATTGGGTTGGATCTACAGACTTTAACCTTGTTGGGGAAATCACGGCGTTTTCCACTAAACACCGAACAAGTTGTCCACTTTTTGCAGGGGGGTCGTCGCAGCAAGGATGGCCTCGACGAGGTGGCGGCTGACGCCTCCGCTCTGGAGGCTGCCAAGGCGTTACGCACGGAGCTGGTGGTCAAGGGCCGCATCAAGGCGCCGTGCCCGGGGTGAAGTTCAGAAAAGATGAGAAGAAATGGTATGTCGAGATCTCCAAGCCCGGCGGCCAGGAAGTCTCTCAGTTGTTCAGTGGCGCCTTTCTTTTTTTGTTGGGTGGCTGCCCCAGTTTCAACAAAAAAAACAGGTCTTCCCCAACAAAGGGATTTGTTCTCTCCTGGGCCACTGGACAGCTGAGGTCCTTTTCGGCGGCAGCTTCACGGACAACACCGCAGGTTCACGGCCCACGGGCTGAAGGTTCGCAGCGTGAAGGTTTGCAGCTCCCAGGGGGAGCTGCCGGTCTTTCGGCCCAAGGCGCCATTGGGCGTCGCTGACGTGCGCAGCCAAGGAATCGGCAGGCAGCCAGCCCGGGGAAAAGGAATCGGAGAAGGCCTTCAGCAAGGCGGTGGCCTGGCTGAAGCAGCAGAAGGAGATGGGAGCACAGGGCAAGGAAAGAAGGGGAAGAGCAAGAGGAGCTGAGGGGATCGCTGGCAAACTTGAAGCGTCGCATGCTGTGCCGATTGGCAGTGAAAAGGGGCGCAGGCTTGGCGCGAGCTTCGAGCTGTGCTCTTGCAGGTTGCTTGCCAGCAGGTGAAGGGCTAACTATCTTTTGCTCAAGAATATGTTTTTCCTTTTTGGTTCTAAAGGGAATCACTTTCACTACTGGATGCATGTTCTCATGTTTTCCAAGGAGCGACCACGCAAATGAAGATTTTGGGGTTGGTTTAATACCGATGCCATGTCCCTTTCAAGAGAACCTCCAACAGTGAAACGATCGGTCAATGGAAACCACCAAAGGGTCAGGGGCCTTTCTTCCTGATTTGCACTTTGGCTTGGCCCCTTTTCCAGTGGTCGATTCCTTTATGTCCCAATGGTTGGTGATTTTGCACATCACTTGCTTGGCATGAAAGGTGAGTATCCCTTGGTGGGGGTGATGCTTAAGTGAAAGATTTCAAGCTTTTAGATGTAGGGATGTCGCACTGTCGGCAGCCGTTTTGGCGGATTGGTCTCAATTCCGAAAACAGCTGCAAGTGGATTGGCTACTTCCTTTTTCAGCTTGTTTGTTGAGGGGTATCCCTTGAATATCAACTGCCAATAGGTTGTATGGCTATTTGGCAGTGGATCTTTGGACTATAACTTTTGGTTGAAACAGGCCAGATTTCCCCTATGTGTTAAGAGTGCCTTGTGGAAGCTACAGGATGAAGTTCCAATTGCTTCAGCCTCGGGTGTTTCTAGAAGGCGCCGGCTTGTGCAGAAAGACGAAGCAGGGACATAGCGGTGAGAGCCGTTTCTCGGGTCTCAACGTAGGACTTACAAGATGCTTTTCCTGACACCTTTCTCCTTGGCGTTGGCTGCTCTCTTTCGGGGAGGGAGTCGTGAACCACTTTGCTCAAACAGAAGTAATAACTACGAAAGCCATCGTCGATCAGACTACTGCATCCAAAGAAACACCCGCGTTCGAATTAATTCTCTAGCGGCAGGCGTTGTTTAAATCTGGCTTTCACCGTGTTTGTCCGAGTGCCCCTTTTTCTTTGTTGAACATCAAGCACCCTTACTTAAATGTTGGGTGTGTTTGTTGAGGGTAACGGGGGGCAGCGTTCTTTTCAGCAAGAGAAACCGAAGTGATCTATTGGGGTCCCCTAATCTAACCCACGAGTTGTTGACATGTGACCCACAATCAAAGCCCGGGTAGATGAAGGTTAGTAAGGGACGATCCCAGCCAGAAATCGCTGCGGCCGCCTTCTTAAATCTTTACATGGTTCTGGGTCAAGCATGTTTACACCAGGTTTTGATTTTGACTCGTGTGGAGCTGTTGAAGAAGCTCCCGATTTTCTGTCAACGGGTCAACTGATAACGGGTCCATGGTCAAATGGCAGAAGCGAGTACTTATCACTCCCGAGTTTCTGGACTGTTTTGGCCAATCTACGTCGGAAGTGAGACTACGTGCTTTCCCTTTTTGCTCCAGGGCGTACGGCCATTGGGATGAGTCTTAAAATAGGGACCCCAACATGTGGTTTCTCTTTGGCCTCCTCTTGAACCCACCCAAAGAAGGGTACCGGTACACACAAAAAAGTCAGCCCAGGTGACATCCCCAATAATAGCCCCGGAACCCTCTCCAAAACCCTGCCTGCAAGCTGCTCCGAGCCACCCCAGAGCCTCTCTATCAACCTCATAGCTTTCAGCTGTTCGGGAAAAGGGCTTTACCCAAAAACATTCTCATGCTTGAAGGCAGGTTGCTCGTCACCTGAGGCTTAGTCTTTGGGAAGCAAACTTGCAGGGTATCACAGAAGTGGATCCCATTTCCCACGGTCCCTTAGCTTTTCAGCTTTGTAGTGTTTAGCGGTTGGGTTTCCGCATTCAACCCGCTAAAAGTTGTCGTCCCTTGTCGCGGATCTAATTAAACTGACTGCCGTAGCCCAGTTTTTCGCAGGTGCCCTGCGAGCAATGAGGGCGAGCGAGCAAGGAGACCTGCTTGGAGAGTCCAGAAGGGCTTAGCCACTCAAGAGAAAACCTGCTTTCTCTGCGGGTTTAGCCGGAAAAGCCTGGTTTTACTTGGCTTTGTATGGAAGTTATTTTTTGGTCATGGGTTGACATGATACCGCCCACCCTCGAAAGAGAAAAAACAATGCGACTTGTTAGTCTTCGGCCACCTGGCGGATTTGCTTCGTAAGCTCAATGAACTGACTTGTCCAACCAAAAACGTTCAGCCTTTGGAACTTTGGTACTCCCTTTTCGAGGGTTAAGGAGAAAACACATCGCCAAAATGGGAGGGTCGCCTTAAATCATGGCCCACCTATTGGAATTCAAACCGAACTTGAAAGGCTCCAGTAGTTTGGTCACTGTAGGAGAAAAGTTGCAGTCCTTTTGACTCACTGGTCCATATAGGTACCTTTTTTACCTTCCTGTTCCATGTTGGGTGATCTTGGGTGAAGGCAGGTAAACCTTTCATCTGGAGGTAGTTGGGACCCAGCTGAAACCTCCAAAGGAATCCTTGCCTCCAGAGCCCAAATAGCTTCATTGCACCAACTCGTTCGCAATCTCATGTACCGCGGGTAAAACAAGCCACCGTTGAATCGTGATTTGGCCTGAATGGCGTAGGTAACACCCTTTTTCGCTTCAGTTGTTTTTCCTAGTGCCAGTTGCAGATTCCTGCAGGGCTCCCTGAGACCAGACCCCAAGCTCTGAAGGCCTAAGCTGTAAGGCCGGGACCTCCAAGCAAAGGCAAAGGCGCACGCCCACGAAGGCGTTTGCATGACGTTGCTTTCGGCTTCGGCTGTCAAGGAAGAACAGGACTGAGCCGCAGTTTTGACCGCTTGCCAAATGTCCATGTGAGGATTTCTCTCCAAAACTCAGCTCCCGCCTTCTGGTGTTGAGACAGAAACTCACCGGAAACGGACCCCAACAGCCAGAGCTTCTCTTGGACGGCGTTCCAAAAGGACCTAGACGAGAGCCTCCTTTTTCAAGGGCCCCCCCTTCGCAATGGGCTAGCCATGAAGACCAGCCCCAGTGCACATGTTTTCTTCGAATTCGTTGCGGCGCCGGTCTTGATGCACTTCCCTGCGCGCGGGGGAATCAATCTGGGCATTGCCTTAGGCGTGGAATGGGAACCGCGGAGAAATAGCACCATTCTATTCATGGGGGAGGTCCAAAAGTGATGAACCCCCACTAAAACGGGACACCCCTTATCTAATCAACTCCAGGGTTATTTATCCTGGATTCCCATTGCAAAGCGTGCCAACACGTCGGGCCGGGTGGCTTGCGCATCGACCCAAAGATCCAAACTCAATTGGGCCTATGCTTGCCACCCGGGCTTGGGACCGGGCGTATCCCGCAAAGATTCGAAGATGCGAAGGAAAGCGGCGAAGAAAAAGGCGGCGCAACTCTTCCGAGTGGCTCAGGTTGTTTGTCTGGTGCGTAGGAGGCAGCATGCAATAGGGTTTTGCTGGCACGAAAGCTTCGGGACCCCCATAATGGGATCTGGCTGGTTGATTATTCGGGGGGGGTGTTTGCTCCGGGGGTCCATTCCTGATGGAGAGAACACTACTGTTGATGGACGACATCCGTTTGTTTCCATGGTTTAGGGAGCCACCCAGTAATAATAGGACGGGTTTTTTTAAATCCGTGGTCAGCATCACGCACTCAGTTGAAATTGGAAGAGGAGAGAGTTTCATTTGCCGAAGCAAGAAGACTCGAACAATGCAAATGACTGGAGTCCTCTCCCCCACAATCCCCCCCTAAAAGCAGGATCAATTTGTCGGCATCCAAGACCCCTCAAAATCCTTTGAGACATCTTGGCCTAGGGTTTGGGGTTAAAACTTTTCCTTTGGAGGAGAAACGGACTTCGGACCATCCCATGTCCCTTGTTTACCGTGCCTTGTGATTCGATGATCAGAATCAATCCCTAGGTTACTTGGGAGCCCCAGGCATCCGGTTCCTTTGCTTTGCAGTCGTTCTTACTGGTAGTTGCCATTTGCCCTCCCACCGGCTGGCATGCAAGTGCGCGGACCCTGTAGAACGACTACTAGGTCCGACAGTAGTACCCTTCTAGGTCCCCCAGTAGTGCCCTTTTACCCTTTTTTGGGGGAGGGTTCCCTACTAAAATAGACAAAACTGAAAAAGTTGGTACCAACTTATTCTAACCTCTCAAATCTGGAGGACCTAGACTACCTTCCTCTGGGAAGGGGGCTTTCCTTTCCATGTTGGAAGGGTAACCCCACTAGCTACTCACTTTGAGCCGGGGATCCGAAACAATTGGCTCAGGTTTCGAGGAGTCTGATTAGGTTGAAACTGGGGTCACTACTTTGACTGTTTCTGGGGTTGTCAAATTCAGAAAATGTGGTTGTTTCCCGGGGTGACTTTGATCATGGTAAAAGAATGAGGCCAGTGAAAGCTATATTGAATGCAACTCGCGCTGCCAGAGTTGCATTGAGCAAACAACATCAGGAAAAATATGGATGCAGTGCAAACTTTTTTGGCTTAACAACATACAAGAAGGGCATGGTGATGTTGTGTTTTTCTCCAGTGCAAACAGCGGTTTAGAAAACATAATGCCGATTGAGTAGGCTTGTTGGAATCCGCTAGCCCCTTGGCATGTGTGGACTTCGAGCAGTTAATTGTCCTCACCCCCGACTCCGCAAACTCCGGCTAACGCCACGCACAAAGGCAACCGAGCACCTGAAAGCAACTTCCAGCCTCAGACTTGAAATAAACCTGTTGGGTCGTTCAACTCGGCGCGGGATGGGTTTTATTTCTCCAGGTATCTCCCGGAGACGGGCGGGGCGCGCTGGCTGCGCCTGCAGCTAAAGAGCGGCGAGGCAGAAAAATGAGTTTGCTTTCGACAGGTCGGGAAGCGAGAGGGGGGTGGTATGGGTTTGAGCCAAAGGCTGGGCTAGGGTTAGTAAGTTTACCTTTGGGTTTCGAGGGTTCACCTTTTTGGCCCATAGTCACTGGGCAGGTGTATGCATGTTTAATTGGTTGGATCCTTTGGTGGACATGATTTAGGTTCGAGGCACCAAGGTGAGGAGAAATTTCAACTGGCGTCAGACAGTCTTCGGGCGCTGGCCATGGACGCACCACGGGCCCCGAGCTCTCAGCTTTTGGGCCAAGCTTAGACTTGCATGGGCCAACAACCAATGTGTCTGTACAGAACGTCGTTTAGCTGATTGGCAACTCAAAGCATTTCCTTTGCCGCCAGACCAAAAGGAAGCCACAAGTTGTAGGGGCATGTGGCAAGCCGGCAGCTTGTCAAACAAAGTCAAAACAGAACCAGGATTTGAGTCACTTGAGGACACCCAGCAGGAACATACAAACCTGAGCATGAACCAGTGTGCATTTTCGTGGGTACCCCTTTTTTGGTGGTGGAAAAAGGGAAGCCAACAGGACGCCGACATCCATCGAAATCCATTTTGGGGGCTTAGCCGCCCCATTTCGGCGGAATCCAGATTCCGATTTCGATTCCACGCGGATCGCGGAGATGTCGATCCCTGGCGGCCCAGAGGCAGCAGAGTTGGAGCAGCGCGGCGAGCTTTCAGCGGTTGAAATGAGTCGCCCATCTTCGAAAAAGTTTTACGGGGAAACCAAATCGGGAATGGGAGAAACCCTCCTATCAACTGGTGCGATGTTCGCTGATAAACAGTATGTTCTTCATGTTTCCAGATTTTGCCGGGTTTGTGTTGAGAGCGCCTTTTTGGGGATGTTTGAAAGGGACACCAATCTAGGTCCCCCAGTAGTGCCCTTTTACCAACTTTCTTGGGGGTTGGGTTCTCCTACTAAAACAGACTAAAAAATGGTACCCTTATTCTAACCCTCTACTGGAGGACCTAGAAATGAACATCATTTTGGGGGGTCCGCAAAAAAGACAAACCCATCTGTGGTTGAAACATCACTTGGGCAAAGTTAAATTGAGTTTCCATTGGTGGGGTGATTTTAAAAAAGAAAATATGGCTGTGAATGTGGCTGGGGAACTGCCAAAGCTCGTGAACAGTGCTTGGTGAACATGAATCCCCATCTAACTGATGTCCACCAAAGGGCCCCAACAAGTAACATTCACGCTCACGTGCACGCTTATGTTGCAACTGATTGAAATTACGTTTCTTTGGGGCATGATATGTTTGCGAACTCTTTTAGCCCCTGTAAACCCAACAGGAAAATCACCGTTTTATATTGCCCCCGCCCCCCTTGCACATACCCACGCTAAGGAAGCCCACGAAACCTGCAGGAAAGGCCCAAGTGTTTTTTTTTGGGGGGGGGGCGAGGGCGGTGAATGTTGTTTCACCCTATCCTCAGAAGGGCCCTTCCCAGAGCTAGGGGGCATCAAACTGGGGGTTCCCTTGCTCCGTTTCTTCCAGTTTTGGAGCGTCCACAGGTTGCTTCGGGAAAACATATATATATATATATATACTCTGCTGAGTGGTTGAGTGGATTGCGCTGCTGTCGGCCTTTGAGAGAATATACTCACTTGGCCAAAGCAACGGAAGAGAGCCGTCCTCCCCTGTGCACTGACGCGTTTGATTTGTTTCCAGTTGTGACTCAATCCTTCTTGTCCCAGAATGGGTCAATATAGATTTCGGAAGGTGTTTTGATGCCCAACTTGCACACAAGCGCCCTTCTGCAACCAACTAGGTGGCGTGTGAAAGTCGTGCCACTGGGCAACGAGAGCATCGTCGATCAAAATTGACATATTCGGCGCACCCGCCCCAAGACAAAGCTCCATGTGTTTGAACCTTGTTTTCGTTGGCGCAGAAGCTGTGCTTTCCAGGCTCAAGGGATGAACTTGCTCAAACTGGAAGGGCAACAAATGGCTTGATTCACAATCCGGATCTCTTTTTGTCAAGCCCTGTCCGCATTTTCTGTGAACCCAGCTGTTGTATGTGAATTGCCGGCCATACTGATGTTGCGGCAAAGCTCCCTCATGTGCAACCTAAAAATGAGCGACATTCGACTTGGACGATTGTTTGAGGAGCTAAGCATTCAACAAAAAACTATTTCGCAAGCCTGCTCAGGCACATGATCCAGCATGGCGCCGCTAGGCTGTATGTCTGCGGAACGTTTTGACACTGGTGGCCATACACTTCCCCAGAATTAGCTCCCCGTTATTTTGTTTTGTTTTGCTTTTTTGGCGTCCCTTTGTTTTCCACTAACCAGGCAACATAGATATTTTTTTGCTGGGGTCCTAATTCCAGCCTGGTAAATTGGCAGGAACAGCCAACTCCGGCGAATAAGCCAGAGTGAGGCAGCCTGGTCGGGTCTCCCCCTTTTAGCGCTTTTCCTCATTCTTTGTTTGTCTTTGTCTCTCGATTTCTTCACTTTTGTTGTTACATGGTTGTTTCTCTCAACGGTTTCGTGCAGGGTGATCTTTTTTGGCAAGGACTTTCCATTCAACCAAACCACTAACGGTGGATTAAGCAACAATCGGGGTCGGAGGTGGAGACTTGACGCCTGGACCTTTGGTTTCCCTTTCTCAGGGCCCAACAAAGCCTGCCCCACCAGGATCTTGGAGTAACAGAGCACAACCTCCAAACGAATCCTTCCAGTTGCGTAAGAATATGTGTTATTTTCCCTTGTTGGTTAAGAGATCTATCACTGCTGGAAATATACTTTTACCCGTTTGCTTAAGGAAGGAAGCTGACGGGTTTTTGACAGACGCTGGATGAAACGGGAATGAACCTCCCAGGAATGGGAGAAACCCTCCCATCAACTGGTGCGATGTTCGTTCATTAACAAAAATGCTCTTCATGTTTCTAGTTTTTGCCGGGTTTGTGTTGAGAGCGCTTTTTTGGGGATGTTTGAAAAGGACACCAATCTAGGTCCCCCAGTAGTGCCCTTTTACCAACTTTTTTCCCCTACTAAAATAGACTAAAAAATGGTACCCTTATTCTCTCCCCTCTACTGGAGGACCTTGTTTTTCGTGATGTCTGAAAGGGAAACCGAGGGTTCACCGAGCCATTTTTGCGCTCCAAGGAGCTCACCAGGCTCTACGGCGTGCGCCTCGCCGAGATCCCGGAGCGCGGCTTGGGGTACTGCGCGGTCCGGCGGATCAAGCGAGGGGAGGCGGGGGGTTTGGCGAAAACACGAGCGGCATGGGGTCGCTCTTGTGTGTTCGGCGTGGGTTTTGCTTAGAGCGGGATGGGGTCACTTGATGTGGGTGTGTGTTTGTTTGGGGGGTGCCATGCTTTCCAATGGTTATAGCAGGGAACAAGGAGTTAAGGAGTTGAAAGGCTAACCGAACAGCAACAGCAGCCAATTTCGAGGTTGCCTGAATTCCAGACATAGCCATTTAGTTGTCCTACAGGCAGGCTCCGGAAAGTGCCAGGCCCAGCATGTTAGCCACGTGACACCAGACCGGGGTCCCTATATAGGTTCCCCTTAAAACCAGGCCCAAAAGAGTGGCATCTAAAAGCATCCTTGCAGGTGCAATGTAGGGGGCGAGGCGCGACTGTTCTAATAAAATGGATCGGTATGAGGTTTGCTATGATCTTCGGAATCCGGAGCCCTGATTCGAGCGGTCCGGATGTATCCGAAGTTAACATTAGGCCTCAAGGTCAGGTTTTGGGTTCGAAGAGATCGCTGAGTATGAGTTCATGGTCAAAAGGGATTCGTTGCACCCACTTGCTTCAGGCGGATCTACCTTTTATTTTTTAATTTCCCTGATTCGGTCCATAATCTTGATCATTGTTGCAACATTTGATCACCAGGGAGCATTCGTTGGTTTAGGTGATGCTTCAAGGACAACTATCGTGGGAACCCTTGTTTGCCACGATCCAGAAACCAGAGCCTCCACTGGGTTCCACTGTGACAGCAGACAGCCGGGGTCTACCCTTTATCTCTAGCTCCTGGCAACTGAGTGTGGGGTTGGGCAGCTTCGCGTGTTGTTGCACCCACTGGCGGAGCTCCGACGGGCACTGACAGTGGGACATGCCGCGGTTGGCCACCTGCCAGGAAGGCTAAGGCATCATGATTGAACTGATCCCCCTTAATTACCCACCTTTCTTTCAGAGTATCATAAGGCATGTCACCCCTAAAGAAGCCGGGTCCTTCAAACCGATACCCTGAAAAGAGTGGGTATTTGGAGTCGGGGGGTGTCCAAACCATGACTTACACAGCGTTCGGCCCAGCTCTTTTCGCGAACGAAGATGTTGTGAGTTCAGTGGTATCATGTGTGGCTTTTTCCTTCACTCTCGCACAGGGCCCCTTAACAGATCCTGGATTTGTGTCTTTGTCGAGGGTACCCGTTTTCAGGGTAGGGGAGCCAAAAGGAAGCCACCTATTTTCTTGCCCAGAATTAGCTCCCCTTTTTCAAACATTTTTTTGTTTTGCTGGGGTCCTAATTCCAGCCAAGTTTTTTGGGGAAAAACCAAAATCCCTATTTCGACATAGAAAGCAACTATATACTTACCCCTTCCTCTGACAATCATGGAAGCTGAGCACTTTGCCGGGGGAGTGCCCGCTTTTGTGCTAGATGCGGGTGAACCCTGCGAGTCGCGTGAAGCAACGCAGGCGCTTCTCTTCGACCGCGCGCGATGTTCGGCGCTCGTGGGGGAGGAGGACGTAGCTCAGCTGGCGGCACAAGTGGGTGAGGGCAGTGAGGCGCCCAACGGATCCGAATCGTTTTGGTGCGGGGAAGGTCCAAGAACAAGCACCTTGGGTCATCTTAAAGATTGTTCATGTTCAGGTTGACCAACTATGCACCGGAATTTACACATATGTTTGGTGTAACGGTGTACCCCGTTTTAAAGCGAGCTTGTCTTGTTTTGTTTGATTTGCTGTTGGTTCGCGTGATGTGAGGCTTGGAAAACTAAACAAAACGGATGACCATTGGAGGAATCCTCTTTAACTGCGATGAATCCTCGCAGGGGAACCACCCTACCAGGAGCACAAGCTCTAGTGTTTGTTTGGTTGTAGAAGCAGCGCGATTTGTGCAGAGACTGGGGCTTGAGGCTGAAGTCAATCCTGTGATAGCGGAATCCTATTTGAATTGATTTCAATTTTAGTCATGGGCAAAGCCCACTTTGGTATCAAACATGTGGAGATGTGTTTCTAGGTCCCCCAGTAGTGCCCTTTTACCCTTTTTTGGTGGAGGGTTCCCCTACTAAAAAATCGACTACAAACAAAAGGGTATATCCTTATTCTAACCTCTCTATTGGAGGACCTAGGTTTGTATATCAATCGATTGGGGGACACGCGACTTTGGGACCCATAATGAAGGACCCTAAAATTTGGTTGTCAAACACACACCCTTTTACTTCACGGCTATTTGGTTGGATCTTTGATTGGACTTTGACATTTCGGGAAACAGTGGATTTTCCGTTGGACCACAAAAAGTGTAAGCTTGTTGCAGAGGAATCATCAGCAACCAAGTTTCGCAATCACGCAATCAGCGCAGGTGCAGAGGACCCTTCACTTGTGCAACATGGAAAAGCGGTGTCCTCCAAACGAAGTAGACATTTTTCCAGTCATCTCACAGCTCGTGATTCAGTGCTGCCCATGTGCTTCTTTGTTTGGTGGCTTCCGCACGCCAAACAAAACAGCAACATGAACGCTTCACTGCTTGCGTGTTTTTGAGTTTTAGGTTGTTTGGTTGTGCTCATGTTTAGTGGGGGGGGCTGCAAACATTTTTTGCTTGCTACTATACAAAGAGTTGGCCAGGCATCAAAAAAAACGTTGGGGTCAGGGCATGCAATCGTTGCAGGTCATGGCCTTAACGCACGGCGCTGGTTCTGACGACGTGCTGGGCAAGATCCAGAACAACGTTTTTCATGCAACTCGAGACGCCGCTCGGGAGCAAAAAAAGCAGATCGTGAGATGACGGCTTCATTTGAGCGCTTCTTTGTTTGGAGGGCGCCCTGAAGTCTGGATCTTGAACGGAAAACGGAAACCAAGGAAAACCCGAGGATAGCAACCATTTTTGGATCCCTACAACCCTAGTACTCAGTACAGCTCCAAGCCCGAGCTTCCAACCTTGGCCGAGCGTAAACGACTCCCAGCTGAGGGAAGTTCACACTGCAGGGATTCCTCCGTATCGTTTTTTGGAGCCTCCAAAAGTGGCGATCGTTTCGGTGTAACCCATCAGTAAAAATTGATAAACCTTTAAAGACATCACGGACACCTCTAGGGTCCGCTTTTTTTGATTTGCACCCGAATCGATTGGGTCACCGATTGCTTTTCTGGGACGGGCAGAACGGTGTACATTGGGAAATCTGTGGAACGATTTGGCGGGAACCCTTCAATTGTTCAATTTGTGCGGTCAAGGGGGTCCGCAATGTTTGTTTCTTTCTTTTGACAGACTTCCACTCACGCAAAGCGATTCTTGTCTTCCCCTCTTGCTTTGCAAGGACACATGCCATGACACTTTTCTTGAAAGTTGGTAGCACCTCGGGCAACCGTAAATGATTAGTTTAAGCTTTACTTGTTCTGCGAAGGGGTCAACAACACCAGGTGTTGCATTGCCGCTACATTGTGTGCAAATGGACGGCATCCCTACCTGGGTATGGACCGCCAGTTTGGCTGGACAGGGCCTGAGAAAAAGCTCTGAAGGAGTCCTTTTGCAGGCCATTATGATTCGTGGACAGTTGCGCACCTGAGCCTCGGCCCGGCCCCTTATTTGATCTTCTGAGGTTCAGAACTCCTTGTAGGGAAGCTTCATGGACCCTAAAGGGGGGGGCCATAGAGAGGTTTGTCACTGGATAGCCGAGAATGACCCTCCATATAACAAGGCCCGATGAGCGTGAAGGGATGCAGAAGGCCCCTCCCCACTTGACTGCTATTGGGTTGGATCTTTGGACTTCGACTTGGGAGATCAAGGTGTTTTCCACCAAACCCCCAAACAAGTTAAGACGTTTTGCAGGGGGGTCGTTGCAGCAACCAAGCCCATGGAAGCGGATAGGCCCATTCCATTCGTGGCACGCAGGTGGAGTGGTGCGCGCTCTTCTTGGGCGTGGCGCGGCTGAACCACAGCTGCCTCCCCAACGCCTTCGTGGATTGCTCCCGGAGCTGTGCGGTGGTCCGGGCCTTGACGGAGATCCAGGAGACGAGGGGGGGGCACAGCGGCCAAGAAAACTGGGCCCAATGGTCAAAACCAAGGGGGACCCCCAAAAAAAGCCGAAAACAGATCAAAGAGGGGAGCTAATTCTGGAGAAGATCCGGGGTTCCCACTACAACTGGCCATGGGTCAAAATCGAAATCGTACCCCCAGTGAGCATCCCAATTCCCACTAAAATAGACTAAACTGGGTGGTGCACCTACCCCAAAATGGTACCAGTTTTGACCCACAGCCAACTGGCAATGGGCAAAGCGGCATCCACCCAAAAGTTGCCCTGTAAAATGAGTGAGAGACACAGAGACACGCAGACACAGAGACGGCCACCTGCAAGACATCAACAGGCTGGGGTCAGGCCGGACAAAACAGAGAGCTTTGCATAGACTAGGAATGTTCGTTGGCCAGTTGTAGTTTGACTGGTTTTCAGGACCCAGCGTCACCCTCGCAGGAGCTTGTTCCGTTTGGAATCACCTTCTGGGGAACGGGGAACTGCCAACCAAGCGGGGTTTTCCATGCACAGGTTCCTCAAATGCCTGGAGTGGACCTGCCAAAGCAGCAGGGGTCTTGCAAATGCCTGGAGTGGACCTGCCAAAGCAGCAGGGGTCTTGGAAAAAGATGCACTGTGTCTCTCTGTGTCTCTGACTACTTCCGTTGAGTCGGGCATCTTGCAAGCTGCGCGGTAGCAGAGGCTTGGCAGCGTCGTGGATTTCCTTTACTACTACATACAGGCTGATCGGGAGCTTGACGTAAGCAGGCCTTATCCTGCTCATTCTGCAGGGTTCTCAAGGTGGCAGGAGTGACTCCTGAATTTGGCTCAGGAGGGGTGTCCCAATTTACCCTCTACAAGAACCAGCGATTCAAATCCCCGAGCCACCAATCCAAACCACCAAGTTGCCCCTAAACAACTACAAATAACAGGTTCACCTTTTGGGGCCGCTAAATAGGATTTTAGCTTTGAGAACACCTGGCAAGCTTGACTACGTGATGAGGGGAGGACCAAGCCACCAGGCTCCAAACAACCAAACAACGAGGGAAGCCGAGTCAGAGGAGACCTGAAGGCTGGGGCTCTGCCAGGAGGCCGCGGAGGTGCTGATTTCCTACGTCCCGGTCAGCGACGCCTTGGCCGCGCGATCGGAGCAGCTGCGGCACAAGGGCTTCGACTGCGACTGCGCGCGCTGCCGCGAGGTGGCACGCGCCGAATTTGGGGGTGGCGTTTGGGTGGGTTGGGCTCCTATGTCCCCCAGCTGGGTTCCCGGTTGGTTTTGGGTTCCCCTACGAAAATAGACTGCAGACAAAAGGGTACCCTTGTTCTAACCTCTCTACTGGATGGCCTAGGAGGAATGGAGTGCACCTGTAGGGATTCCCAAAAGGAGTCCGATGCGGGGATGGTGTAGATGGGGTCAGTCCATTTCTCATTGTTAACCTGCCGCGCCGGCGAGTCTTTCACTGACTTCGGACAAAGCCGGAGGACCAGGGGGTTCCCCGTTTAGGAAGGAACACCTCGATTTTAAGTCTGACTTGTGGGGTCCGGACGATGGTTGATCTGGTTGCTTCATAATCTGCAAGGGCCATCTGTGTTGTCCCAAAAGGACACCTATGGTTGGATGGGGTTCTCTTGGTTTTCAAGGGGACCTAGTGCCGACTAACATGTTTAACATGTTGTCCACGGGGCTTAAGCAAAGTGATGGCGACTTGCCACAACGCCACTTTAGTGTTCAGTCTGCCAGGGTTGCCCCCTTGAAGCTGGCAAACATTAAAGGCCCCTGAACCAAAATAATGGGCCCCCCAAAGGCAGATATGAGAGCCCCCCTAAAACGAAAGGCCCTCCCTTTGCAGGGGACTCGTTTTTTTCTACACGGGTGAAAATGCAGTCCTCATTATTTGATAGCGCAGGAGGCGCAGGGCGTGCTGCTTTGCGCCTGCGGCGCCTGGCTGCCAGAAGAGGCGACCCATGCCGGGAACTGGGGCGTACGTGGCCAATTTTCCCCTGTTGTGGCAAGTGCTGGCCGCGTGTCGGGATGCAAGAAGAAGCTCACCCAGCCAGCTGGCGCACTTTTCCTTTTTTTCCTTGGTGACATTCCATTTATTTTAGTGGTGGCCCAAAAAGTGTGCACTTCTTTTTGCAGGAGTGGTTCTTTTGCTGTGAGAGTTCGGGGGAAGGATCTATGTTTGAGGCGTGGCCAGTTCAGTTCGAGCTAACATGCGGCATGCGGCGCTCCAGCCTTTCCAGCTCCCAACTTCAAAGCTGCCTGGGGGCAACCCAATTTTCCATGAAAGTACAACATGTTCCGTCCCCTTTGCGAATTGCACTTTTGGTGTGATGCTTAGAGAATCCTGGTCTTGCCAATTTTGAGAACACCACTTGGGGCACAGTAATGCTTCTGCTTTGCTTGGGTCCCTAAGGGGCAACCAAGACTGAGACTGGTACTGTGGATGGTTGCGAAATCCATTTCGCACCACCTAAGAAATCCGGGGATGATTCGGTTCCCTTGGCCATACCAACAAGCGATATGGTTTCAACCATGGTTTCAAAAGTCCAACCCAAAGATGAACATGTGTAGATTGGTTCCAGTTAATGGATTTCGCCACCATCCACACTAGGAACTTCTGCAACTAGGTCCCCCAGTAGTGCCCTTTTACCCCTTTTTGGGGGAGGGTTCCCCTACTAAAATAGACAAAACAGAGAAAACTTGGTCCCCTTCTTCCAACCTCTCAAATCTGGAGGACCTAGGCAACAAAGGGGAAACGAAATGAACACCATCATTTTTGGGTCTAAGAAAGACACACCCATTTGGGGGTCCTCGGCTCTTCTTGTTGCTGAGATAGGTAGGGAATGAGAAATGGAATGCACCGTTTTTTCGGGATGCCCGAAGAAAGGAATCCGAGGCCCGGGGATGGTGTATAGGGTCAGTCCAATCTGGAGGACCTAGGTTTTAAGGGAAAACCAAACACCATCATTTTGGGGTCTCAGAAAGACACACCCATTTGAAATGGTTGAAACATCACGTGGGCAACAAAAGCAACGCCACCCAACGCGTGGAAGCCTTCGCCTCAGGCCGCGGCCTGCCCCTGCGGCGCCGATGCAGCGACGCTGCACAGCGCTTCAGCGGCGCTCAGCCAGGCGCCGTCCGGCGCCTTGCGCCCGGTTCCCCCCGTGTCGGAAGGCGTGAAGCCGAGATCCACACGCATCACACAAATTTGTGTACTTCCAGTTGCTTAAGAATGTATATATGTTTTTCTTCCCCTTTGTTGGTTTTAAAGGGAATCGACTTCACTACTGGAAATATTTTCATTTTTTCCCGGGGGCTTAAGCAAATCCCAGCATATCAACACATGTGTTTGTGTGTGGTTTTGCTTGTTTTTCAGTGGGTTGCCTTTTGGGTTCAGGTTTGGAAAGAATTGGAAGCATGCAGAGGTGTCACCTTTGTCCTGGCGGGTTGGCGGGTACCCCGTTATTTTAATGGGTACCCTTCGGCTGTCCTTTCCCCCTGGGCCCCTGAATCATGCCGTATTCTCAGAGATAGTTTTATACTTATTCACATCACTGGCTGGTGCTTCAGCCAAGGGAAGTGTGTTCAAGGGAAACATATCGATTCGACCACAGGGTACGCTTTTTTGAGAGACCAACTCGTATGGCTTCACTGTTCTTGGCAATCTGTTGGTATTTTGTTGTTTTGTTTTTTGGTTCTGCCAATTCTTCGAAAGGCGCTGCAAAAAGCACACAGTTGTTGGCTCCCATACGGTTGCGAAGATACATGAGTCTTCTAAAAAAGTGTCTCTCAATACACTAGCAACCACGCGGAGCCCTCCGGCCCAAATGATTTTTGTGTGTGGGTCTTTGGAGGATGCCCATTTCTTTTGGTAAGGGAAACTCAAAGGAAACCCTTGCGCCTTTTGCGGGGTCCGATTCCTAAATCTCAAATGGTGTGTGCGTGTGAAGCTGAAGGCAACGCTTCTGGGGCGAAGTGAAGCTGAAGGCAAAGCTGTCCGGACTCCCCGAAATGGTGTTCTTGTTGGTGTCTTTTCACAGCACAAAAAGGGGTACCGAGGCCCGTTTTTGACAGAAGAATAATGTTTGAGTCTATTCGTGGCGCTCATGGTCTTGAATGTCGGCTCTATGCTTGTCCTCGAGTCGCGCGGCAGTTGTTCATTAGACACTTGAACCTGAGCCGTGCTGCAATGTTTGCAACTCTTGCTTTACTCGGCTTGCCAATGCCAGCTTTGCATAAGGACTAGAGTGAGGGCCTATACACTCGGCTTGTAGAACATCGCCTGCCGCCATGGCAATGGCTGCTGGGGATGTGAGGGCAGAGGCGTTTTATCGTCGTCGGGAGTATGATCTGAAAAGAGCAAGCGCGGGTATCATGCCGTGCTTGCACATGTCAGTGGTGTCTGGCAGGACGAGCAACGGCAACGTTAGCGGCTCAATGAGTAAGAGACACATTTCATTCGATCATCATGCGATATTTGACCGCGATAGGGAGGAATATGTGCATGTCGTGGAAGACAAAATCCATCCTGGTCAGTGGACGGTGGCTCGAACCGGGAAGAGACAGTTTGAGCAGGATTTCTCAGTGCGACCTCAAGTTGTTAGGACTCCCTCTTCGCAGGAAGAGGCGCGGGGCATTCTCAAGCGTGCCCGTGAGCAGGTCGGTGCGGTGTGGGAGTTTCGCATTTTGACCAACAATTGTGAACACTTCGTGAGGCAGTGCTGGGAGCCCGGCAAAGTATCCCGTAGTTCGCAGGTCCGGCAGGGTGTTGCAGCCATCGGTGGGAGTGGTGCAATTGGTGCGGTGGCTGGCGCCGTGCCGGCAGGCATTGCAGCAGGTGCTGCGAGCATAACTACGCTCACAACAGTGACTACACCGACCTACCTTCTTGGGTTCATTCCCTGGGGATCCACTACTGCCACAGTGGCCACAACCGCCTCCCTCCCAGTTGAGGCTGCTGTAGGTATTGCTGCTGGAGCTGCAGCAGTGGGATTTCTTGCTCTTGCAGCGGCTGCCTACGGCACCAGGGAATGGGCATTGCGAGACAAAGCAGCCAACTCAAAGCTACTGCCCATATCAATTTACAATAGATCAGCAAACGCCGTCACAGCCTCCGTGCGCAATGACGATCAGTTGCGCTTCCCGAGTCTTTGGGATACCCATCATTGGTGGCGCGCTACTTTGGGCATTGGCGTGCGGAAGTGCCTGGTCGATGCGGGGATGGCAGAAGAGCTCAACCCTCCAACGCTGTCAGACAACGATGAAATGTTTGTGCTTGCCATCAAGGACCCATCAAGAAGCATTAAAATCAACCAGAGGGTTTCTCGCGGGGATGTGATTTTCGTTGATGCCAACGGGAGCGTGCAACTGCAGGAAGTTGAGAGCGAAGAATGCGGCATTTGCCTGCACCGCCCACCAAATGTTCTTTTGCAGCCCTGTGGCCATTGGCAATACTGCGAGCAGTGCGTTCGGGAGGTGATGAACCGCAATGCCTTGTGTCCCTCGTGCAGGCAGCCTGTGGTGAGGTTCGATGTTGACCGCCGCAGAGCGCGAGCTGCAGCTATGAGATAGCAAGATCGGTGCAGTCGGTCGATTTGCGAAACAAAACCTTCCATTTGCTGAAAGGATCGAGAAGCTCCTCTTTTGGTGTTAAAGGGAGTCGATTTCACTACTAAACATGCTGTAGTTTCTCTTTTTTTTCCAGGGGGGCGAAAAAGCAAACGGAAGACACGTGAGGCCGAAGCCACACGCTCCCCAAAGAACGATGTTTTCGTGCCAGCCATGGGCCAGCCTCGGAGAGGCTCTCTGCTTGAGGCTTGAAGATGGGCGCAAAGAAAAGGCTGCGACGCTGTCCTTTCCGAATCTGCCCCAGTGCCCTTTCACCAACTTTTTTGGGAAAGGGTTCCCCTACTAAACTAAAATAGACTACCGAAAAAAATGGTTGGTTGGTTTTGGTTGGTTTTGGGTTCCCCTACTAAAATAGACTACCTGACTACCTAAAAAAAAAGGGGTACCCTTATTCCAAACCCGCTACTGGAGGACCTATGGTTTCCACGGGCGCGGCTCGCAGGTCTGTTGGCCTCGTAGCATGGGTTGATCAATATTATTGGCTTCCAAATACCCATGGGTAACTTTCCCATTTAGTGCAACACATCATCATTTTGGTGTTTTTACCAGTGTTTGGGCCTGGCAGAGGGTTCGACTCCCATCCCGCACAGCACAGGCTCAAGAGTGTTCCTGGTGTTCGGTCTTGGATTCCATGTGTTTAACAACCGGATCCCTTGAAAGGGCTCCAGGGCTGCTAGATCTTGTGTTGCATGGGATTGCTTTCTGAAAGCCACGGAGCTGGTTGTTTTTAGTGCGATGCCCAAAAAGCGGTTGGGGAAGTCTAGAAGAACGCACAATGGCGGTTTGCCAATTTTGGCTTTTCCTGAAACCCGCCAAAAATATGGAGGGAGGGTACAGCTGGTACCCCCCCACCAAAGAAACAACCACAAGCTCTGCAGGCGAATGAGTTCATGCAGTCGCCGGAAGCTGCGAAAACGGACACCCGTCAGCTCATTGCCAAGCTGACCAAGCTCAAGGAGGCAGGCTGCGAGCAAAAGGCCGCGCGTGGATTCAACTTTTGTTGGGGTTAGGTTGGCCAATCCCTTCAGATTTGATTCCCAGTTTGTCTAAAGGTTTTTGTATTACAACCTGGGAATACGTCCACTGGGTATTGACCCCACTTAGGCACATTTCCGGATAAAACCGTGTTATTTTGAACCATTCTGGGTCATTTCCCAAGGGTGTAATCCCAGGGCGTAATACAAAACACCCTCAGAGTTTGGATTAGCCCGACTTCGCCGGACTATTCTTGACCCCGGATTGATGAACCCGTCCCATCAATAGGGGTGTCCATGCAAAAGCGGTCTGAATCCCTATAAGGGGGTGCTCCCCCATCTCTCAAAATCAACCAGGGGTTAGCTCTGGGGTTCCCAGTTCTCATGTACCACTCAGATGCCATCCAGTGCCTTTTGACTTACCTCTCCCGTGAAGCGCCTTCCTTGGATTTTTTTGTTTGGGCCTGTTGCTACGTTAATCATTTTGATGGATACTTCCCTGATTAGGCGAGTTGGAGAAGGACCTGCGGGGAACCTTTTTGATCTCTGACGAATTCATCTGACCTGGATCGCCAGTTGCGATCGCTTTTTTCCATCCACTTTACCCCAGAAACCAACAACAGTGACTGAAAAAGGCGATCGCAACTTGGCTATCTAGGGACACAAATTTCTTGGCTCAGGATTGCTCCGAGTCTTGAAAAGGCTCACGGCTAGACAGATTGATGTACGTGAGCTGCTTTCTTTGGTGTGCGTTCCTTCCGGGAACTTGTTTTCGTGGCCTACTTCCATTTGCTTAAGAATATGTTGTTGTTTTCCCCTATTGGTTTCAAAAGGAATTTGTCACTACTGTTGAGCTAGTTGAATTGGAAACCCGGCGCGAATTCTGGTGAGACATTGCCTGGCTTGGACTTTACACACGCTGTCTTCTGGAGTCATGTGCCACCTTCTGCCGGACTTTGGGCTTTGCTTGGAGGATTTTCTGCCATGGGGCAATGAAAAGAAGCCTGCTCCATTGGAAGGGCCACATTGGAGGGCCACATACTTTCTGAGAAGACCATTTTTATTTTTTTTAGCTGCACTGGTGAACGAGTTTCGGGGCTGTGGAACCCCTGGTTTCTTCTTTGTACTTCGGGCTGGCTGCGATACCAATCTTGTGGCCAACCATTTGGGAGAGACCGGCAGTCGAGCCTTGACTGGTAAAATTGGGTGTCTGTGTGGCCACCATTCAAGGGGATCACCTTTTGACAGTAGTGGAACCTTTTCAGTGGCCTTTTTCCTGCCGAAATTGCAGTGGATGGGCAAAGTTCATGAAGCATGCTCATTGAGGATTTCAGACTGGATTTCATACCTTTTTTCCCACTGAGGAAGCATGCGCATTGACTCATGGGTTGGTTTCTGAATGAAAACAACATGGACTCGCTTTAGCCCCCAGCTTGGCTCCCAAGATCCCAAGCTTTCACACAACTAGCCGCTGGTTGGAAGGGAGCCGGACTCGGAGATGGGAGAACAAGAGGGAGCTAAAGCTAGGGGTTCTGTACGGACATGGCAGTGTGAGCTTCCTGTTGGTGAGAGGTTGTGCTGAAGATCATGTGGCTGCGCCGAAATGAGCTTTCTGTTTTAGCCTTAAAGAAGGCCCTAGTTGGGCTCCCAGGCTCCAAGGCCCCGTGAGAAAAAGGTGCTGATGACCCCCTGCCAAAAAAAAAAAAACACGGAAAGAACCAAAAGGGGGGCCTCAAAAACAAGGTGCTTCTGAACACCACGGGTTTGGTGTTTCATGTTAATTGAAACCAGGGGTCAGGGCTTTGGGATGGGGCTCCAGAAAACGGGCGCAGGGGATGACCAAAAGGGCCACCCTTACTTCCTGAGATCCTGGAAAAAGCAAGCATGGCAGCAATTTCTGTATTTAGGTGATCTCCTGGATTTTAGACTTTTGGGCTTGGACCCTTTTTTACCAAAAAAGGTTGCGTTTTGCAATCCACCCAAGAAGCGAGCTCCTTGTGAAGTCCTGAATTTCTACTAGGTTGCTGCTGACCTCTATGCAAAAAGTTGTCTGAAGGGGAAGCGAAGGCAAAATCCTCCGTTTCTTTCCGGCCCGCCCCCTCCCTCCTCACACGGATCAAAGGGGCTGAGGTAGAATTTATTTGAGCCGCAAAGGGGCTGAGTTAGAATCGCCTAGGCTTTATGGCTATTTGGTTGGATCTTTGGACTTTCACTTTTGCCAAAAGTCAAAAGAAACAGGGCTAGCTGGTTGGAAGGGGGCCTTGCTCAAAATTCGTCTTTTCAAGGAGGGAGACTTTTGGAGCTACCAAGAGTTCTGGCTACATGGAGCCACATCCTTTGAAAAAAATGCCGCCCAGAAGGAGCATTCCTGTCAGGAGTGCTATTCGAATGGCCCGTTGCCGCAAAGCGCCGACACGGTGACCTTCCTCAACAACCTCTCCAACCTCCACTTCTTCAGCGCCTTCTCTCGGACGTGTTGCAGAAGCAACACGCGGGCAGTGGGAGGGTAGGGGGACAGTCTCAACCAAAACCGGTCCGCCCGTTTAGTTCTTTGCATGGATTTGGGCAGACCTTTTCTACCTTTTCCTGCTGGTCCTGAATGAGGGAATGACCCCTAAAAACCATCGGCTTCCTTTAAGGGGATTTTTTTTTAAGAACCCTGCGTGACTGAGAACCAGCCAGGTCACGTCACCCCTTGTTCTCACTTGGACACCACAAAGTTGCTCAGGCGCCCAGCACCTGGCGGGCCCTCAGCGAGAGGAGGCGCTGGTGGCATTCTACGAGTGCAAGCGGCAGCTGATGGCCAGCTACGAGGCAATTGCTCGGCTCGGTGGCTCGCTCAAACTTGGCTCCCATCCGGTTCCTTAGCTTAGTCGTTTAGTGTTGAGTGGTGGGATTTGCGTATTTCACCCCACTAAAAGCTCAACTTCTTCTGCGGGGGATCTGAGGACAGCCTAGAAAGATTGGATCTGATTGACCAACCCCTTTGATTCATATTTGGGTGGTCCCTTTTCGGTGAGATGGATCACTTTTGGAGGGGAGCCCTTGCCTATGAATAGGACTCTTTTGTTGTGTGTGTATGTTTGTTGTCCTTTTTCGTTGGTCAACAATATTGTGCATTGTTGCAAATCCACTTCAATTGGGCACCAGTTGGCACGGATGAAGCCCGATTTGCAGTCTGGCCGACCAAACCACTGGTACATTTTTGTTTTTATGTTCCCCATCGGCCGATCATTTTTCGCAAGTCCTTGAGACCAAGCAAATCAAACAAGAATGAAAGGTGGCAGATTAGGGCAATTTTGGACTTCTTTCTGGCAAGCTATCAAAGACATTTGTTGAGGGTGGGACCTGGTTGCATTTGTCACCCACAGGTGGCCAACCAGGTCTCAACAGTTCCAAGCCGGGGTGCTTGGCTGGTTGGAAGGGAGCCAGGAGCTGGGAGCAGGGAGTCAAAAAATTGCCGTGAATCAGGGACCCTGAGGTTCAGCTACCAGTAAAACAACGGGGGGGTCATAGAACCACCATTGTTTATCAGGGCTCCCTGAACAGATTCATTTTGCAACCAGTTGACACATGTTGCTTTTTCCACCAAAATAAAGGGAAACCACTTTTTTCTGTTTGGCTCCCTGTTTTGTCATCCAAATTGGGACTCCTTGCCTTTGTTTTGATGGGGGCAAGGAACTAAAGCCCAGGGGGGAGCTTTGGAGCCACCGGGAGCATGGCACTTTGTTTCGCAGTTTCGGCAACCGTCCATCCTAAGATCCCCTCGCCACATCAGCCCCCCCCGAATTATATCGACGTATGCAAAGTATGGTTGCAGGAGCCTTTTTGTGAAAATTACACAAACGGAAATCGTATTTGAAAGGAAGGTAAATAACGGCATGATTATCGCTGGAAACAAGCTGAACACGACAGGGAAATAACAACAAGCACGGAGCAGTTTCACACACCAAGGAAGCAACCCTCTTTCCTCACCCAAAAAAAAACCTTCAAGCAAAAGCAAGCAAGATGCCCCACATACACAACACAGCCCCAGTTTGGTCGTGGGACAGTCCAAAAAGACTTCCTCCAAACCCGGATCCAGCCCATGACATCGAGCAAAAGACGGCTCAACCACATAGGTGGCCTTTTTAGTTGCCTTGATGGAAAAATAGATGGGTTTCGATTCCTGGTTTACCTGGTAGTTTTGTTCTCATCTACCAGGGAAACCGCTCTCAGCAGGCGCTCCACGGGGGTTCAGCGCAACGGGACGTGAGCTTCCTGCTGGCGCTGCAGCGGCTGCTGGCGCTGGAGCCGCCCCAGGAGCTGAGGCGAAGGGGTCGTGGCGGGGGAGTGCGGGCGGGGTGAGGTGTGGGTGGGGGGGTGGGGGGGAACAAGGGGGAGTTGGGGAACAAGGGGGAGTGGGGGAACAAGGGGGAGTGGGGGGGGGGGGAGGTGGGGGAGTGGGGTGGGGGGGGAGTGGGGGGGGGGGGTGGGGAGGGGGGAGTGGGTGGTGTGATGGGAGGGCCATCGATTCGTTTGTCAGATGGCGGGGGAGTGGGGTGGGGAAGTGTGGGGGGGAATGTGGCGGGGGAGGCTGTAAGGGGCCGGGGTGGCGATTGTGGGCGATCAATCCGTGAGTCAGATTCAGATGAGCGGGTAGCACCCATGGTAACCCACTTGCCCCGGTTGAGGCCCTGTAGGTAACCCTTTTTTGAGGGGTGCCCGGATTACTCGAAAAGGGCTTTGTGGGATGGCTCCCATGCACAGTGATATCTTCTCGTGAACCTCGCCTTGAAATTTCCCAACATGGTAAGGCCTTCAAATCTGATCTGGGATCTTCAGTTCTCATCACATTGACCCCACACATGTACCCTTGTAGGTCAGTTTGGTAAAACGTAGACGGTACTGGGTAATCCTCTACCTGCGCCATTTATGTTAATTGCTTTAGAAGATGGTGCGAGTTCTGTTTCTTCCCGTGCCCGTTGCCCAGGTTTGCTCCAAGGTCCTAGATTCGCTCAAATGAACATACCTATTGTCACACATACCTTTTGGTAAGGATGGACATTGGAACATGGCACCCGTAAACAACCCCCCCCCCCCCCCCCGTCTACCCTTCTAGTAGCTGCTGTGGTGTTGTTTGGGCCCTTGGAAAGACACCTTGTTTTCCAAGTGAAGGCTTTTGTGGATCCCTCTTTTCTAGGATGCATAGAGGAAGCCAAGAAACCAGTCAGCTACGAACTTTTTCAAGGGCTTATACTGGCTTATATAGAAGGAAACCTGAATGGCAAACTACATAAGGTTGGTGAATGCAACCACAAAACGCGACTCACTATTTCCTCGCACACCAGGAAACGCCAAAGTCAATGATCAGTTGTCGTCAGCAGTGATAACTAACGATAGCGGTCCTGCTCATTTCGCTTCACTTTTTAAAACACAAGTAATTGTGTTGTTTGGACCAGAAACTCCTGATTTATTTGCACCTGTAGGGGAAAATATTCATGTAATTTATAAAAAATTAGCATGCAGTCCTTGTGTAAACGTCTTTAATCATCGTTTTTCGCCTTGCACAAACAACGTTTGTATGCAAAACATAAGGGTAGATGAAGTGTTTGAGAAATTAAAAATAGTCTTGAAATGAGTGATATAAGAAAAGAAGTAAAAAACGTAAGACGAGATTATAATTCAGGTGAATTAAGTGAATCAGAAATGCCAAAAAACCCATATGCTGTTTTTGAAAATTGGATGAAAACTGCTCTTGATGAAAAATTGAAGGAACCGAATGCTTTTACAATTTCAACGGTGGTAGATCAGCAGCCTGACAGCAGAGTAGTATTGTTGAGGGATTTTTCTGAAGATGGATTAATTTTCTATACCAACTACAGCAGTAAAAAAGCAAAAGATCTTGAAAAGAACCCACAGGTTTCCATTAACTTTTTCTGGGCTGAGTTGGATCGTCAAATTCGCATAAAAGCAAGAGTTGAAAAATTAGATACCCTAAAATCCGATAATTACTTTGCTTCTCGTCCCCGAGAAAGCCAATTAGGAGCTTGGGCATCTAACCAAAGTGATGAATTAGAAAGTAGAGACCGCTTGGAAAAAAGCTTAAAAGCATTTGAAGAAAAATTTGAAAATACAGATCAAATTCCGCGACCTGACTTCTGGGGTGGATACTTGATGGTACCTCATTTTTTTGAATTTTGGCAAGGTCGTTCCAGTCGTTTACATGACCGGATATGTTATGAAAAAAGCAATAACGAATGGAAAATGAAACGTTTATACCCTTAAATGTTTTTAGCTTATCTCGAAAAGCAGGCTGTAAGGCCTAGTTTATTTTCAGAACCATCGGAGGCAAGTCTTGGAATTATTGTGGTGATTCCTGCCTACAATGAAGAATCACTTATTCCAACGATACAAAGCTTGAATAGCTGCGATTTACCTCAAAAATTTGTAGAAGTTATTGTTGTTTTCAATGCATCTGAAAACGACTCAGAGGAGGTAATTGCAACAACTAAAAAGGGCTGTACGGAACTAAAACATTGGTATCAGCAACAACCAGATGCTAAGTTTAGTCTGTATCTTATTGAAGAATATAATTTACCAAAAAAGCAATCAGGAGTAGGTTTAGCTCGTAAGATAGGCATGGATGAGGCCGTTAGAAGGTTTCAAAATTTAGGGAAGGATGGGGTTATTGTTTGTTTTGATGCTGACAGCAAATGTCAACAAAACTATTTTACTGAAATTGAAAAGCACTTTCAAGAAAATCTAGAAACTGAAGCCTGTTCTATACATTTTGAGCACCCACTAACTGGGACTAAGTTTAATTCTGAGGTTTACAAAGGGATTGCTTATTATGAACTGCATTTGCGTTATTACAAAAATGGATTAGCATTTGCCAAGCTGCCTTTTGCCTTTCATACCATTGTCTCTTCAATGGCTGTTCGAGTGAGCGCTTATTGTAAAGAAGGGGGGATGAATAAGCGCAAAGCAGGAGAGGATTTCTATTTCTTACAGAAATTTATTTCAAAAGGAACGCTCTCCGAATTGAATTCAACTATGGTAATTCCATCACCGCGTTCTTCCGATCGTGTGCCGTTCGGCACAGGACGTGCCATAAAAGAAATGGAGGAAGGGAGCAGACAGATTGAACTTTCTTATGCAATAGAAATTTTTGAAGTGTTACAGAAATGCTTTGCTAATGTGGAAGAGTGGTATACTGGGAAACCGCATTTTGAATCCACTTTAGTAGAATTTATTGGTGCTGAAAATCTAGATAAGAAGCTAAAGGAAATTCGCAATCAATCTACCAATGTAACCCGCTTTGTAAAGCGCTTTTTTCAATGGTTTAATGCTTTTAAGACCTTAAAGTTTGTTCATTTTTTGAGGGATCATTATTTTGAGAATAAACCTTTAATGGAAACGACAAAAATCTTGCTCAATAAAATGGGACATGATGTTGAAGAAGAAATAGAAGTAAATCAACTACTTAAGCAATATAGAGCGATAGACTTAGCAATTAAAAATTAGTCCATCCAACTTTATAACCACAATTTTTTTACTAAAAGGTTCATAACTCTTACAGGATATATTCAAGTATTCTTAAATTATCAATTTGAGGTATCTAACTTCAAAGATCTACTCTTTAATCCTTCACACATCTAAAGCCTAAGTGTTCTAGACCTGAATCAAATGCAGCTGCCATTCTTGCACTTGGTCTGTAATTGCTGCAATACTTTTCACTACACAAAAACGATCCTCCCTTAATAACTCTTTTTGGCGTTAAAGGCTCTTGTGGATCATAACTTTCTTTTGGCCAGATGGATTATAGCAAACCTTGCTCATTGAAGCTTGCATGTCTCGCGTATCATCTCTATACCAATCCGAAGTCCACTCCCAAACATTGCCAATCATATCATACAACCCAAAACCATTTGGAGGAAAGCTTTTCACAGCTGCACTGCCTCTAAAACCATCTAGACTAGTATTCTTATTCGGAAATATTCCTTGAAAAAAATTGGCTAAATATCTTCCATTGGGACTTAATTCATTACCCCAAGCAAATTCTTGATGCCCTTCGCCACCGCGAGCTGCATATTCCCATTCTGCTTCAGTAGGTAAGCGTTTTCCAGCCCATTTAGCGTAGGCTTGTGCATCATCAAAAGCAATATGCACCACGGGGTGGCTACCCCTATTTTTAATACTTGAACCAGGTCCATTCGGGTGTTTCCAGTCTGCTCCGGTAGTCCATTGCCACCAATTAGCTATGTTGTTATAATCAACAGCTCTGCTAGTGCTATAAAAAGTTAAACTTCCGGCTAATAAATTTTCATCCGATGGTTTTTGAGTGCCTGTAGGTAATTGTTTTTTTAGTTCTTCCCAATTCACTGGACGCTCTGCAACAGTGATGTAGCCTGTTTCGTTTACGAACTCCTGAAACTCATCATTGGTAACCTCTGTTTCATCCATCCAAAAACCATCAACTTTTGTTTTTACAAGTGGACCTTCCGATTTACTAGCTGTTTTAGCTATGCTCCCCATAGTGAAGTTACCGCCATCTATCCAAAGCATTCCTTCAATATTTTGGACTTTCACAGGAGATTCAAATTCAGCTTTATTACACTTTACTTTTGATAAATCTGAAGAATTACAGGCAATAAGAATTATCAATAGGATTAAAAAAAATGGAAACTGTTTTTTCATTACTTAAAATTTATTTACTTATTCCTTTCATTAATTGACTAGTTGTTAAAGGAATTGAAATAAATATAATTATTAAGCTTTAAAAAATTTTCCAGTTCCTTTGCATTTCTTATTCGTGTTAGGTGTATTGAACGATAATGTATAAAGTAAAAAAATTGAATATGAGTTTTTATGAAAAGATTATTGAATGTTCAATCTAATTTAGCTCCGTCTAGATTGACTCCATTTAATAATTCCCCTGTTTTCATTCTCTTTTTACCTGCGATTTGCAACTCTTTAACAAGTAATGGAATTGTGGCTGTTCCCATAAACAATTGCTTCTCATCTACTTTAACTTCGCCTTGTTTTAGTGGGAAATTCTGATCAGAGGAGTTGACTTCAAGTATTTTGAGCTGCTGTACTTCTGCCTTTTCAGCTAAATCTATCATCGTCCAAGCACCTGGATAAGGGCTCAAACCATGAATAAAGTTGGCAATTTTTTCTGCTGGTAGACTCCAATCTATGCGACAATCATCCTTAAATATTTTTGGGGCTTTTTTGGGCATAGTTTTAATTAATTCGTCTTGATTAATCAGTTGATAGTTTCCCGATTCAATTAAGGCTAGGCTTTTCAGCACTAGTTCTCCACCTACTGTCATTAATTTATCATGCAAGCTACCAGCAGTTTCATTTTCTGAAATAGCGACCTTTTCTTGTAATAATAAATCACCGGTATCAATTTCATGTTTTAGGAAAAAGGTAGTCACCCCTGTTTCTTTTTCTCCATTAATAATTGCCCAGTTAATTGGAGCAGCTCCTCTGTAATTTGGAAGGAGGGAGGCGTGCAAATTAAAAGTGCCCAACTCAGGCATATTCCAAACAGCTTCTGGTAGCATTCTAAACGCCACAACAACTTGAAGATCGGCATTAAAACTCCGTAATTCGCTTAGAAAGTCTTGATCCTTTAGGTTTGTTGGTTGCAATACGGTGATGTTATGCTCTAATGCATATGTTTTAACGGCAGATTGCTGTATTTTTCTTCCTCTGCCAGACTTTTTATCTGGTGCAGTAATAACGGCCACTACATTTCTTCCCGACTCATAGATTTGTTTGAAGCTTTCTACAGCGAAATCAGGTGTTCCAATAAAAATAATTCGTAAGTCTTTGTTTTTTTTCATCTAAACCAAACTGTTCTTCCAATTGCCAAATTTCAGATAAAGTATAGAAATACCACCCATTAATCCAAAATAAATAAATTCTGAACACCACACAATGCTAAGTGGTAATTCAAAGTGGACCCCAATCAAATAAGCTCCAATCAGATAAATAAAAATACTCGTAAACTCTATACTCATAGAAATAAGTGTTTTTCCAGTTCCCGTTACTGCAGAAAATACAATGTAGGCAATGCTAAAAAGCAACATAGATCCGCAAATCACATTAAGTACAGGATAAGCGGCATTTATTAATTCAGAACTGTCTGTGTAAATTGATAAAACCGCTGTAGGAAAGAAGAATAAAACAGGCATAAAAAGAAGTGTGCAAGCTAAGCTTAGCTTGACTACGCGCTCCACTAACTTTAACACCAAGTGCTGATTGCCTTGTCCAAGTACATTTGAAACCAAGGTGCTGGTTGCTGAACTAAATCCAAAAAGAGGGATCATTAAGACCATATAAATGCTTCGAGCGATGTGAGAAACCGCCAGCTCTTTTTCACCAATTTGCTCAATAATCATAAATAAAATCAACCATGACGTGAGCGCCATAAAGTTTTGGAGCATAATTGGAAGAGCTACCTTCATAATTCTAGGCAACTTTTTAGAAGTGAACTTCAAGCTTACAAAGAGATTGTATTTTATTCGATCAACTTTTTTGCGGGTAAAGTAAATGAAATAGAGAAAGGCAACAATTTCAGAAATTACTGAAGCCAATGCAGCACCAGCAATTCCCATTTGTGGAAAGCCAGCAACACCGAAAATGAGGAGGTAATCAAGGATAACATTAACTATGGCTTGTAAAAAGGTAGCTTTTATAAGCACTTTTGTAGAGGTAATGCCAGTGTAGAAGGCAATAAATAAGAAGTTTATGAATGCGAAAAAAATGCCCCAGATTCTGATATTCAAATAGTCGTTTGAAGCAGTTAAAATATCAGGGGAGGCAACTAATTCTGAAAGTAGGAGAGGAGAAAATAGTTTAACTAGTATAAATATGAATAAGGCCAGAGGCAATAAAAACAATAAGGCCGTATTAAATAAACTGCCTATTTCAGCATAGTTTTTTTCGCCATTTCTGCGTCCAATAATGATTTGACAGCCAATGGTAAAACCAATTCCTAGCACTAATAAAACAAAGTAGAAAATTCCTGAATTACCAGCAGCACCCAGTTCTACCATGCCAACCCTACCTAAGAATGCAGTATCTGTTACATTTACAATATTTTGTGCTACACCACTAAAAATAATAGGAAGCGATACCTTCCAAATGTTTTGAAACGAAATGGATTGATTCATGATTCGATATACAAAACAAGACCTTTAAGGTATTCTCCTTCAGGATGAAAAATACTAACAGGATGATCCGCAGGTTGAGACAGATGATGTAAGATTTTTATAGTTCTTCTTGCTGAAATTGCCGCTGCAGTTATGGTGTCTTCAAATAGTTTACGGTCAATTACTTGGCTGCAAGAAAAAGTCAATAAAACTCCTCCGGGTTTAATCATGCACATAGCCGTATCATTTAGTCTCTTATATCCTTGGACTGCCTTATGTTTTGCACTTTTGCTCTTAGCATAAGCCGGCGGATCCAAAACGATTACGTCGTATTCTTCATTAGTTTCCGAAAGAAATGAAAAGGTATCTTGAACAAATGATTCATGTTTAGTCGTTTCGCCAAAGTTCAATTTAACATTGTTGTTGCAGAGCTCAATTGCTTTTTCAGAGCTGTCAACAGAATGTACTAAACTAGCATCTGCAGCTAAAGCATAAACACTAAAACCACCAGAGTAGCAAAAGGTATTGAGAACTTTTTTATGCTGCACAAATTGTTGCAAGAGTTTTCGATTTTCTCTTTGATCAATAAAAAAGCCTGTTTTTTGACCAGTAATCCAATCAATGTCAAAACTTAAGTTGTTTTCTTTTACAATTTGAGGACAATTGCTTTTGCCTTGCAAGTAGCCATTTTGTAGGTGTGTTTGATCTGCTTTGTGCAAAGTCTTTTCGCTCTTGTTGTAAACAGCTTCTAAATCATTACCATACGCACTAAGCAGTGCATTGGAAATTTCATTTATGGCATTGGCCATGCCAATACTATGAGCTTGGATTACAGCTGTTTTATTATAAATATCGATAATTAAACCTGGGAGACCATCACCTTCAGCATGAACTAAGCGATAAGCGCTAGTTTCTGAATTATTAATTAAACCGAGCTTTTTTCTAAGCTTAACAGCAGCTTCAATTTTTTTTAGCCAGAAATTTGAATTGATGTCTTCCTCCTTAAAACTCAACAATCTGACAGCAATACTTGCCTCTCCAAAGTGACCAACTCCAATACATTCCTCTTTTTGATTACACACTTTCACCAAGTCACCTTCACCTAATTCTTGAGCGTCAGGATCTAGTAAGATTTTATCTATAGCACCTGAAAACACCCAAGGGTGTCTCCTTTTAATACTGATGTTTCGCTTGGGTTTTAGTATAATACTTGGGTACTCCATATTAATATCCGATAAAAAATTCTTGTCCTCTAATGCCTTGCTCAATCTCTCTTCTGCGGCGAGCATCTTCTCGCAATCTAATGTTCATGCGAGCATCTTTTTTCATTTGTTCAGTCATTGGTCCATCCATTCGAATGGGTCTAGACTCTTGCTCTCCTAGGCTCGATTGATAGCTGTTAGTGTCCTTTGCTTGATTGGCTTTGTAGCGGTAATATCTATTAACTTTTTCAATGTTTTGTTGCGCCTGAATTAGGACTGATTTTGATAGCAGCATTTTTTGAGTTGAATTATCTTCTATTTTACTTATCACTAAATAAAAGGAGTCCTTTTCAAAGCTTATGGTGGCAAACTCAAAATCTTGATTTGCTATTGTTGGAAAGAGGGAGTAATCTAATTTCTCATTCCGATCAATGGTATCACCAATACTAGGATGTAGTGGGTAGTGCTGCTGAGCAGATGCATTGGTGCAAATAAGAACGAATATAATACTAAGCAGACTTTTCATTCGTCAAAGATAAGATAAGCAATTGTCAAAGCATCAATTTGATAATGAACAAGGTGAATAGCAATTTTCCTAAAATATCTTTGACCTACATATAGGATACTTATCTTATTTAAATATTAAACTCTTTGGTAGTATTCATAAATATGGAAATTCATGGTATTTTAGATAAAGTTTAATAATGAGTCATGAATAGGCTTAAAGCGCGTATTATGTTTAGGTATTTTTCCTTTACCCTACTAATTTTAATGTTTCTTTTAGCCTTTCCCGATGGCTACAGCCAGAAAAAAGTTGAATTTGAAACAGCTGTTGTGGAGGATTCAGTTCCCATAGTATCTCGTGACTTTGTTAAAAAACTTTTTCCAGATGAAAAGGTAAACTGGTTTTTTGAGAAGAATGAAGCTGATAGTTCTTTTGAAGCAAAATTAAAAGCTAATAAAAGAAGATACAGTATAGAGTTTTCCTTTAATGGCGTTTTTAAAGATGCTGAAGTTTTAATTGCATTAAAAGAAGTTCCTAAATATGTAATTGATACCATAAGAGGAAAGCTCAATGAATCTTTTAGTAAAGTTGAATTCAAGAAAATTCAAAGACAATACATAAGTCAAGGAGATGTAATGAAAATTGTGAATGAAAAGAGATTTAATGATGTAAAAAAAGAAGTTGAAGTTAACTATGAGATAATAATATTTGGTGAGAGTACTGATAAACAAGCCTATTATGAGTACCTCTTCGATGGAGAGGGTATGTTTATTAAAGCGCAAGAATTGGAAGACAGTAATCACGATAACTTCTTTTATTGATGAAGTACTTACTTGCTTTTATAATTTGTTTTAAAATTTTTGAAATGGGTGCTCAAGAAAGCTATGATGCAACTGGATTAAGCTTCAACTTAAACTCATCAATTAATATAAATTCAAAATACAGTTTAAAGCCTGCAGTTAAGGGAAGGTATGTTTCATTAATTAACAAAACTGATGGTTTAGAAAGAATTGAAGAAAAAAGTCAACGAATTGATTTGCAAATGGCATTGGAAAAAAGATTGAAATCAACTACAAAAATAGCAGTTGGTGCCTTACATCGATTTAGCGACGCTCAAAATGCCACACGTTTTTTTGAACAACTTGGTTGGGTGAAAAATACAAATTCAAACATAACCTTCATACATCGAATCAACTCAGATCAAACGTTTAGAGGAATTGATGATATTGAGATACGTCTTCGATATCGATTTGGGATATCATTGCCGTTAGAAGGATATAATTTAAATAGTAATGAAAAGTATTTTTTAGCTTACACGGAGATTTTAGGAAAACATCGGAACCCAGACTTTACCAATGAAGTGCGTTTAAAGCTTGTTATTGGAAAATTAATGAAGGGAGGTAGCAAAGCGGAGTTAGGAATTGACATTCGTTACGACAATCCTTTTGATGGTATCCGAGAGCGATTATACTTGTTAGACTTAGCTTATTACTTTAACTTAAATTAATAATAAGCCAAAAAAAGCCCACCATTTCTGGTGAGCTCAATTTTTTAACCTGAATATTTTCAGATTTACATGCTTAACATTATTTCTAAATCTACATCGTCAGAAATTACAACATCTTTTGCTGGATGGCTAAAAGCAACATCATAATTCTTTCTATCAAATGTTAATTTGCCACTTGCTGTTTTTGCAGTTAAATCAATTTTTACATCATTAACTGTTTCTTCTCTAGTTACACCTCTAATGGTTAAATTTCCTGTAATTGTGTTATTTTCAACATCATGAGAAATTACCTCAAAACTTGCTGTAGGAAAAGAATCTACCATAAAGAAATCTGGAGAAGAAAGGTGACCAACTAATTTTTCTTTTGATTTTCCTTCTTCAGGTGTATAGTTTTCATCAGTAGGGGTCATTGTAGTTAAGTCAGCAGTGAAGTTTCCACTTTTAACTTGATTGCCTTCTATAGTAAGCATTCCATCAGTAACAGCAACAGTGCCAGTATGAGAGTATACGCCTACAACATTTCCTTCCCAAACTACTTTACTATCCGATGGCTTAATCATTAATTCCATTACTTCAACGGTTTCTTCAGTAGAATTTTCATCCATTGTCTTTGATTCAGCTTTCTTTTCAGCTCCACCACATGCCACTAGTGCAGTTGCGAATGTAAAAGCAGCAATTGTTTTAGCTATTTTTTTCATATTTTTTATCGTTTTTAATTTTTTGCAAATGTCCGAAAAAAAAATGAATTAATGTAGATACAAGTAATTTATATTTTCACTCTATTATTGCAAATAAGAAGATTGGAAGACATTGTTAAACATTGGTTTTGTCGTTATGTAAATGAACTAATTCTTGAGTAAATAAATAAGCTCATTATAATTGTTCTAGTACAATAAATTTTATTCAGCAATGAAAACAACATAAGTTACGTTCTGATTTTTAAATTCTTTGATTTGATGAATAGCTTCTTGTTTTTTTAATGCATTAATTTCTAATCCATAGTCAATTACTGAGTGCCAATTGTCCCAAATTACTACATCGCCTCTTCGAAGTTCTGAAAATACTTTAGGTGATAGGATTAATCGCTGTTCAACATCGAAGGGGTCAATATTTAAAGCTTTACCCAAGTAAGGGTCAGTATAGATAAACCGACGATTTTTTAGCGAATCTAATGAAAGAATGAAGTCAGCTGTTGCCTCAGCTGTAAGTTGTGCCTTACTTAGATTCATATCTACTTTCCAATCTAAGGCTGCAGGGTTTGAAGTGAATGGGAAGATTAAAATATAGGCCAAACTCACTAGCTTCAATGTCTTATTAAACCAATTTAACTGTATTTTTTCTATGGTATTGAATCCAAGTAACGCTAGAATGGCCATTAATGGTGTAATTGCGCCAAAAACACGCTTTAATCCCATGGAGTTAAAAATGCCCAAATACCAAAATAGACTATGAGCTATAAAAAAAAGTAAAAAGCCACCAAAAATTAAAAGCTTAAAAGCTGTTTGATGGCTTACATTGCTCCATTTTTTAAAGACAATTGAATTAATTAACCCAAGAAGAAATAAAAATAAGAGTGGTACTCCCGTAATGTGAATTAATTTCTCTGCAAAATGGGTGAGTTCACCTGAGCCATAATGCGATTGTAAACTAGCATATGGTATTTTGGTAGCTACCCAAAGGGGGGTATCACCAAAAATAAATCCTATAGCTGAAAATAATAAATGGCCAATCAATAAATAAAAAATACACTTGTATTTTTTTCTTAAAATAAAATAAAGTGCAAACAGACCGATAAACAACAACCCTTCAGAACGTGCAAAAGGCATAAATGAGACTAAAATTGCTGCAAGCAAAAATTTGTTTTTTAAACAAAAATGAATACTAATACAGAGCATAGCTGCAAAAATTGGCTCAGTAAATCCACTATAATTGATCGTAAAAGTTAATGGAAAAATAAAGTAGAACAATGATGCTAAAGGAGCATTATTCAGCTTGAATTGCCGAGCTATCTTAAAAGTATAGATCACCGAGATTAAACCCATTAAACCGTTAAATACTTTTACACCAATAAAGCCAAACTGAGCAAATGGAGAAGCAAATAAGGTGAAAATTGGTTTTGCCCAATGATTCAAATAAAGTTCTGGATGCTCTGGGGCAAATTTCGCATAGAGGTAGTGATGAATGCTATCTGCTTCGCCACCTGTTCCATTGAATAATAATAGAATAAAGAAAGAGATTACTAGGAATAAAACTGCGATGATTTGCAGTTGATATTTTTTTAAAAGGGCTAATAACATTAAGAAGTGCTTTGGGTTTATGCTCTAAATCCAATCACACATACATCATCAAGCTGCTCATAATTGCCCATCCAATCATAGAAATTCTTTTCAATTAGTTCTCGTTGTTCATGCATGGGTTTTTCATGAATTGCAATTAGTAGTTGCTTGAAATTTACACTTTTAAATTTCTTACCAATCTTACCTCCAAACTGATCAGAATAACCATCACTAAAAATATAGGCGGTATCACCTTCCTTTAAAATTGTTTCATGCGTATTAAAGGGAACGTGCTTTAGGTAACTTCCTATGGGCTGTTTATCGGCTTTATATTCCTCAATCTCGTTTGAATTTTTTCTAACAATCCAAAGTGGGTTATTCGCTCCTGCATAAAGTAACTTGCCTGTTTGTTTTTCAAAGGTGCAAATGGCAATGTCCATACCATCTTTTACCTCTTCTTCAGATTTTTCAAATTTCTCCAAGACAATCTCTAGTGTTTTGTCGAGCACTTTGCCTGGTTTTGTTAGCTTAAACTCTCTAACTGATCGATTCAAAGCATTGCTGCAAATAACACTTACCATTGCGCCAGGTACACCATGTCCGGTGCAATCTGCTGCTGCAAATACGGAATAATCATCTTCTGCTTCCATCCAATAAAAGTCACCTGCTACAATATCTTTAGGTTGATAAAAAATAAAGCTGTTGGGTAAATTTTCTTTTACAAATGAAATTGGCGGAAGTATAGCTTCTTGAATACGCTTAGCGTAGTTGATGGAGTCAGTAATTTCCTTTGTCTTCTCTTCCAACTGAACATGCTGTTTTTGAATGGCATCACGCTGAGCTTCAGTTTCTTCTTTTTGTTTGTTAATGATAGCACCTAATTTCTTTTGCTTAACAAAACTCTTATAAGAATAGAATAATAAGATGGCAATGAGTAAAGCAATGATGGCAGCTGCAATAGTAAATTTCTTTTGAATGTCAAGTGATTCTTTGGTTTCACTCATGTTTTTTTGAACTTCAGCATACTCTTCTTTGGCTTTTTCCAATTCGGCAATTTGAGATTTTAGTTTTTTATCACTTCTTACGATAGACGCCTGTTTTTGCTCAATAATTTCTTCATTCAACTTTAAACGGTCTTCCAATTGGTCGGCCTTCATCTTTTGAACCATAATATTTTCTTGAATATCATACAGTTCTTAGTCTTTCTCTTCAACTCGTTTTGTTTTTTCCTCAATTTCAGCATTTAAGGCGGCTATTTGTTTGGATAAGTTTTCATTGTCCTCAGCTTGGCTATTTAATTCGCTGCGAAGATTTTTTAATAGTTTTTGCCATTCTTCTTGGTTTACGTCATTGTTTGAGTTTTGTATAATTGTGTTGTCTACAACAATGTTTCTACTCTCTATTTTTAAAATATTCACTTGGAATT